>OZ023217.1:36664146-37194146 GCA_963995525.1 Escarpia spicata | reverse complement strand
TGGTCGGCTGCGCTGACAGCAATGTTGAGTTCCAGTAGAAATTGGCTGAAAAGTGACTCTTCACGGATCACGTCGAGATCTTGCTGTTGCAGTTTGTTCGGATCGGAAAAAAATGTTAAAATTTTTCTAGTGTCCGATTTCCCACAGTCAATGTGGCGCTTCGATCCCACGTGTCGCTTGACGTCGTTCAGCCTTCCATGTGAAACAATGAAGTCCATCGCGCACACGGTGCATCGTACGTGATGCTGACTGATTGCCGACCGCACGATGCATGGGTATGAATCCATGTAATCTCCCCTGAACTTCTGGGTAGGAGTGCGTTGATTTGTCTATTATTTTTTCTCCGCTTCGTCTTCTCTCTCTTTCCTTTTCGACGCCATTTTGCTCAGTGCCTGTAGTGTTGACTAACATCTGAGCCAATCAAAATCTTTATTCTTGTCATCGTTTGAAAAGACTTGCCATGATTGGCTGATCCTAAAGAGGTCACATCTATTTGTATGTACTCATCCCGCATTTTCTCACGCGTCATGCTCAGACCAGACAGGCACAAGACGAAGTCTACAACACTGTGCTTGATAGTTTGATTTCATCCGTAGCATTTTTCTTCTGACCGTAACAGCATAGCAATGGATTCTCGTCAGAAACCGTAGCAGTTGGCAGCTCTGGTGATGAATAATACGAACAGTAAATTTGCATCTACATTAATAGACAGAACACTGCTTATATTGTTAGTACAATACAATATAGATAGCAACGACACTTGACAATACAAATTAGCAGGACTACTCATATTGTAATACTGATCACATATGCCCTGTCTACTTGTTTTTGTAGTTTAAATATTTAGCATAACAAATAATCGACCAGAGTCGTTCATGGATTCATCATGTTGAATCAAATAAAAAACATTCAGGCCACGTACCTATGCGACTTCTGTTGTGGGTATTCGCTATTCCTACATAATGTCGCTAGTTATCTTCGTCATTTGGGATCCCTCGTAACGAGTGCGTTACATGTGCTGCGTGTTCGTAAATGGTTTATCACTCCAACCTCTCCTCGCCACTGCTTCTTATAATGAGAACCTTTATAACCAAAATGTGATGAGGGTGTTTTTGTACATTTCCATTAGCTCGTATCTTCCTGGTCTCATGGTTTTTTGTGGCTTGCTAGTCTTATTGCTAGATATTTGTGTGTTTTGAATTGTTGTTAAATTAGTGAAGAAAGCCAGGTGCGGCGGCAGACATTATGTATCTCTGCTCTGCTTACACAGTTACGTTTGATACAGTGAACGTTACATAATGACAGGAGGCTAGAAATGGCCAGGTTATACAGGTTGAGAGAATGAGACTGTAGACAGCGTAGTCATGTCCGCCTTTTAGCCCAAGCTGCAAAAAAAGGCAAAAATGATTTGTTTATATCTTGAGCCAAAATCATTCTAAAAGTACATTTGTAAAAATGCGTATGACATTTTCACAAAGTGACGCAATGGTACAGACTAGTAACAATTTCTTACGGCCTACTTTTTTATACCTTCTATTATAGTTACACCACTTCTGATAACACCTCTGTTGCTGCTACGTGCTGACAACTTGAACTGGCAAAACGCCTCAGGCTCCAGCCCAACAATGGCAGCTTGCTTGTTTTTCCAAGAAACAAATTTGACTTTGTTATTGCCGTGTACTCGCAAACACCTGTAGAGATTGACTGCCACTTAAACCGGATTGTCAATGGAGAGTGAGGGCAATTGAAGTGGAGTTGCTGAGTATGAACAAATGTGTAGGCATTTGTGGGCAACTACACGAAATAACATTGCAACTTCTCAAAATGTAGTAATTGACGCACGTTATTTTATATTTGTGCATAAAAAACAAATCAATCGAACATTTTGTACCAGAAAGGCATTTTGCATAGAAACGTATGATATTATCTTATAATAATAATAATAACTTTATTTATACACTAAAATCCAAAGTAGAACTCTGTTCAGTAGTGTTGACAATAGTCGTTAGAAATTATAAGAAATAAATATAATAATAATAATATAAATAAAACATATAAATACAAAACTGAACTAGAGAAATTAAATCAAAGATAATATTGATGTAAATTATATTATATATCATACGTAGTAAAAATAAGTATATATATAAATACATAACTATATAAAACAACTATATAGTAAATTGCGAGATAAATATATTATAAATATATATATATGAGTTAATTAATACGTAACTACAGTAATACATTATTAGTTTCAATTAAAATGTCAGATAAAAAATAAATATGTGGTATGACGACTAAAGTATAAAATTATGACGGCTAAACATTAAAAGCGAGTTTAAAATAGTGTGTTTTAAGACGAGCTTTAAATGTGTCTATGCACTGTATCAGTCGTAAATCTTCCGCCAACGCATTCCAGAGGGTCGGTCCTGCGCACGAGAACGAGCGACGGCCGTACCGCTCAAGGTTGTGCCGCGGTACAGTTAATAGTCCACAGTCAGTTGATCGAAGTGCGCGGCGTGGCACGTATGGTGAAATCAATGACGCGAGGTAGGCCGGCGTCTTGTCGTGAAGGGCGGTGAACACAAGCACGAGTAACTTGTACTGAATGCGCCACTTCACCGGCAACCAGTGCAGGCTATTCAGTGCTGCAGTGATGCTCTGTCGATCGCCCCGCCTAATACGTAATACGACTCTGGCCGCAGAGTGTTGTACCATCTCAAGGCGGTGGAGTAACCGGTCGGATATTCCGTACAACATAGCGTTCCCGTAGTCTATTCTTGAAGTAACAAGAGCATGTACGAGACACTTGGTTGTTCCGGTCGTTAGTGTGTCGCGTATACGTGAGATTCGGTGCAGGTGATAATATGCACTCCGGCACGCATTTGCTACTTGCGTTGATGTGACGTTATAATGTTGCTTAACAATTTATTATGCATTCTATAATAAAAAAAAAAAAATTCGTTTTGCCTGATGAAGAAATAAACATATATGTGTTTACTATCACCACTGCTTTCAGTATTTGTTAATAATTGTGTGTTGTATGAAACAAAAACAGTTTATTGTTATTAAATGTATGATGCACAATAACATAATCGGTTATCTTGTTATCAATCACTCACCTTGCACTGACAGAGAGACACTCACCTTACAATGTCACAGAGTCACTCACCTTGCACTGTCAGTAGGTCACTCACCTTGCACTGTCAGACAGTCACTCACCTTGCACTGTCACACAGTCACTCACCTTGCACTGTCACACAGTCACTCACCTTGCACGGTCACACAGTCACTCACCTTGCACTGTCAGATAGTCACTCACCTTGCACTGTCACACAGTCACTCACCTTGCAATGACACACAGTCACTCACCTTGCAATGACACACAGTCACTCACCTTGCATGTCACACAATCACTCACCTTGCACTGTCAGACAGTCACTCACCTTGCAATGTTGCACACACACACACACACACACACACACACACACACACACACACACACACACACACACACACACACACACACACACACACACACACACACACACACACACACACACACACACACACACACACACACACACACACACACACACACACACACACACACACACACACACATACGTATATATATATATATATATACATATATATGTATATATATATATATATATATATGTATATATACATATATATGTATATATATATATATATATATATATATATATGTATATATATATACATGTATATATATATATATATATATATATGAATCGGTGAATTCGAAAAGGGCCCAACTCCATTTTTGTATTTTCACTTTATGCATTAAACTTAATCTTGGTCTACAAAGCAATGTATGTCCATACTAGAATGGCCCGATTTTTATACAAGTGTGCTCTAATGCACAGCTAATAGGTTGAAGTTAATTCAATAACGGCCCAACTCCTGGAGTTGGGCCATTTTTGAATTAAATTTCCTGTTTGGTCAATAGAGGGCAGCAGAGTCATCTGCAAAGTTAAGATGGCTGTCCCTGTAGAGCGTGTGGTTGACGCTGACAATGAAATAAGACCAAAAAGAAAGAGGAATTAAACTGAATGGGCAAACAATAAAACAAAGCGTCTAAGAGCTGAAGGAAAAGAATATATTAATATCAAGGGAGATCAAGTCAGTGCCCGGAAAACTGGAGATAAATGCAGGTATGAAATAGCTCTGCAAAGTGCAGTTGATCATTGGAAACACTACTTACCGTAAAATATGAATTTACGTGTCCTCCTCTCAATTTATATAATTGTATGTGAAATTTGAAGATAAAGTTTTAAACGAGTTGGCAATATTTCAAGAAAGATAATTAACGAAAATTAATATTATGTGTGGCAAACGTCCCAGTGGGTCTATCAGTTATGTCTACTTATGAGGATCTAAAATTGTTTTTAGCATAATTAATACAAACTATGTACTATGTAGATTGAAATAAATATAAACAATGCACAGGTGGCTAAGCAGTTTATTTTTGCTATGTGGACCTGATTAGACCTGTTTAGTTGAATTACTGAGGATTGATCATGTTAGATAGTCACGACTTCTATTTATTTAGATATTAATACTAATTCTAGCTGGCAGCATTATTTCTTTGGTGCACGTATTGTAGTACGTTGTCGATGCCATGCCACACCTGACATTGCTACATAATGTTATTAATTTTTTATTTTATGTTTTTTTGGTTTAATTTCAGGTGTCGAAGAAGATGTCTTCAGTCATTCACTTTGGCTACAAAGGATGTCATTTTGGAAAATGTTAATGAGATTGCAAATCATGATGGTACTTATCAGCACTGATATCATCCACTGAAACTAAAAGACGGCATCTAAAGAATCAAGTCGCTGGGCGTGAACAGAAGTTTCAGTTGAAGTACAAGGTAAAGATTGGCGATGAAGAAACAATGGTCTATCGGGAAGGTATTGCCAGCCTTCATGGGATTGGTACCAAACAGGTGCGTCGTATTTCTACTCACGTGGCAGAACGAAGTACCCCAAAGGACAAACGTGGACAACACAACAACAAGCCATGTGTCGCCGATGAACTTAGAGAAAAGGTGGATGCCCATATCAGAAGCTTCCCCTTTCGAGTTTCGTATTATGCAGGGAACGGGAAAAAGCGCTTATCATGTGAGTTAAGTATAACGAAAATGTACACCTTGTTCTTGGAACGGTTTTATCCAGAACAGTACTTGGAGTACAAACGTGGGTTGGACACAAAGAAGGTGAAATACGAAGTTAGATATCGATTTTACTACGATTACTTCAGATCCAACTTCAACTATGGTTTTGGTAGGCCGAGGACTGATGTCTGCTGCCAATGCACTGAATTTGATTAAAAAATCAGTGCTGAAAAAAACACTGCAGTAAGAAAAAAATTAGAGATCAAGAAGCGTCTCCACAAGCAGAAAGCCAAGGTCTTTTACGACAAGTTGTCTGCATGTGCCCAGATAGCTAGAGACTAGCATGACACCGAATGTCTCTGTTTTGATTTTAAGCAAAACATGCCATTTCCGTATTCTACTCACGGCAGCTGTGGCTCTTTGTTTTTGGAGTGCACTCGACAAAATCGGGGAAAGGCACAATGTACACATGGCCTGAAACACAAGCTAAACGAGGCGTGAATGATATTTTGAACTGCTTGGCACATTACATCGAAACAAACATACCTAACACAGTAAGGAAACTATACCTGTTCACCGACGGATGCCGCGGTCAAAATCACAACCAAATAATGATCCATTACCTACAGACACTAGTTATAAATGGTCGCTTTGACAAAATAGTTCACCATCTGCCAATGAGAGGCCACAGCTTCCTACCTTGTGACAGGGACTTTGGGGTTATTGAAAAACGTCAACGAAAGAGAGAGTTAGTGGAGTTGTATGGTGAGTGGGAAGAAATGATCAAGGAAAAGTTTACATTGATTTCTATGACTGGTAGAGACATGTTGGATTTCAAGGGTCATTTGCAGAATTTTTACAAGAAATCGGTGACAAAAGATGGTGCAAAGTTCTCTATCTCAAAGTACAAAGTGTTGGAATATTCGGCTGAACACAAGTATGATGTTGTTGTGTCCGAGACCATGTCTGCTTGTCTCACGGGTAAATTTCGCCTTCTCAAGCCTAATGTCAGCGAGGTTACGTGCCCTCAACAGCCTCTGTACCAAGATCAGCTGTCCATCAACCCAGCAAAGTTAGCAGATGTCAGAAAACTGGCTAAATACTTGACCCAACCAGCCCAAGCATGTATCGCTCAGTTGACTGATACCAATGCAAGAGATGGTGATGACTCGGATTTCGGAGAGGAGGACTGAAGTCTACTTTTGACCGAAAACAATGAATCATGTATCCAGTCAAAGCCAGGTAGATTAGGTTTATGTTGATTAGTGCTCTTTAAGATATGTTTGATAATATTACTATAAGACACAAGAGTATGATGGTGATGTAGTTTTAGGTGCATTGCACAATAAATGAACAACTATGAATAAATTACCATCTTGTCTCAATTCTTTGCCAATGCAATAAGATGGTTAATTAAAAAAAGAGCCCAACTCCATGACCTAAGTTAGTCTGCCACATATTTATCTGAAATGCAGTTATCATTATAGTTTGACCCTGGGTACTACTAATAGTATATTTTACAAACATGCTATAGTTAGTCATTACAATTGTCAGGTTATGGATATAATTAGAAAAAATGCTCTCCTGGACAATTTAGTTAATTGGAGTTGGGCCCTATTTGAATTCACCGATTCATATATATATATATATAGTATACATAGTGGTTATCATCGTTTATTAACACTAGGGTAATAATAAGTTAATGATGGTTAGATGTGTGCTCATTCAGAAGATGGCAGCACCATATACATCAATATCTTACCATCGCCCATTTACCCGAAATGGCAAATCTGTTGCTACTGAAACGGAAGTGTAGTTAGGAAAAAGTCAAATTACGTGACACTTGGTATGAAGTTTGATAGAAAAATTTGATGAAGCTGTCAACTCAATTTTGGAAGTACACGTAACCTTGATTCCTCTGGAAGAAAAATATATGTGAAGTCGAGCTTAATTTTCTCTCTTGCAAATAAATAATCATTGAATATATAAGCCAAAAATAACTCCGTTACCAAACTGCCATGATGAACCTAAAGCTGGTGTTCATTGCTTGACTTTACCAAGTCTACACAGCTTGAATAGAAAATAAATAGTTTACTTTGAACCAACTAGGGCAAATATAAGCAACTTAGGTGACGGAGTGCAAAAAGTGAAGTGGAGTAAGGACAACTAAAGTGCAATTGAAGACCAACAAAATTTAATGTCAAACTTTGAACAAAGTAACTGTAAATGTGAACATCGCAAAGGAACCCTTCAGAGAAAACAACAAGAATAAACTTGTACATATTTACTCAATGTGTTACCACTCTCTTACTAAGTAACTGCACCCCGTTACTAGGTAACGGAGTGGTAATAAAGCCAGCCTGTAAAACCACTGACTGAGAGGTTAAGCATTTAGACAATGTCACTTGTTATTGAGTTGAATAAATACTAAACACGATTCCCAATCTACATGTATGTGTATATGCACTCCAGAACCACCACTCCGTTACCATTCAGACTGTAACGGAGTGGGAAGTAGCGCAGTAAAACTTTCAAAACTTTTACATCACTCTCAGCTGACAGTGGGTGACAATGTGGAGAAAACCCGTGCATGCGGAGGTGTCTCGAAGACTTTCAGTCCACACGTATCACAAACTAACTTTGTCGCTTTGCCGCTTGAAACTATTTGTAGATGAGAAAATATACTCACCATACACGCTGCAAATCAAGTCAAATTTATCTGGAAAGTGGAGTGTTTTGATAATTTTTTCTAATTTGTCGATGTCGCGGGGGGACACCTTGTAGAAGACCACCAACTGCAATAGCTACACAAGCAAAGGCTACGTGGCACGCATTTGTGACGTTGGTAATGGAGTGGTATTGTGAAAGCATGTTTAAGAAAGAAGAAATAGAAGAGATAGACACGATGAAGGAAGGGAGTGGGCAGAACCAGAAGATGACTCAAGACTTTGTGTTCAGAGGTGGAGTGGGCAATAACAAGTCTAAAAGACGGAAAATCACCTGGTACTGATGGCATCACTGCAGAGCTAACAATAGCAAGTGGAGACGCAGGCGTGGATATCTATTACACATTATGCAAGACGATATGGAAAAGTGGAACATGGCCCATGGACTGGAAACGAGCCATTCTTACACCAGTACCGAAAAAAGGTGACATACAAGATTTTTCAAACCACAGGAGTATATCCCTCATCAGTCATGCGAACAAATTATGCTAAAAATCAAAATAAAGAGAATTACAACAAAATTAGAATGTGAAGTCAACAGAAGACAAGCTAGTTTACGGACTGGAGGAGGAACACGAGATCACATTTTCAACCTGAAGATGTTAATTCAAAAATGCAGATAATTCAACCACGGCCTTATGATCTGTTTCATAGATTATTCAAAAGCTTTTGATAATGTTAGTCATCAACAACTCTGGAAAACCTTGATACACATGGGATTTTAACAGAAAATTACATCCCTTATCCGAAATTTATATGTTGGACAGTAGTGAGATTAGAGTGATACCACAAATTGGTTCCCAGTCGGCAAGGGTGTGAGACAGGGGGCGAATGCTCTCCAGCCTAGGTGGTCTAACACAAGTCTCAGTAGCGTTTGGACGTCCAGGTCGGTCGGTATGTTGTCCATCCAGGTCTTCCTTTGCCTGTCCCTCCGTCTGCTGCCCCCAGAGTGCCATGCATGATTGTCTTGGCAAGGGAGTTGTGGCGTGTGACATGGCCGTACCACGCCAACTTTCTCCTCTTCACTGTTGCGAGGAGTGGCTCCTGCGGGTCTAACAGGCCAGTGGTCCGGTTTCGGACAAAGTCATTGGTCTTGTGCTCGGCCCAAGATATGTGCAGCAAGCATCTAAAACACTTGGTCTCAAACGCCTGTATATTCTTCGTTATTGCAGCCGCCAGTGTCCAACTTTCGCAGCCGTAGAGCAGGATGGAGACAACAAGGGCTCTGTACATTCTGATCTTAGTTGCGAATCTCTTGTTAACGCTTCTCCATATCTTAGTGAGTTTGGTCATTGCTGTTGTCGCAAGGGCTATTCGGATCTGGATCTCTTTGTTCGACCGTCCATCTTTGGTGAGTGTGGAGCCGATATATTTGTACTCATCCACTTCCTCCAGCTTCTGGCCGTTCATCGTGATGTTAACAGTGATGTTTTCAGTGCTGTTGGCCATCACCTTGCTCTTTTCGTTGCTTACGTAATCGGTGAGATCTTGGAGCTCGTTGTCGCTTCCTCCAAGAAGATCTATATCGTCTGCAAATCGCAGGTTGCTGACAAATCTGCCTCCCACAGAGATGGTGGTGTTGAAGTTGTGGAGGGTTTCTCTCATGGTGTTCTCGAGGTAGATGTTGAAGAGAACCGGCGACAGCAAGCAACATTGACGAATTCCGACTGTGGTCCTGAAGTACTCCTCTATGTGGTTGTTGAGAAGAACCGCAATGCTGGCGTTGTTATACAATGCGCTGATGACTTGAGTGATGCCTTCTTCAATGTTGAAGCGCCTTAGCACTTGCCACAGACCTTCGTGCCACACCCTGTCAAAAGCCTTCTTGAAGTCCATAAAGTTGTGAAGCAGGCTCTTCTGGTGTTGCAGGTGCTTTTTGATCAGGATTCTACAGTTGCAGATTTGTTCTGTGGTATTTCTTCCTGGTCTGAATCCGGTTTGCTCTTCTGCTAGTAGTTCTTCTGATTCCCTTTTCAACCGGTTCAAAATGATGCGTAGTAGGATCTTGCTTTGGTGGCTAATGAGGCTAATGGTTCGGTAGTTTTGGCACTTCCGGAGATTTCCTTTCTTATGTAATTGGATGATGAGTGACTGTGTCCATTCTTTTGGCCACTGTTTGAAGTCCCAGATCTTCTGGCAAATGGCTGTCATTTCAGTGACCATTCCTTCGCCACCATGATTGAGCAGTTACGCTGGAATCTTGTCTGCTCCTGGTGATTTCCCTACTGCTATAGTACGGATGGCTTCTTCCACCTATTCCCTTCAAATATATAATGTTTCTGGTTCTTTCTCTGGGGCCAGTTCTGTCTGCAGCACGCTGATATCAGGCTGCATGAGGTAATTGTAAAGCTCCTGACTATACTCCGACCACTTCCTTAAGACTTCGCCAGTCTCTGTCAGGAGTGCTCCCGTGCAATCTTCAATGACTGATGTTCTGTTTTGCTGCGGCTTGGTCAGGTTCTTTAGTGTGTTGAAGATTTGCTTGCTGTTACCCTGTGCCATTCGTTTCTCAATACTGGCACACTGCTCCTCAATCCACTGTTCTTTGGCTGCTTTCATTTCTTTCTGTATTGTCCTGTTGACCTGGCAATAGTGTCCTGTGACTCTTGGCTGTACAGTGTGGTCTTCTTCAATTTTCGTCTTTCATCACATAGGTCAAGGATGTTGTTTGTGAACCAGGGTTGTTACCTCCTCCTCTGTCGATCCTGTATCTCCTCAGCGTACTACCTCGTTGAAGTTGCTACTGAGGATATTGATGTCATTGTCCAGGAGGTTGGGTGTCGCAAACGTCCCCCCTATATTAGCCTGAAATACTGCAGCCACTTCGGGATCTTTCAGCTTGTCGACATCAAACCTGACAAGTGGCTGTGCCGCATTATATTTCTTTTTCAACTTGAGCTTCATTGTAAGCATGACAATGTCGTGATCGCTGCCTATGTCAGCTCATGGGAATGTCCTGGTCTGTGCTTTGTTAATGCTGGACTTGACGCGACGAGGTGTCAGAATGAAATCAATTTGATTGTGAATCAGGCCGCTTGGTGAGGGCCATGTTGTTCTTCGGGAGAGCTTGTGTGGGTATAAGGTGTTTGCCAGGGTCAGTCTGTGGCTGCTTGCAAACTCCAGGAGGCGGAGTCCCCTTTCGTTGGTTTCTCCTATACCAAATTTCTCAACTGTTCCAGACCACTGTACGTGGGTGTCTGGGCCCACGTTAGCGTTCCAGTCACCTTGTACGATGGTGATGTCCTTCTTTGGGGTCTTGGTGATAATGTTTTCAATGTCTTCATAGAAAGCCTTTACTTCCTCATCATCGCTTTTGTTGGTGCATAAACCTGAATGATGGAGATGTTCTTAGGTATAGCTGAGATGCGGATGGATATGATTCTGCTGGATGTGGGGGTGCAGCTGATAATGCACCTTGTAATTTCCTTCCGTACAATGAAGGCGACCCCATGCTGGTGCTTGGTCTGGTCCCCACCGTACCGTGTCCGTCTTCTGTTGTTGTCTAGCCAAAGCCTACTCACCTCACCTCAGAGCGTCCAATTACGTCCGAGTGATATCTCTTCAGTTCATTTTCCAATTCTGCTAGTTTGTCGCATGCGTGGAGTGTGCATTCCAAGTATCGATGGTGACCTTCTCAGATGGTGTTTTGAAGGTGGCCTTAGCACCAGTATCCCACTTTGCACTTCCATTATGGTGCACGCCAAAGGGATAGCGCGGTCGTTGGTAACCCGAGCCTCGATCGATCCGCTATCAGACAGACATACATACAGACAGACAGACATACAGACAGACAGACAGACAGACAGACAGACGGACAGTAGTTTTTATTTTGACCCATATACTTATCACTCAATAAGTGAGTATGTAAAAGCATAATGATCACAGAACTCTATATAAATTATCACGAGTGATTCCAACTAAGGCAAAAAAGCTGCTCTCGTGAGAACCACCCAGTTATAGTAATGACAAGTCCTGGTGTATAAAAAAGTAGCAATAATCGGTCAACAGATGAAGTCAAAGCAAGGCCTATAACATGACATCATACATGATAATAGATGACTGGTTATTCATCCAAAGAGGTACACATAAAATATGTATTCATGTTTGTTATTCACTCATTATGGCAACTATAACAATTGTGTAATGTACATACAGGTGGATTCGTCTGCAAATAATAATGTTTAACATACACTGCAAACCCGTGTAAGTTGTGAGTGTAAACTTTATTTTAAAATAAATCAATCAGGTGCATTATTGACAGCATGCGGCAAGGTGTATCTGAGGCTTTGTTTCTCAAATTCGTGTTGTACCCACGCGTGTTGACATTGTGAATGCTATTGTTTTGATGAAGCGGTACTTTTTTAAAGGTAAACAGGAAGTCTGTTATGTACGAATTTATAATATAGTTTTAGATCTTAGGATTTCAGTATGTGTTCTACTTTTAATAATTTAATACTTTTAAACAGTGGTTCAGTGTGAATATTATATTTGCTTACACTAATAATTCAGACTTTCATTTTCTTTTGAATTTTCCGAATTCTGTCACATTTGGTACCCCAAAGGGTAAAGCCGTAGTTTAAGTGTGGCAACATCAGTGTATTGTACAATATAATCTTTATATTAAGAGGTAATAACTGTTTTAGTCTATTTAGTACACCTAACGTTCTTGAAACCCTATTTGAAATTTTGTCAACTTGATTTTTCCAGTTAAATTGTGCATTAAAAGTTATTCCAAGAAAATTAAATTCTGCCACTCTATTAATAGTAGTGTTATTTATTATTTATAATGGGGAAGTCAAATGTTTTCTTCTGGCTGTTTTAAAAATCATGTACTTAGTTTTGCTTTAAGTTTAGAGATAATTTGTTAAGTTTTAGCCATTCACTAATTTATCCCAGCTATCTATTTATAGCAACGTCTACGTTTCCATTTTGTTCATATTTTGAAAATGAGTCAAGAGTACCTGACAGAGTGGTATCATCGGCATACATTATAAAGTTAAACTTTTAGCTGGCCTTGGCAAAATCAGTAAACAACAGAGGGCCTAACATTTACCCTTGAGGTACGCCAGTTGAAATATGATGCATTTCTGATTTTACATCCTCTATTTCAGCATACTGTTTTCTATCTGTTAAGTAATGTCTAATTAACCTTAATGCTACTACTATAAATGCTGAATTGGGTATTGCCACCCTTTTTGGAGATAAGAATTACTTTAGCGATTTTAAGTTTATCAAGGAAGATACCTGTAGCTAATATTTGATTTGTAATTAGTGTAAATGATTTTGTCACCGCTGATTTAGTAAATTTTTGTAATCGTGACGAAATACCGTCATACCCACAACTTGTTTTTGGTTGCATATTAGCTATTGTTTTAGATATAGTTTCTTCGTCAATACTTTCAAAATTAACTGAATTACTATACTGCTCATTCAGATAATATATGTAATTTCTATTAGTAGGATTGCTGATTTGTTTGGTAAAATTTTAGCCAATATTGGTAAAAAATGTATTATATGTGTTTGCAATAATCGTTTTATTTGTTATAATTTCGTCATTATATATAAACGATTTAGGGACAGTTTTCTTTTCTCGTGTTCTGGACATAATATCACATATAGTTTTTATTTTTTATTTTTTATTTATTAAAATTATTATTATTATCAACTTGTGTTGTATTCATGATGTCTTTTCTGTTGGCGATTGGGATAACCTAGTGGCGCCAATCTACTCTCCAGGCCACATACTGGCAGATGAAACGTGCCAACCGTCACTTCGTGTCGCCCGCCAGCAGAAGCGATTATCGGGGTGTGGCTGGGAAATGGTCCCGTAGCCAGAAGCGAAAGCTGATTGTCAGATGAGAGCCAGTGTTCCCGTCCATCCCGAGGGATGGTGCTAAAAGGAGACAAAGGGACTGTCTCTATCTGAACACCCCATACACCCATACACCCATACACCCATACACCCATACACCCATACACCCATTCACCCATACACCCATACACCCATGCACCCATGCACCCATGCACCCATACACCCATACACCCATACACCCATACACCCATACAAAAAGAACATTACCAAATGTATAAATGCATTTGAAAACAAGTGTTATTGAAATATATTACAAGTTTCGTGGACTGAACATAGAATTAACGAATCCATCTCAGATGAGCTTGATATTATACCCGGGACTTTATTGAACTTTGTAAAGAAACAGAAACTAAATTATTTCGGCCATGTGAAATGGCATCAATCTCTAGACAGAATAATAATGAAAGGAAAAGTGGAAGGCAGCAAAAGCAGAGGAAGACCTAGGAGACAATGGGAGAAGGACATAGAGGAATGAATGGGAGCAGACGTCGGGAGAGTGGGGAGACTGGCAAACGAAAGGGCTGTCTATAGACAATCCATCAAGGCTGCAACGTTCTGAAATGAATAAGCAAACACAACCAATTGAGTGGTAATGAAATCTGGGGACACATAATTATTTAGCTGCGTGTCCCTTAACTGGTATTGTGTTAGGCTAATGTGTTTTGCACTATGAATCATGATAGTATGTGTATATATGCCAGTCTCGTAGCTAAAATGTTCTGCAGCGTACAAATAACATTTCTACCAACGTGAAAAGCAGACACCCTAATTGGGAAAGGCGAAATTTCACTGAAACATCACCCATATATGTTTCTCTACAGTTCACTAAAAGTTAAGATGCAAAACAATTTGATGATTTCTTGGTTCACATTTTTGTGATTTATACAAAATAGCATCCTACATGCATTATTCATGAATTTCGCAGTGACTCACATTTTTAGGGTGAGCATGAAACTCTCCGGTAGACTGTTAGCTTGCGTTCATTCCGGTGTTATCTTCCTGTGTCGGAGTCCTGCCCCACGCTTAATTTGGAGCATTCCCTATCATATTAGTGACAGCTCCAGTGGTAAACATTGACTAAAATAGTGTATCAACGTAGAGAATGTTTCCATTAAGGTTTCAAGTAGGCCTAATTGGGTCCAGTGATGTGATTGCAGGGTTCTGGTCGATTGTAAGCGACACTGCAAAAAGGTTTCATGACAGCTGTAATTGATTTGAATGCATTATTACATATCACAAGGCCGTAGCATTTTGGGGGTGCATTTTTGGGAAAGTATACTTTTTTGGGGAATTTGTATAAAGTTTCAATGTCTCAGCCGTAGCCATAACTCTTGTCTTAGACATTATATCTTGAGGCGTAAAGGTGTTGATGGATATTTTTAGCGCTGAACCTTTAGGTCTATACTGATGGACATGACAGGAAGATGGGGGGGGGGGGGTGGGGTGCTTTTCACTTCTTTTAGACCGAGCAGAACTATTTTCCCTCAAGTGACTCTCTTTTGTCTGAGCGGGGTGTGTGTAAGCATCCATCACACTCCAGCCGGCGGGCCTGCACCAGTTACAATATATGTTGATCTGTTCATTACACATTGCATATCATTGGCCGGTATGTTACCCGGCATAATAAATAGGGTAAACCACTTTCCGCTGACGTCCACCCGTAACGAATGGCAAAATGAAACACTGTTTATATTTGTATATTTTTAATATATTCATGCAAAAACGTATAAAAAAGTGAATATTTCAGAATTGTGTATAGAACCCCCCCATTATTTGGTAGACACCATTTAAGGGAAGATATATAATTTAATTGCAATGTATTTTTTATAACAAAGCGCTTTCAAAGAGGATGTATGACACTGATAAAACAGAAGGATAATAGGATTATAGATACTTCACATGCAGTAATTTTCGGTCTTAGATGTCCCCCGGTTAACGGTGACATATTCACTGCTCCTTCATTAGACTTCAGTATTATATTACCGACCAGTGTACCTGCTCACTCACTTTTATATGGTTACACATTTTATTATATTGTTTACCCATGTTATGCAAGTCTTATGGTTTTATCGTAATGTATGTATGTCACCACTGCCAAAACGTCTAGATAGAACATATTATGCACTGACGCACGTGCCAGCCCCCAAACGGCGGACAAAAACTCAATGACAATGTAGACTGCAATGATCTCGCTCAGTGATGCCTCCTATTTAAATAAGAATTATAGGCTCCCTGGTTGATATCACCATAACAGAGGTGGCGTACTATTATCGCGCTCGCTATAAAAACATTGTCTCAAAAAACCCTTTGCCTTTTAATTTGAAACACAAGCAAATTACTAGATGTCCTTTGATCCCATTGGCCAACATATAAATGTAGAAATTGATGTGGGCGACAATACATGAAAGCAGTTTACACATTCTACCTCTAGGGATCATCAAAAGAGTTTCTACTGAAACAACATTGCGGAAGTGTTGTTGCAGGTACAGCGAAGAGCAACCAAGCTGGTTACCAGCATAGCAAAGCTCACATACGAACAACGATTACAACAGCTGAAACTACACTCGTTGTATTACCGACGACAGAGAGGCGACCTTATTGAAACGTACAAAATACTTAACGGATTCGACAAAGTTGAAGCTCGTCACTTCTTCTAGGAGAGGGACAGTACAGCAACACGAGGACACACGAGAAAGCTTTTCAAGCAAAGAACAAGACTGCTGGTCAGACAGAATTACTTCTCAGTTAGAGCCGTGGATCAGTGGAACAGGCTCCCACAACATGAGGTAGATGCCAAGACCGTCACACAGTTTAAGGCCAGACTCGACAAGCTCTGGAATAGCCTGGGGATATGGGCACCAACAAAGGCCAATGGCCTAAATCAGCCCATTAAGTGATTAACCTGTAAATGTAAGTGTAATACTAATCATGTGCATCATTTGGGCATGCCTGCCCGGTAAGCGAAAGTCTATGATACTATAGTGAAATTGGATTGACATTGATGTATGCATTTAAAATACAAGTAATCAATGTAACGACAGTAACCACATCAATTCAAAATTAACAAATACATCACATACTATTATAGTCACCGGCAGCACGGCACGGTTTCTGCTACCTTCCAGATTCTGCTGCCTTTTGATATTTTGCTTGATCTGGATATATCTGACATACGGCGTTCGTCAGATATATAGACAACTGGGTGCAAAGGACATCTACCAACTTGCAACAATATTAGTTGTTTAAAAATGTAAGCGATGCAAACATGTTCTAAGACATCATTTTGATAGCGAACGCAGGTCATAGACATAGAGCATGGTCGTTAGACTTCGTCTTAGAACTCTGAATTGTTGATCGTGGGATTGGCCCATTGCCATTGGGGTTCAAATTTTTCTACTGGTCGCACTTTCAAAACGTCAACATTTTTCGCTAAGCCTATGCTGCCTGTTTTCTTTCGGGAGAAACGATAACAGCAGTTGGTTCCTTCGTCGTGATGTCTAAGCCATGAGAAATAAAAGAGAGCACACACAACCGGTATTGGACATAAGTAATAACACCTCTGGTCTAGAGAAAGGCATTTATGAATATGAAACGTTTAAAACAGAACTCTGGTATGCCGTGACTGGAACCGCTCTGAGCTGGTTTCTATCATTTCTGAGACAAAATACACAAAAATTAAAGATGAGCACATTGATTTTTTTATGTAAAACAGTAGGTTTTTTAAATACTATATGTTATCTAGAAACGACCGTATTTGTTGGCCGAACCGAACGAAACTTCGCACTGTTATCGGGGGAGGGGGTGGGTGGGTCCATAACTACGAAAAGTAAATGGTTGGATGTGGAGGAAGTGTGTTACCTTTCCTTTCTCAACTTTCATACTATCAGAAAACAGTGGAATTTTTTCATAATTTTCTGAAATGCAGTAACTTTTTAAAAAAATTATTGAAATATGTGGGTAATTAAAATATAAATAGTGTTTAATTCTGTCATTCCTTATGGCAGCACATCGGCGGAAAGTGCCTTACCGTGTTTATTATGCCGGGTAATACACCTTATTATGATGTGCAATGGAGAATGAATATATCAACGTATTGTGTAACTGATACAGGCTCATAAGTGGGGGGGGGGGGGGGTAGGATGGGTGCGTAGAGCGTACACACTCACCATTGAGGCAAAATAGTGCCGCTTAAGGGAAACTAGTACGCTTGAAGAAAAAACTGTTTCGCTCTGCTTAAAAAATAAAAGCACCTTGTCTTTCGATGTCATGTTTGACAACACCAAACGATTCAGTGTGACTACGATAACAAATCTTCATCAGCACCCCCCCCCCTTTTGTCAAGTTCAAGATAGCAGCCGAGGCTCCGGCTGAAGCATTTAAACAAATTCCCCCAAAATATATACTTTCCCCAACAACACACCCTCCAAAATGTAACGGCCATGTGATACGGGAAGTGTAAAAATGTACGACTATCACAATACATTTATTGTGGTCTCATTTACAATTAACCACACCCCTGCCATCACGTCAGTGGCCCAGTTATTTGATACCTTCAAGGAAACAGTTGCACTCAGCGGTGATATGTTTTGTTTTCAGTTTATACCAGAGGAGGCATCACCAATGTGATAGTGGATGTTCCAGCTGAAACGTGGGAAAACAACGTAACAGTGATTACCTGCCAACAGCGAGATAAGAGTGTGAAGTTCGTACGGTTTAAGTGGTTCAAAGGGGGTGATGAGAACAAAGATCAAGTCTATGCACACGATATTGACCACATCAATGGAATACCATTAAAGGTGAGGAAAAACAAAAACGTGGTGGGTAGAATAGTTGAAAACGTTCACGAACTCAGCATCACCCAAACAACTCTAGGAGATAAAGACACATATTTGTGTAGAATTCATATTAATCAAGACGTTGCACCGCTGACAGTGAATGGTGAGTACTTCTTCACGGCAATAACGCATTGTCACACTGGAATACATAGAACACGTAACTGTTGTCACATTTCAAAAACATTTTAGTTATAAAGCTCAGTGGTGCAAAGAGCTTCTCGATCGAGAGAACCCGGTGTAAACCTATACTATTATCCCCAGTATAATGTTGCGCCCCCCAGCGATATTATACCGGTATACAAATGCCGGGAAGACAATCTTATAATAATAATACTAATCAACTTTATTTACACCCATCAAATCCGGGACTAATGACCCGTTCACGGGTGTTTACAAATCGACTAAAAGACGTATAAAAGACGTCACGTGGCCATTGGGATGATGGTGATTCCCTTTTATTCTTCCTGTATATCTATGATTTTTGTAGTCTTTCCTTTTTGGAGGTCAAATACAATAAATAAATAAATAATTAAAATAACTGCTCGAAATACTCAAAACAACATTTAACAATATATTACATTTATTCGAAAACCGATTGATTATGCTATTATTTATATTTCATTACGCCATATGCAGAAATCATATGCTTATGTAATAATTAGTCGCCAATCATCATTATACTGTTAAATATAGGGAGGCTGTTTTATACCCAAAAAAACAGGTAAGCTCTTATATAGCGCAGTGTCCAGTATTTTATTGTTAATGTTCATTGTAAGTTTATATGTACACGTTACTACAGATGTGTATTCAGTGTTTTAAACGCATATGTTTTCCAACATATTTACATTATCTCAATACTCATTCAGGCTGAATTGATTCGTTTGATGGCTGCGACCTCAATTCGAGTCACGGGACTTGCTTGACGAACCATGCCGTCTAACACTTAATTTGTAATAACTAGTAAGCTAAACGATAATAAAGTAAATAGGCATAATGTGATGTGAAACAAATCAGAACGAGTATTAAACTTAGTTGTTAAACACGGAAGAATCACCAAATCATCACCGTTCAGTGGTTCATCGACGTGGAAAGAGGACGCCCCTCTCAAATCAACCATTTACCTATAGACTACTAAAGACGCGCACTCACTTTACAACGCTATACAAACTATATCCAGAATCCTTCAATGTTCTACACATGACATGTGTTGCCTATACTGCAAATGTGTATCAAAGTGGAGGACCATGCCACTTTGGTGATTACATGTAAACATTGGATTATCAGCACACACGTGTTAATTAAAACAGGTTTCGAGCAATACTAGAATTGTGGTGAAATTTAAACGTCAGGACATTATAAATATTGTTTGGAAATAATATGGAAATAATATGGTATCCAGTTATAATGTCTCTATTACTCGAATATCGCCGTATATGTTGCTTTGTTTGCAGGATGTGAACATCATTATTAAATTATTTTGCAGCTCTAGCTCTACTTGAAATTAAAAACACAGGTCTAGTGTTCTCAATGTTGAATATCAGGTCGCATGAGTATTGGTTAAGTGCAGTTGGCATACCATTAAATTAACGCTTTTTCAAGAGTGACCTGCATAATATATGTATGTGAGCAATAAACCAGTACTCGTGTTACGATAATGCACGGTATGTTTCTTTAGATGAAGCCCATTGGGGTTCTGGCCCTACTATGACAGCTGCTGTCCCAAATGAGACATCCAAGGAGAGTGTGTGTTCATTATGTGCCAACCCACAGCCAAACTTCCTCTGGAGATTCAACAATGAAACTCTACGAGATGGCATCAGTGAGACGGGAGACATGATCGTCCTGGATGTTGTCAGAACAGACGACTTTGTCTCCTACGTGTGCATTGTCAACAATGAGGTCAATGGAGAAAGAAAGACGGAAAGATTTCACATAGAACTAGTAGAACGAGGTATGTTTTAAATGCACTGTTGTGCTCTCTTATGGTTTATGCATGCCCCGATTAATGTTTCCAATATAATAATTTATGGGTCGCATTGTATCTACAATAGATGGTCGTACAACATTTCGAACTATATGGTCAAATATGGTCACATTTTGTAACAATTTCCTTATTGTAATCATAAAATAAATACAGATAAGTTCGTATATAGTGCAGCATCCAGTCCTCAGGACAGCTCAAAGTGCTTTACACTTTACTCCTTGGCAGATCTGTTCAATCGAATACAATCTCGACTTCCATTGGAAGTATTCAGCCTCGCTGCAATGAATGGGCGACGACTATTCGTATGCAAATATCCACCACTGTATATAGCCAGGTACTCATTCATACAGCTGAGTGAACTGAAGCAATGTAGAGTAAGCAAATTTGCCAAACGTTCGACACCGCCGCATAGGATTCGAACCCGGGGTTCTCTCAGTCGCGAGTCCGAAGCTCTTATCACTGCGCTTCTGCGCTCCACATTTAATCATGACAATGTTTTTATAATACAAGTACTGTGAAGCCAATATAGAAACATGTGGATACAATATAATTAATTTGTAGTACTGTGATACTTACTTCTAATCAATTTATTCTTGTCACTGACTTTGATCCCTCTGTAGTTTGTAATACTGATATGACTTAGTACCGACTGTTTATTACTTCCTATGCACTAAGCAAACAATTGTATATGCATATAGTATATACAACAAAAGGCACATTAATATTTCCCGCAGCCATGAACCCAAGAATACAACTACATGTATAAAAACAAACAACAGTCAAAGACAAGTGATCACGAACATGTGAGTGTTGTAACTAATGTTTGCTGCGTACTGTATTAATTGAATGTCTAATTGTAGGATATCAATTTTGTAGGTTTACTGTTTTGTGGAATAACTTCTTTAAGGCGTTGTTATACATATATTATAGTTTGTATTGGTGATTACACAACGCGTACCGTGTTGCAATCATTCGCTTTAGGACCAGCGAGAGAGCCACTTGAGTTCGCAATTCTGACTAACCACACTTCAATCGTACTCACCCTTTGGTGGCATCCTGGTTTCAATGGTGGCTATGCTTCATAAACATTCACCCTACAACACAAGACATCAAATGAAGAGACTCAGGCAACATGGAGAGGCATGACAGGGAGGGAACAACTGCGATAGTACAGAAGTATAGACAGTTAGTGAGGAAGTTAAAGAAGACGAGAGTCGAACAGGTTATTTTGTCAAGAATGTTGCCAATAATGGGAGGAAGGGGGGCAACGTATATAAACTGCAAGAGGATGGCGATCAATGCACTAGCTGAGAGATGTGTGAAGAAGAGGGGGTGGGATTCACAGATTTATGGGGATACTTTGTTGGGAGGGAAGATATGTACATGAGAGATGGCCTCCATCTTAGTGGAAAGGGGGCAGCAGTTTTCTCAGAGAATCTGCTGCAATCTGTTGACAGTGGGACAGGTTGCATCTATTTAAACTAGATTCGCAGGGGGGACTCACAGAAAAGCCTGAAAATGGAGGCATAGATAAAGACAGCACAAATAAATCAACAAATAACAGTCTGGAAAACTCTTCTGAAGCTGGATATAAATGTGTTTGTTTAAATGCAAGGAGTATAGTAAACAAAAGAAATGAACTAAACATTATGGTAGAAGATATTGACACTCATATAATAGGTATAACCGAATCCTGGACCACCACCGATATATCAGATGCTGAATTGGGACTGACAGGATATGTAATGTTTAGAAAAGATAGAATAGGAAGAAAGGGAGGTGGAGTTATTTTATATATTAAAGAATTTATTCAGGCTTATGAAATAAAATTAGAAAGAGAAGCAGATTGCGAAGAAGCTGTTTGGTGTAACATAGTTACAGGAAACTCAACGTTAACAGTTGGGTTAGTTTATCGAAATCCAAACATAAGCATAGAAGAGAATGAAAAAATACAAAACGCTATAAGGGAAGTAAGCAAACGGGACTGTATTATTATGGGGGATTTTAACCATGGGCATACACAATGGAAATCTCTACAGAGTATGGGGAGCGAGGACCACAAGTTTTCAGTTTTAGTTCAAGATACATTCCTTTCTCAACATGTGCTAGAACCAACCAGGGGTGAGAATGTGTTAGACATAGTTTTGTCCTCACAGAATGAATTAGTTGACAATGTCAAGATATGTGAGCCACTGGGGAGTAGCGATCACAACCAGATACATTTTACCATCAAAGTAAAATCAGAAAGGAATAGCAAAAAGCAGTATAGGAGAAATTTCCACAAAGGAAGGTATAAGGACATGAGGAAATATTTAGCAAAGATAGACTGGAATAAGACACTGAAAAATAAGACGGCAACAGAATGCTGGAATATATTAAAGTGTGAAATTAAGTGCATAATCGATAAATTTGTACCCTTAAAAAAACAAGGAAAACGGTCCAAAAAGAAACACTTATCGAAAGAAGCCATTAAAAAAATTAAGTATAAACAAATGATGTGGAAGTCATATAGATGTACTGGAAATGATGAAGACTACAACAATTATAAAGAAGCACTTAACCAAGCTACAGCTGAAATTAGAAATTCAAAGAGAAGCTATGAACAACAATTAGCTAGTAATATAAAACATGACAGCAAGAGTTTTTATGCGTATGTTCGAAGCAAACAGAAAGTTCAAGATAATATCAGAGGGATTCATAATGGCAGAAGACCTGAATGAGTACTTTAGTTCAGTGTTTACCAGGGAAGATATTAGTTCACTGCCAATACCAGAGACTAAGTTCAAGGGGGCAGATTCAGACTATTTAGGACAATTAATTGTAACCCCGGAAATGGTAGCTAAGAAAAAAAGGGCTATGAAGGATAATAAATCACCTGGAGTGGATGGTATTCCACCAAACTACTATTGGAAATTGTAGAACAAATTAGCATACCACTTGCAACAGTTTTCAACTTGTCATTAGAAGAGGGAGTGGTTCCTTTAGAATGGAAAGAAGCAAATAGTATACCGTTATTCAAAAAAGGTTCGAGAAACAAGTCAGAGAACTATAGACCAGTGAGTTTAACATCAGTGATTTGTAAATTATTAGAAAGACTAATTAAAGATCACATGGTGGATTTTCTTGTTAAACAAAACTTGATAAACCCATCTCAACATGGTTTTTTTAAAGCGAGGTCATGCTTAACAAATATGTTATGTTTTTTGGAAGACATCACTAAGTGGGTAGATGAGGGATCACCAGTAGATATCGTCTACTTAGATTTTCAAAAAGCTTTTGACAAAGTACCACATCAAAGATTACTGCTTAAACTAAAGGCCCATGGCATAGGAAATGGTATAATAAACTGGATAGAACAATGGCTGATTGACAGAAGACAACGTGTAGTAGTTGATGGGGAGGCTTCAAACTGGAAATCGGTATTGAATGGGGTACCACAGGGATCAGTATTAGGTCCTATATTATTCTTAATATACATCAACGATTTGGATGATGAAATATCAAGCAAGGTGTTGAAATTTGCGGATGATACAAAAGTGTTTAGAAGGATTAAAAGTGATGGAGATAGACAGCATTTACAAGATGATCTTGACAGGTTGATCAAATGGTCTGAAAAGTGGCAAATGATGTTCAATTTTGGGAAATGTAAATGCCTCCACATAGGACATGGGAACGAAGAGGTAGAATATACAATGGGGGGTACTGTACTAAGTACTACTGTAAAAGAAAAGGACTTAGGGTTAACCGTTAGTGCTGATATGAAGATTTCAGAGCAGTGCGGAATTGCAGCTTCAAAGGGAAATCAAATCCTTGGATTAATTAGGCGAAACATAACGTATAAGGAAAAAGAGCTAATAATACCGCTGTACAAAACAATAGTTAGGCCTCATTTAGAATATTGTATTCAAGCGTGGAGGCCATATCGCAGGAAGGACATAGATATGCTAGAAAGAGTGCAGAGGAGAGCAACTAAAATTATACCAAATCTGAGGGATCTTAGTTATTAAATACGCCTAAAAAAGGCGGTTTAACAACACTAGAGACCAGGAGATTGAGAGGAGATCAGATAGAAGTGTTTAAAATATTGAAGGGTTATGAAAATATTGATAGAAATATGTTTTTCTCAGTTAAGAAAGATAGAATGACTAGAGGACATGATCTTGCATTAAGCAAAGGAGCAGAGTAGGTTGGATATAAGAAAGTTTTCATTTTCACAAAGGACTGTAAATGAATGGAACAGATTACCTGCTGATTGTGTGGGTGCTAGTAGCGTGAATATGTTTAAAAATAAAATCGACACATACCTCAGACGGGCGGGATACACATAGATAAATAGGTCGGACTCTCGATAAGCCAAGGGCTTCCTTGTCCACCTGCTACCTAGAGTTAATTCTCTGGGTGGCAATCTTGTCAAATCTCTTGTTAAATGTTCAATCACACAACAGATGAAGTGACCTGGTATCAGACGACTGTGATAAGTCTACAACCACAGACTGAATATGTCTTCTTTCTCTACGCTGAGAACAGTCGACCACGAGACAAAGGTCCGTACAGAAGTCCCACAGTCACACATATTGGTAGCACCACAGGTTGCGACTGCAATTGAATTTAATTGAAAATAGCATGTATTTATTATCACTCTCACTGTCTCTCTCTGTCTCAATATGTCTCTCTGTCTGTCTCTCTCTCTCTCTCGGTTTCTCTCTCTCTCTCTCTCGCCCTCTCTCGCCCTCTCTCGCCCACTCTCCCCTCTCTCTCCCCCTTCCTCCCTTCCCCATCCCTTCCTGCCTCCCTCGCTCCCTTGCGCTCTTCCTCCCTCCTTTATCCTCTCTCTCTTTCACCCTATAGCATGTGCAAGTTAGTATATAACAAATTACCTTCTGCTCTGTTTGTCAGCACCACCACACATTACCATCGAAAGTGTGGTATTAGGAGACGACCACATGACTGTCACGTGGAACACATCTACAAATGACTCAGTTGTGATTTACTATCAGCGAGAAGGAGGAGAAGTAGCACATTATCCACTAATGAGCAGAGTGGCTGCTAAGGTCATATAAGTGATGTCAACATAGGCTGTAAACGAATCATGTTAACAAGCATATGTTTTATATTTACAGGCGAATAATGATTAATCAATACTACAGTTGTTGTCAGTGTGTGTTAATTTTGTAGAAAGAACATACACCAAAGTCGATCAACTAGAAGCAACACAGCAACCTGTTCCAGGAGCAGCATATGGAGACATTGACGTCAATACTCAACAAAAGCATACTTATGTCAACGTATGTATTCAACATAGCGTTAATCCTATCAATTGCATTACCACCTATATCTTAATTCCTCTGCCTCTCTGTCTCTCTCGCTCAGTCTCTCCCTTCCGCTTTCTTTCCCTCTTACTCCCTCTCTCTCATACTCACTCTTTCTCACTCACTCGCTCACTCGCTCACTCGCTCGCTCGCTCAATCATTCATTCACTCACTCACATCACTCAATCACTCACTCACTGAACTACTATCTCTGTCTCTCTGTCTCTCTCTCTGTCTCTCTATATGTCTCTCTCTATCTATCTATCTATCTATCTATCTATCTCTCTCTCTCTCTCTCTCTCTCTCTCTCTCTCTCTCTCTCGCTAGCTCGCTCGCTCGCTCGCTCGCTCTCCGAACGAAACTTTGCACCGTTATCCGGTCGGGGCGGGGAGCTAACTGTGGACAGAAGGAGCTGGTGTCATGTGATGCCACTATTTAACCCTTCGTAGAATTACCCATGGAACATTGTTCGTAGTGGTATGCATAGTAGATCGTAGAAAGACACGTATTACGTTGTGGACAATACTTGTGTTATATAATAACTGCGCTGGGCAAGGATGATTTCAAAATTATTTCAAACCATTCTCCCATTCTACCCAACGTCGTCAACGATGAAGAGATCTAGGCTGATTAATCTGTTGGTATCAATGGCAAATGAAACGCTTCAATCATCCCTCAGTCTGCCACTGCCGTCTTCAGCTCCTATATCTCTAGACCAAAGTCTTCCTTTAAGTAGTAAATTTAAGTTGCTGCTGGTCTTCCTGCATTGGTTCTTCCATGTGTCGGTTGTCACAAGATTGTCTTAGATGCCATTTCATCCTTATGTCTGTAGCAGTGTCCGGCAATTAAATCTCAGTCGTCTTCTTCTTATTTTATCAGTGACTTTACTCAGTTCACTATATAGATCTGTTTGTCAAATGCTGTTGCCAGTGAAAGTTACTTGCAGCTCGAAGCATTCTTGTATAACGTCCGTCTAGTTGTTTGTCAAGTGTTTCGTCATTGTCCATGTTTTGCATCCATAGAGTAGCATGGACTGCTGTTGCAATAAACATTCACTGCTTGAATTTGCGTCGGAGTGTAGATTTCAATATTAGGTTTAGTTGGTTGAGTGCTCTCCATTCCATTGCCTTCTTGGTTTAGAATTAGTTGTTTTGTGTGTTTCATTGATGGTTCTATTCCAAGAGAGTTTACAGTCTAGATTTGTTAGCTTCGGATACATAGCCCCTACAACCTGTTCCAGTGCATGTTAATTCTGATTGTACTCTGGTATTGGAAACAATAAACACTTATGTTTGTTTCTTTGTCATTGGTGTGAATTTGTTTAGCATGCGGATAGTAGATGACAAGGCCTGGACGATCAGAGGTTATTAGGATGGAAAGACCAGAAAGGCGGTTTAGGATACATTTGTCTCCATGTGTATTGGCCCTTTAATACCGACCCTGTAATACCATTAGAATACGATTACTTCAGAACAGATCTCGGCGATAATAGAACATATTCTTAATATATTTATAGCATACTGGCGTAATAAAAAACATGCACATATAATAGTACATATTTGCAATAATTTAACATAACAGTGCCTTCATGTGCTTCAACAAGTTCGGTGTTGTCCCTGAGTAGGATGAAATCTTCATATCGTAGTGTTTACACTTGGCTTTGTACTTGCCTTGTACATTTGTAGGAACAACAAATTGATTAAATGCTGCTGATTTGTTCGCCATGTCTGTAATCTGCAGTCTTGTAGATATAACTGAGAATATACTTGCTTGTCTGCAGTGTTAGTTATTAAACATCAACATATATAAGGTTCTGAAAAGATAGCCTACTATTAAGTCATTATCTTAAGCCAATGCAATTACGTCTACCACAAAAGTCTACAATACAAGTGAACTGGTGGTTTCCGAACATCTGAAGCAAATATAGCTGATCAAGAGATCAGTTAGTGTTAGTTTATCCCATGCATGTAATTGATTAAAGGCTTCAAATCTCAGCTGACATGCATGCAAATGCCAGTGCTTCTCGTCCCCTTTATGTATATAAACCAATCAACATGTAGTCATGCACCATCAATTATTTTTTATGTTATGAAGTTTTGTGCAAAATAAGTAAATATATAGTCATTTTCATAATAATAATAAGATAACTTCTATTGTGCCTAAATCCTTGGAAACCAAGCTCAGAGGCGCATCAAAACAAAATGATTGGTCAATCTCAAAATCCATAAGTAGTATTCCAATTGTCAACAGATGAATCAAGGCGATAGGGAGCCACGGTGGACAAGCAAGGTTGTAAAGATAAGTTTTTAAATGACGACGGAATTTTGTAATATTTTCAACTGATCTAACACTAAGAGGGAACATATTCCAAAGAGTTGGTGCAGCAACAGAAAATGCCATAGTTCCAATGTTAGTGTTGACTCTAGGAACAAAACGTAGGTCAGAACTAGATGATCGAAGCTGGATAGGTTTTCTTATAGGAGTAAGCAATGCATGCAAATAAGATGGTTGCTTACTGGACAGTGCCTGGTATGTAATGGTACAGATCTTAAATATTATACGATTTCGTACAGGAAGCCAATGCAAAGACTTCAAAAATGGTACAGAGCGAGAAAAACGAGGATATCTTGTAACTACTCTTGCTAGACCATTTGGACACGCTGAAGTTTTGTGATATTCTTGCTAGCGATATTATAAAGGAGGGAATTGCAATAGTCAAGTCCGCTGCTAACAAGCGCTGTTGCAATAGATTTAGCAACATAAAATGATATATACCGGCGAATACGGCAAAGATCACGAATATATGATAAAAACAGCAGCGACATGTTTGAGATATGTGTTGTCGGAAATTGAAGTTACTATCAAAGCTCACTCCTAGATTCCGCACCAAGGTTGCTGGCGTGATCTACGGATTCAAAATACGCGTACGAAAAAAACATCCAGTTTACTACGCTGCATTGGAGTACCAATAAAGATCAATTCAGTTTTATTTGCATTTAATTTCAACTTGCTGTCAGTCATCCAGTGGAAGATATCTTGACGGCAATCACTAAGTTGGTTAAGGGAGCGATATGTATCCGGGGTAGCCAATGAAATGTAGATCTGAGTATCATCAGCATAAAGATGATGATTCAAGTTATGTCTTTGTATAACAGAGCTTAGTGGCGTGGTGTAAAGAGTAAAAAGCAACGGCCCAAGAACAGAACCCTGGGGAACACCAAATAAAGCTGGCATTGCAGCTGAAAAGCAGTTCCCAATCTTTATAGTTTGGTATCTATCAGATATCTAGAGCTGTGCCAGGTATGCCGCACCACTTTAATAAGCGTTCAATTAGAATGTTGTGATCAATCGTGTCAAAAGCGGCAGAGATCTAGTAAGGTAAATGCAGTCACTTTACCATTATTATTTACTCACCACAGTAATAATAATAATGTGTCTTAACCATAACAATAATGTCTCAGCCATAACGTTTTGTCTTAGCCTTGACATAAGTTAAAACTTATTGTTTTTACGTAGTGATATAATACTGTACAATGATTTGTTTGTTGATTTGAACTAAATTGTCGATCAGAGGTGTTTATCAAAGACTGTGTATAACTATATCAAACCAAATATGCAGGTTATCGGACAAATAGCATATTGATATATTGTATCAGTATAATTATGATTATAAGCTTTTACTACCACATTAGTACATTAATTTTCGCAAACGGATATCCATGTAATCGAAAATTGACATTAGTTTGCCCATGTCATTTTAAAATATGACATTTCTGTCATATTAGTAACTTGTCCAGTCTCGCTATGGGCCAGACATGCGGCGAAGGTAAGTGTTTTTAAATACACATGTTGGCTAAGTTTATTAATATCTTTGTTCGTTGCCGTCTACAGCTTTTTCATCTCCGTTAACTTTTTATTCGCTTGATCTCTTTCGTCCCATCACCATCCGCTTCTACCAATGACTCAAGATATTCAACACTTTCCAAACGTTGTATTTCCTCACCATCTGCTGTAACTTCAGTTGGTTCTCGACATCACATTACATCCATTATTTTAGTTTTGTTTACATGTAATTTAAATCCTTTCATCTCACTGTGCTCTTTTATAGTAGTTATCAATGTATCCAATTCTTCTTTTGTATCTGATATTAACGCTGTGTCGTTGGCATATGTCAATTCATATATCTCTTGTCCATTCAATTTCAGTCCACTAAACTCGTGTCAATCTTAACCGCTCTCATAATATCCTTTGTGTATATACTAACTAGGTGAGGAACAAAATGCACTCCTTTCTCACACCCTTGGAACCAATCGGAAGTACCGCGCTCTAATCTCAGTGCAGATATCCAATCCAAGATATAAATTTCGGATAAATGATGTGATTTTATATATATATATATGAATATATAATGAAATACCTTAACGCGATCGCAGATTCTAGTTGTTTGTTAAAAATTACAATGTCAGAGAGAATGGGAAGTTCACGTCCATCGACAGTGTGTAGAATTGTTAAATACCATTCGTATTGCTATGCTATTGGCATGAGGGTAGACATAAGTGTGTCGGCGACTACTACAGGTTGCCAAGCCTATGATGTAGCCCTGGGCTGTTTTCTCGAAGTATCTTAAAATCTTAGCCATTGTATATATAACACTAAATTGTTGTTAATAATCCATCAAGAAACGTAATTCATACTCGATTTCTTAGGCATACCCTCCTGGCCGCCCTACTATACGTCGGTCCTGTCTCTTTAATATAGAAGGAAGATATACAACACAACTACAGAATTATAAAATGTACCGAGAGTTTACCTGTCAAGTCTTGCGGGAGTCTCCTGGATTTTGGTTGTGTCTCCCGGAATACAAGCAATTCTCCCGGATTTCCGCTGAAAATCTCCAACAGCATCCCCCCCGCTTTAGCACCAATGAAACATTTTCGCCTTTTTCCCTCACCTTGTGGCTGTCTCGGTTGGCTCGACTGTGACATCGGAAGAAGGGTGCTGTTGGACATTTTTATTTTTACATCGCGCTACTGCTGTCAATTTACCTACTCCAGCTTCTCACCGCTGTCTCCGCTGAAATGATGAAATCCGAAGAAAGGGGAAGGGCTTTCGAAAAATTGTTCGCCACCACGCCGCCTATTACGGGGGGGGGGGGCAGAACATATATGTGTACCCTCCAATTGCACACCTTTCACAGTCAACAAAAAACACAATAATCGTCTCATAAAATTTACATTTCCACCGGCCATTGACGATCGCCACAAAAACAAACATTCACGCTCACATTTAATGGGGGGCAGAACCATATGTCTGCCCCCAGAGAAATTATTGGGGGCAGCTGCCCCCTGCCCCCTGTTCCCGCGTCTATGGTGACGGGTATGCTTACCGTATGTACTAATGGTGAAAACCAGTTTGAACTGCTGTGAAAAACATCTTGTCATTCTGATAGTGGCTCCACACGGCGGACAACTGTCATCTAAATTAGACTCGTTGCGGAACATGTGGCGCCGATACCGGCGTCTACACAAACCACATTGCGGAAGTATTGTCGTCTTCCTAGTTGGGTGTCACTGTCAGTCATGGCATATAAGTTGTTAAACTCTAACGTGATGATAGCATGTCTCCGTATATGCATTATATGGACAGGTAGGTGAATACACTAACATTTTCATTGGCATTATTCATAGTTGCCAGTGTAATTACGATACTATTTAACGCCACAGTATTTTACCCCCTCCGGTCGATATAGGGCCCTATACTATAGCAGTATATTGACTCCCCTGTGGTAATTTGACGCCCCTATATTTCAGTCAACATATGGTGTTGCATGACATATAAACAGTGTTGTATGAGCCCCTGATACATACATCCTCCTATGCAAAGCAACAATGCAAGACAAATGTAGATTGAAATAGGTCAACTGAATGACATTTAGCTTCATTCATTTACATAAATCATAAACGACAACACAAATACATCAATACATATTCACAGCAAGCATGCCGGCCCCAATGGTATTGCTAACCACTACCTACAAGTCGTAGACGTATCACCAACCACCAGTACTAACTATCTCTCGATACTATATTTACAATTGACATCGTATCGGTGGGGGTCACTCAGCCTTCATCCTGCCTGCACCATTAGCAGCCTACTTTATTTACCGCACTAAAAACCCTGAGTACACTATTGAGACTCAGTAAGAGGGAAAAGCCTAAGCCAAACCTCGTGTACTTAGATAACATGGGAAAGCGTCCAAGAATCTACATTGTTTACAATCATGCATCACGTATGGTACAGCTAGTGACGAGGGTGGGAAACTAAATCACAACTTGATAACAATAAACCAATAACAATAATTAATTCAACTATAAAAACGCAAAATGAAGTAAATTATTCGTCAAGCGAAGACCACGCGCAGAACAGCTCAATCAATATCTCCGTGAACGGCGAATGGGACGGACCAGTTGTTTGTTCCTTTTTATATACTACGAGGGCTAATTACTGCTATGTAACCTTACGCGTACGAGTAAGTCCGCTTTGTATATTGTTCACCAGGTTACTGTTGGCCTACTCCGCTAGGGGACACCGCTTTCCGTCGTACTCTGTTACTTCACATAGGATATTTTTGTGGATTAGAAACCTTAATGGACATATCTTATCTGCTACAAAAGTCTCATACCTAATCTGCCTAAATTAATTTGTGCACGACTGTTAATTGTTTATCAGACCCATGTTGTTTGAATTGTTTATTAAACAAAAGTAGATAGTTGTCAGCAAAATAATTTCATGAACATTGGCACCGGAACGAAATTAATATTGGGTGGGATTAGAGACGCAGATTCAGCACCAGTACTCCGCTGTTGGATCGTGATATCGTAAGGCGGAGGGGTTGCTGTTGAATATTTTTCGCGACGACATTCAACACATTTTTTTAACTCACCATGAACTTAATTAACCACACCATCCCATTGAGGATCGCCAAAATACCACACTTTGAGGATATCCAAAACCTCGATTTGCATCGTCCTTGAGGCTCGCCAAATAACTGCCTTCAGGCACACCAAAAACATCAAATGGCACCCAAAATGAGTGTGTTCTTTCTCGCTGCTCCTTTTGACGATGCCATTTCGTGTACTGCTGCCCCGCCACTACAGTTATCCATTTCCACTCTTCTCTAATAGCAGCATTCTCCCTCCACTTTTCATCCTCTTTTGCATCGTTACTAAGACCTCTCATCTTAGTAACGGTCTACTCCTTTTCATGCGGCCTGGCTGCGGCATTACCTCAACTTTATTTGGTTACCCTAGCAACATGAACTCCATGAAGTAGGGCTAGGTTGGGGATCCAGGCCCGAAAGCTGGGAGTACGGTGAGATTAAACAGTTCTGCTTGAAAATTCGTCAACTTACACTACTCCCCTCGAAATGTCAAACATTATCTGCCCCTCGGCACCCTGAACATTCTCCAACAGTACCCCCCCTCGGTATACTGAAAACTCTCCAACTCTACCACCCGTCAAAATCGCCAAAACTACGCCTTGGCACCGCGAAAAATCTACCACCTTTTATAATATCTAACACTACACCCCTTGGCACAACAGAAGAGCTCCGACACTACTTCCCCCATCGACAACACGAACAATACAAAATGTACATACGTCAAAAACTAACCTAGATAAGGGCCTGGGGTCAACATTTACCCAACTCTGATACGGGCCTTTGACGATTAACAAGCCAACTTGATACCTTTAAATATGTTGACACCCGTGTGATAATATTATTTTACCTTGAGATGTTTTACTAAATAATAATGTGCGAGATAGAGGACATCGGGGTAGTGGGTCGTGGGGCTCAGTGATTATGTGGCTATTTAAAAAAAAACCTGACACATAAGAATCCCAAGATGATGGCATCAGTCTATGCCAATGGGCAATCCCAATCTGAATTGATGCTTTGGTTTGCAACAAATCTCGCTGAAGACGATTAACTATATAACAAAATGTTCACTATAAAAAGTAAAATTTAACGATTCTGTTTTTGTGTGTGATTCAGTGTGGATCATCCAGGAATAAGAAACCCAGCATATGCGCCAGTACACTTTCAGACCTTTCGTTTTTACTAAAATATTGTCTATATCCTCAATGTAATTGTTATTCCAAACAATCTTGTGAGACTGCATAGAACACCCCACCATAAGCTGACGAATAGAGGAAAATTCATAAAATAAACAAAGGAACCGAAAGATAAAAAAATTATTAAAACAGAAAGAAGCTGATACTCCAGAGTAGTAATTGAGGTGGTGTACCGCGTATGGTTTGAGTTGCTCCGGAGAAAACCCATGTTAAGAGATAGGGATTTTGCACCCAGTTGACGGCCGGGTTAAAGGATAGGGATTTTTAACATAGGAAAGATAGGGGGTTTTGCACCCAGTTGACGGCCGGGTTAAAGATAGGAGATTTTCCTATGTTAAGAGATAGGATTGCTCCAAATCTTGCCTTTGACTGGATCTCGTTTACAAATTCCTCCCGATTTGCTCCGAAAACGGTTTTCGAAATACGGATTTTGCGCATTACCACTCCCGGGTTAAAGATAGGGATTTTTAACGTGGAAGAGATAGGGGTCCCCCGGAAATGGTTTTCGAGATTACGCAATGCACAGACCGGGACAATCCCATGTTAAAGCATAGGCCATTTTATCGCAAAGGTATCCGACCACTTTTCGAATTTTTATCCCGTGTTAAAGCATAGGCCATTTTTATCGCAAAGGTATCCGACCACTTTTCGAATTTTTATCCCGTGTTAAAGCGTAGGCCATTTTTATCGCAAAGGTACGCGACAACTTTTTGAATAAAATAACATATACCGAACACCATTTGAATAGGCTACTCACGAGATTGCTTCTTCCGGATGCCGAGGCTTCGCCAAGGAACCGACCCGTTATTTGTTTGACGATGACGTGTCCAATATGTGGTGTTATAGTAAGGCGTTATGTATAACAAAAGGCTTATAAATTCAACGGAGACCGTTTTATCTGAAGTAATGTATACGAAATGTAGATTACATATAGGACTATGTTATACCAGAGCCTATAGCCTCGTTTTTTTTCCGAACAGAGTGACCAAGGAGTACTGCTCAAATTCGTGTCTATTGCACGCTTGCGTGCAATAGAGCCCCGTGACGGATACTTCATGAACCACAAACACCACTTTATGTGACGTTATGACGCAGTGACATCGTTAAAACTCTGCAGTCTGTGCTTTTGAATTTTCTACTCTACAATCTGTGATCTTTCGGCACGCTCACGCGACCTTTATGTTCCGTTGAACTGTTATAAAAGTCCTGCGTCTGTTTTTTGTGATCGTTATATCTTACATTTTGGAAGATGAACAACATGACTTAACGTCCGACAAGGGATTTTGCTACCTAAGGTGCAGCCTTCTCCGGCTATGGGACCACTCGACCTCTCGACCCAGACAATCAACCCGGACCAACAGCCAACGACCAGTTCAACGACCAGTCCGACGACCAGTTCAACGACCAGTCCGATGACCAGTTTGACGACCAGCCCGATGACCAGTTTGACGATCAAAACAATTTCGTCTCTGTCATCAGCTCCGACAACCGACCCAATCATCAACCTGACGACATCACCTCCGACGAAGCGTCAGAAGCTTCACGAGACTTCGGATGACACATCACACGAGAGTACGGTTCGACGGGTTATCGCGTCAAATCCCTCCGTTTTCAGGAAAATAGACGTGTTATCGCATCAAATCCTTCCTTTTTCAGGAAAATAGACGTGTTATCGCGTCAATTCCTTCCTTTTTCAGGAAAATAGACGTGTTATCGCATCAAATCCTTCCTTTTTCAGGAAAATAGACGTGTTATCGCGTCAAATCCCTCCATTTTCAGGAAAATAGACGTGTTATCGCATCAAATCCTTCCTTTTTCAGGAAAATAGACGTGTTATCGCATCAATTCCTTTCTTTTTCAGGAAAATAAACGTGTTATCGCATCAATTCCTTACTTTTTCAGGAAAATAGACGTGTTATCGCACCCCATCTCCTCCGTTTTCAGGAAAATAGACGTGTTATCGCGTCAAATCCCTCCGTTTTCAGGAAAATAGACGTGTTATCGCATCAAATCCTTCCTTTTAAAGGAAAATAGACGTGTTATCGCGTCAATTCCTTCCTTTTTCAGGAAAATAGACGTGTTATCGCGTCAATGCCTTCCGTTTTCAGGAAAATAGACGTGTTATCGCGTCAAATGTTCACTCACTCACTCACTCACTCACTCACTCACTCACTCACTCACTCACTCACTCACTCACTCACTCACTCACTCACTCACTCACTCACTCACTCACTCACTCACTCACTCACTCACTCACTCACTCACCCTTCGTGTCTGTTCACTCACTCACTCACTCACTCACTCACTCACTCACTCACTCACTCACTCACTCACTCACTCACTCACTCACTCACTCACTCACTCACTCACTCACTCACTCACTCACTCACCCTTCGTGTCTGTTCACTCATTCACTCACTCACTCACTCACTCACTCACTCACTCACTCACTCACTCACTCACTCACTCACTCACTCACTCACTCACTCACTCACTCACTCACTCACCCTTGTGTGAGTTAGTGAGTGAGTGAACATACACGAAGGGTGAGTGAGTGAGTGAGTGAGTGAGTGAGTGAGTGAGTGAGTGAGTGAGTGAGTGAGTGAGTGAGTGAGTGAACAGACACGAAGGGTGAGTGAGTGAGTGTTGAAGCAAATCCCACGCGATAACACGTCTATTTTCCTGAAAACGGAGGGATTTGACACGATAACACGTCTATTTTCCTGAAAACGGAAGGCATTGACGCGATAACACGTCTATTTTCCTGAAAAAGGAAGGAATTGACGCGATAACACGTCTATTTTCCTGAAAAAGGAAGGATTTGATGCGATAACACGTCTATTTTCCTGAAAACGGAGGGATTTGACGCGATAACACGTCTATTTTCCTGAAAACGGAGGAGATGGGGTGCGATAAAACGTCTATTTTCCTGAAAAAGGAAGGATTTGATGCGATAACACGTCTATTTTCCTGAAAAAGGAGGGGTTTGACGCGATAACACGTCTATTTTCCTGAAAACGGAGGAGATGGGGTGCGATAACACGTCTATTTTCCTGAAAAAGGAAGGAATTGACGCGATAACACGTCTATTTTCCTGAAAAAGGAAGGAATTGACGCGATAACACGTCTATTTTCCTGAAAAAGGAAGGATTTGATGCGATAACACGTCTATTTTCCTGAAAACGGAGGGATTTGACGCGATAACCCGTCGAACCGTACTCTCGTGTGATGTGTCATCCGAAGTCTCGTGAAGCTTCTGACGCTTCGTCGGAGTTGATGTCGTCAGGTTGATGATTGGGTCGGTTGTCGGAGCTGATGACAGAGACGAAATTGTTTTGATCGTCAAACTGGTCATCGGGCTGGTCGTCAAAGTGGTCATCGGACTGGTCGTTGAACTGGTCGTCGGACTGGTCGTTGAACTGGTCGTCGAACTGGTCGTTGAACTGGTCGTCGAACTGGTCGTTGAACTGGTCGTTGGCTGTTGGTCCGGGTTGATTGTCTTGGTCTAGAGGTCGAGTGGTCCCATAGCCGGAGAAGGCTGCGCCTTCGGTAGCAAAATCCCTTGTCGGACGTTATCACTAGTCATGTTGTTCATCTTCCAAAATGTAAGATATAACGATCACAAAAAAACAGACGCAGGACTTTTATAACAGTTCAACAGAACATAAAGGTCGCGTGGGCGTGCCGAAAGATAACAGATTGTAGAGTAGAAAATTCAAAAGCACAGACTGCAGAGTTTTAACGATGTCACTGCGTCATGACGTCACATAAAGTGGTGTTTGTGATTCATGAAGTATCCGTCACGGGGCTCTATTGCACGCAAGCGTGCAATAGACACGAATTTGGGCAGTACTCCTTGGTCACTCTGTTCGGAAAAAAAACGAGGCTATAGGCTCTGGTATAACATAGTGCTATATGTAATCTACATTTCGTATACATTACTTCAGATAAAACGGTCTCCGTTGAATTTATAAGCCTTTTGTTATACATAACGCCTTACTATAACACCACATATTGGACACGTCATCGTCAAACAAATAACGGGTCGGTTCCTTGGCGAAGCCTCGGCATCCGGATGAAGCAATCTCGTGAGTAGCCTATTCAAATGGTGTTCGGTATATGTTATTTTATTCAAAAAGTTGTCGCGTACCTTTGCGATAAAAATGGCCTACGCTTTAACACGGGATAAAAATTCAAAAAGTGGTCGGATACCTTTGCGATAAAATGGCCTATGCTTTAACATGGGGTTAAAATTCGAAAAGTGGTCCGATACCTTTGCGATAAAAATGGCCTATGCTTTAACATGGGATTGTCCCGGTCTGTGCATTGCGTAATCTCGAAAACCATTTCCGGGGGGACCCCTATCTCTTCCACGTTAAAAATCCCTATCTTTAACCCGGGAGTGGTAATGCGCAAAATCCGTATCTCGAAAACCGTTTTCGGAGCAAATCGGGAGGAATTTGTAAACGAGATCCAGTCAAAGACAAGATTTGGAGCAATCCTATCTCTTAACATAGGAAAATCTCCTATCTTTAACCCGGCCGTCAACTGGGTGCAAAACCCCCTATCTTTCCCATGTTAAAAATCCCTATCCTTTAACCCGGCCGTCAACTGGGTGCAAAATCCCTATCTCTTAACATGGGTTTCCTCCGGAGCAACTCAAACCATACGCGGTACACCACCTCTATTACTACTCTCCAGTCTGGAAATGTGGCATATGGAGACAACACAAGTTCCATTAGAGAGGCAGATGACAGAACATTTAATGTTGATGACGATAATTCATAAAACAATTACGACCTTGAACAAAATCAACTAGATGTTATGGAATTGCCCGATTACAATGTTGTGAATGCAACATTATTTTGTGTTTATCATGTTTGCTACAAACACAACCACGGCTATACAAGCCAAATACTGCATTAAGGATAATGTTGATAGTACTTTTTAAATGACGTTCATGCGACGTGATAAACTCATGTCATTCACATTAATTTTTCTTCTTTTTGTCTGATGTAAAACTAGAACACACGCTTACATACAATGTCATAATGACTCACACGATAGCATATAATGATTCTACTGTGTTTTGCAAGTTGACCTTTTCATTAACAGTTCTTCCAATAATGAATAACATTACTAATATATGATAAGGAAACAGCTTACATAGATTAATCACATAACTTGTTTAAAACATACCAGGATGGCGATCAATACCATAACATTAAGTGTATCGATATATTGCCATATCGCAATAGATTACTGAACTCCTTATTGAAGTTAGCATTTCACATTGTTAATCTTGCCTTGAATATGGATTAGACAACTCACACCCACGCACGCGTGCGCACACAAACACGCACACATACATGCACGCGCGCACACACACACACACACACACACACACATACACACACACACACACACACAGACACACACACACACACACACACACACACACACACACACACACACACACACACACACACACACACACACACACACACACACATTAAATCCAAATGTTATCGACATCGTGACACGTTGGTCCAAAGCACTAAATGTGGTACAATTGTACATTAGGACCTCGCAAAACGTTTGAAAGGGAGCTGCCCGATTTTAGAAGCCCAGGTCAAAGTCAAGTCAAGGTCAGACAATGTATACCTTCCTTAGGATTCGCTAAGATGATTTTGATCGCATGATCCACTCGGTACCTTATTGATCAGATCATCCTCAACATCAGGATCAGATGTTAAAAGCTAATGATTTCCGATTCCAGTATTTATTGTTAATGGTGCTTCATATTAATAAAAAAATAGATTGGGTACATCAGCATTTGTGTAGACGATTTTTAAAGGAGTTTAATGTTCTAGCTTGTATTGCTGTTTTTTGAAGATTATCCCATGATTTTACCACTCTAAGCCAGAATGCATTTTTTTCAGACAAAATATGTTTGCTGGTATTTTAACATACAACTTACAATTAAGTTAGTTATTGTTTGTTATACTTGCATATATATGACAATGAGTGCCTTCGTATGCTACATATTGCTACTGAAGGTATACACTGTAGTTGGAAATTGAAAATTAACCATTAAGAATGAAATTCGTCAGTTGGTGGCTAAAGTGTAAGTACATTTGAAAACTGTTGAATTTATCATCTGATCAAAATCTGTACAATTTCCACAACAGAGATATTCAGCTGCATGTATACTCTTGCACTGCACAATGAGACGAATCGCATAATTTATAAACTTTTCTAGGTTCAGTGGCATTTACTCACTTTACTTAACACAAGCCTCCATTTACATGATCCCTGTATTGATGCATTTCTTATTTTCGAATAAATGGTTGCCGTCTTGAAGCCACGTTTGGTTAGTTCTCAACAACAAATAACTGCTGCTGATAGGATTTTCCACCACTGGAGTCCACCCAACGTCTTCGCCATTTGATCGGATTCAAATTATCTTCCATCCTCCCTCCCGTCCTCCCTCATTCCCTACACCCCCTCCCTCACTCCTTCCCTTCATCACCCACTCCCTTCCTCCCTCCCTCCCTCCTCCCCTTCCTCCCCTCCTCTTCTCTCTCTCCCTCTCCCTCCACCCTCTCCGTCTGTCTCTCTCTCTTTCTCTCCTCCCTCTCCCTCTCGTGATATGTACATCGTTAGCAGAAACATATTTTGGATTTTGGTAAATTTAGGCCAGTATAATAGCCAGTTACCATTGCGCTGCTAATCGTTCTTAGTAACATATAGCTTTGCTATGCTATATAATCAATTGTCTGGTGAAGTAATCACCCGATGCCATTAGGAAACAATATATCATTAGGGAACAAGAGTCGACAGTTGAATGCTATTATTAAGAATCTTTATTTGAGAGAATTGTATGTGCACCCGTTTTTACATAATTTGCAATTGAGCATGAAACAATGTAAAAAGAGAGTTGAATCACGGCAAAATGAAACACTGCATAAACATTCCTAGTGGATACTGGCTGTCACATGCGTATATCAAGTCGTCAGACCACTTTTCTGACCGAGAACGTGTTGATTATATGCAACTGCAATGCATATTTTGTTTATGCAACACATGTGGACAACATAAAATCATTAGTACAATATGAAGGGCATAGGGCTCATATAAGATTAGTTTTCACATGAAACTGGGTTAGTAGAACTACTAGTGCACTCGGTTTATAGTGGTTATTACGCATACACTAAATATATGTTTTTTATTATCACATACCATGATAACTGGTCTGATCAATATATTTTCAATTGAAAATACCATTCAAATGTCACGTATACGTCTGAAACAACAACTATAATTGCACTAAATAAAATACGATTACAGTCAATCAGGTTAATTAAAGTGGTGAAGTGTGTTGGCTCAGCGCATTCGGTTTTATTATCGACACATGTGCGAGAGATCGAAGTATAAGCCTAACACCAAATGTTTTTTTTAAATGCGTGTTTTTTTTTCTTTTCGCAAAGTAATATAAACCAAGCCATATGTTGCAATATGATGCACTATAATTAAATATAGCGAATTTTTTGTAGGAATTATTTAATCGCGACAAAAATGATAATAATATTATGTTACCGGGAATATACAAGTTCCGCTGATCTTGTATGTTTTTTATTTACATTTATCCAGACAAACCACAGTATGTTTTCACATATATAATTGTGATCAACCACTGTATAGTACATAGTAAAAGGATTAATGTGTGTGGAACCGTAAAATAAATCCTTGTTCCTCTATTATGACTTATGTTTGTATGGATTATTAAATCGGAATACCGCATAATAACTCATTCTGACGCTCGCCTCGACTCAACATATATCGTAGTAAACATGCTGTGAACGTATTGAAAGTGCTGGCATGAATCTAATTTAACTATCAATGCATTCTGCAGTATTTTGTCATGTTGCCAAAAGTTACATCCAATGCTATGCTTTGTGTACTCATGGGAAATGGAATTTAGCTGCTGCCTTGTTTTAGTTCCTTTGATTTCTCTCAACGTTGACCACAAACCTGTTCGTTTCCAGTGTACACCAGGGGAGAGATAGTAGAGGTTCCAAGTCAAACGTGGGAATACAGCGGAACGTTGATGACCTGTCAACATACAGACAAGAGTGAGACCATCAACCGGGCCGTGTGGTACAAGGGGAGTAAGATGTCTGAAAACCGAGTATATGGACACATATCTGGCAAACCTGGAGTAGTACTAAATGACTGGACAAACAAAATTGTGGTGGGTCAAATGTTGGAGAAAATACACAAACTCTATATCAACAGAACAATTCTGGCAGATGAAAACATATATTTTTGTGACACTGGTGATAGTACGACAGGCTCTGCACTGCTAACAGTGAATGGTGAGTACTAATGTTCATGGCAATAACACATTTTCCTTTTCAATCACAATTGAACTCCCATTTCTTCCACAGTCTGTTTTTCACTGAAATATATAAAACATCTGGAACACAGGACTATACAAATATACGTTGCCCTTTTTCAAGAACATTTGTATTGCATTTAAGGTTATCATGATACTGGGTACCCGTTATTTCAGCTATGATGGCTTCATCGATCATATTTTCATCTTTCAGTCAAACAATTCCATATATTCCAAGAGCCAGGAAGTCATTTATTTGCTATTTATTTTGTTTATCCACCCGGGACTTTCTATAATTGTCCCCATATAAGACCACACGTTTCTCCCTGCTGAACAATACAAATTTCCATATCAATACCATTTAAACTTTATATGTCCAAGTTTTTGACATTTGATCTTGACATTCACCGTCCAGAATGGAACATCAGATTTGAATTCTTCAAATTTGGATCCGGCTGTCAGATGAGATTTGGACCTGAGTGATATTTGGACCAGCTGGTCCAACTTAATATAATCACCTCTTTAAAATGTTTTAATCATTATATGTGTTCCTTACATATGTGTGTGATGTTTTATTACTAGTTCATAGCAGGTTTGTGTTTATATATTTAGGTGTCTATGGCACATTGCTTCACATGTCAGATGGTCACATAAATAAAATTGGGATAACCGTTTCCACTTAAGGAGTATACAATTATACATTTCATGTTTTGTTCTTAATGTTCAATAGCTTCATTCTTACAATGTCAGTGGAATATACACACTTGCGGAACTAAGTTATGCTGTCAGCAGTATTAAACATTAAGATTGTAGTCACTCACACTAATCTCAGGTTGGTAAGGGGTCCATATTTTGTTATTATATTTGGACCCTAAATAACTTAGTTTTTTTAAATGGGGTACACATTTGGGCTAATCTCATACTTTGATTTGAATTCACGGTCCAAATATCATAATGAAATATGGATACCCCACCTATGAGATTAGTGAGTCCAACATTTGTACCCTTTTAAAAAAAGTTTAATATTTGGATTTGGACCCATGGCTCCAAATATCATTTAGTGCAATATAGACCCCCCCCATCAGTGAGATTAGTGTGTGCCCAAACAAGAAATCCTTATATATATATATGAAGGGTCCAAGTGTCGTAATAAGACAGTCGTGCAGGTCCAAATTTAATATGATATTTGGACCCAGGATTTACATTAGAAAAAAATCAATAGCCTACAATGAAATCCTTGGGATTTAGATTACCATAATCATATTTGGGAATGAAATTCTTGACTTTGTACATGTTACTTGACATTTGGGAGGGCGGGTACTTTTATCATAGGGCGGTCCATATATCATGATGGTATTTGGAATCGGAGGTCCAAATTTCATATGATATTTCGACCCACGGGGTTCTCTCTTATCCATGTTCTGCAATATTCTATCAGTCAGTTCAAGAGCAGCAAGTTCAATGTAATGCTGTTTCACGAAGCTGTATTGGCTGCTATAATATAGGTGCTTAGAATGGAAGAGGTCTTGACATTGATTAAAGATTACACATCCACATGTTTTAGATGGCAGATAAGATTGATATGGGTCTGTACTTATCTAGAATGGTAGTGTCTTTTTATGACATGGTATTTTTTTTGCAAGTTTCAAATTGTTTGGAAATATGCCAGTTGCTAACATTTGATCAATTATTACATTTGTGTGTTTCTGTTTTAATTGTTTTCGAATGCTTAACTGAAATACCATCAAAACTACAACTTAATTTAGGCTATAACATATCAATTATTGTGCAGACAGTTTCTTAGTCAACTGGCTTAAATTGAATGGCATGCATACTTGGCTTTTTATATGTTTTGATTTTGTTTAAATTTTTTATTTTATTTACTAATTTCAAACCAATGCCAGTGAAGAAGTCATTAAATTTGTTTGCAATAACATGTTTGTCAGTTACTATAAGTTCCTCAATATTACAGAAGTTGGTAAATGCTTTCAAACCTTTGGCCATTCCCTTTTATTTCTGTTTTGATGCCATTGGGGTTGTTGGTTATCAGCTTGGTTTTTTCGGCACTGATCTCCATGCCATATGCTCCAGATGTTTCATCAAGGCGCTCCATTAGAATGGTGAATTATTGTTCTTTACCTGCCAAGCCATCACTATCGTCTATAGAATGTACTTGGATGATTGTGGTGTCTCCTATGCTGTTCATTTTTTTCCCAGAACATCGGTTATTATTCTCTAGAGGAAGAGGATGAAGAGTGTTGGCGAGAGTAGAAAGCCTTGTCTGACTCCGACAATTGTGTGGAACCTCTCACCTATAATGCAATTACATACATTAAATTGATAATTGAGTGTAAATCATATGAATTTTATTTAATAAATGTAGGCACATATTTACGAATAGTTAAGCATGACGAAATATGGTTTGTGATCAGAAGAGATTTCTAAAATACTAGTTGAATAGTTGTCCGGATATCCTGAAAGTTTGCGTACCAAATTGTTCACAAGAGTACAGTTATGTGCAGAAACTGTAATTGGCAGACTGATTACTGTATAAAAACCGTTTGCAAGGACAGTATTTAAATATTCACAGAATAATGGTTTTTCGTAAATTTTTAGTAAGTTTGTGTTGTAATCACTATCAATACCTACGTAACATTTAGACTTTTGAAATTATTTCAAAATACCCGGTAACATAGCGAATTCATCTATAAAAGTGTGGTAATTTTAGTTTATATTCCTGGGTGGTCAATAAATACTTCTAGTTACTACTTTTTTCTTTGATTAATTTTGTTACCAGATATTTTAGTAAATCGACTTAGCCATAGTTCAGAGTATGCAAAGATAACTATTTATAGTCATACTTGTCACTTGGTATATTGCAAGAACTCCATCGTTATTCAGATTTTACCTTGTGAAATTAAATAATTACGAACTTATTTTTCCAATGAAGTATCAGTCTTATCAGACAGCTGTGTTTCCTGGATACATATGGCCCCAAAAAGATTTCCACAAATAGTTTGATTTCATCATTTTTTCACTGAAACTGACAATTTAGTTGTGAAAGTTTCGTTTTGAGTTGATAAATTAAATCAGCATCATCAATATGTATGAAGAATGTTTGAATGATATGGGTCCTCCATCTAATGAATCAATGTTGTCATTTTTTAACATAATATGATTAAGAGAATTTGCACGTAAACCTCCAACATTTTTCGGGAAACGCTCTTCGTTCGACATTTTACGACGTATTGTTTTAAAACATGTAATGCTGTAACATTAACCTAGGAATTATTTTAGTACTATATTAAATGAACAGTTATAATAGCACATTGTTGTATTTGTTGTAACATTGCTTTTCAACCGTATTTTGAAGGTACATGGATGAAGGTACAGGCAAAATTGAGTATTTCAACTAGATGTGCAGGGGGGATACGTAGAGCCACCGCCAAGATATGCAAATCTACAAAGAAAGGTTCACCAAATATTCATACAAATGAACTTAGACGTGTATAGTGTTTAAATGCCAGAAGCATAGCAAATAAGAGAAGCGACTTATAAATCATGGCAGCAGATATTGGCCCAGATGTAATAGGCATCACAGAATCATGGGCAGACGAAGAAATGATAGATGCTGAACTAGCTTCATAAGGTTATGTCATGTTTAAAAAGGACAGAAAAAAGAGAAGGGGAGGGAGGGTCATTCTGTATATAAAAGAATCTATGAGGGCATATGGAGTACGACTGAAAAGTGAAGCAGATTACGAGGAAGCTATTTGGTGCAACATTGTTACCAGAAAGTCAACATTAACAATATAACTAGGTTATCCTAGTCCTGGCACACGACAAGAGGATGATGTAAAGCTACACAATGTTATAAGTAGATGAATAAAGGAGAATGTGTTATAATGGGTGATTTTAATCACGGACGTATTCAGTGTAAATCACTAGAGAGTGTTGGAGGTGATGAGCAAAAGTTTTTGCTTGTAATACAGGACTGTTTTCTTACTCAACATGTTTTGGAACCAACCAGAGGTGGGAATATGTTTGATTTGGTGTTCTCTTCTCAGAACGAATTAGTTGATAATGTGAAATAATATGAATATCTGCGTCTAATTCAATATAATGATCATAACCAGGTCAATTTTAATATAAACGTGCAATCAGGGAATAATGGTAAAAAGCAACGGGGGAGAAACTTCAACAAAGGCAAATATAAACATAAAATATTTAGTACACATAGACTGGATTACCTTAAAGAAGAACAAAACAGGAACAGTATGTTGGACCGTTTTGAGAAATGAGTTTGAGGGCATTATTGAAAGATTTATTCCCATGAAAAAGCAAGGGAAACGATCCAGAAAGAAATACCTTTCAAAGGAGGCTATGCGTAACATTGCTTACAATCAAATTAAGTGGAGAGTTTACAGAGATACTGGAAATATATAAGATTAAAACAACTACAAAGAGGCCCATGACATAGCTACAGCCGAAATTAGAAAATATAAACAAACATTTGAGCAAAAATTGGCGAATGATATAAACCATGACAGTAAGAGTTTCTACGCTCATGTAAGGAATAAACATAAGGTTCGAAACAAAGTGGAACCATTTCAAAATGGTGCAGGAAACGTGATATCTGATAGGCTTCAGATGGCAGAGACCCTGAATGAGTATTTCATCTCAGTTTTTACCACAGGAGGAATCAGTTCACTGCCAGTACCAGTTACTAAATTTGAGGGTATGAATCAGATCATTTAGGGCAGTTGTTTGTTACTCCTGAAATGATATCAAGGAAAATTAAGAAGATGAAAGAAAACAAATCACCTGGATTTGACGGGATACCACCGAAACTGCTTGATGAAATTGTAGAGCAAATCAGTACACCACTTGATATATTCTTTAACTTGTCACTTAAAGAGGGAACCATTCCATTAGAATAGAAAGAAAGAAACATTACGCCATTATTTAAAAAGGGATCGAGGTGCAAGACAGAGAATTACAGGTCAGTTAGTTTACTATCAGTTTTATGCAAATTACTAGTGATAGTAGAGGGGGAGATTTCATACTGGAAACCAGTTTTGTGCTACAGGAGTCAGTGTTGGGACTTATATTATTCTTGATATATATATAAATGATTTGGATAATGATATATCAAGCAAAGTACTGAAATTCGCAGACGATTCAAAAGTGTTCAGCGGAATTAAAACAGATGCATATAATCACGCTTTACAAGATGATCTATCCAATTCAGTCAGATGGTCTAAGAATGGCAAGTGTTATTCAATTTTAGAAAATGTAAATCCATTGATAGGACATGGAAATATGGACAAAGAATACATAATGGGGATACCAAAGGAAAACAATAGGATTTAGGAATGACAGTTTGTGCTGCCATGAAAGTTTCAGAGCAATGTGGAATTGCTGCTTCAAAGGGTAACCAAATACTAGGTCTAGTTAGAAGGAATATCACATATAAGGACAAACAGCTGATTGTACCACTGCATAAAGCAATAGTTAAACCTCATTTGGAACATTGCATACAAGAAGCATGGATGACAAATCATAAGAAGGACATATATAAGCTAGAAAGAATACAACGAAGAGCAACTAAGCCGATTCCTGAACTGATATATATTAGTTTTGAAAGATGCCTATTAGAATGCAGGTTGACAACATTAAAGACTAGGAGACTAAGTGGATTAAGTTTCTTCAAATTAAAAGAAGAACCAGAAGGCACAACGTGGCGTTAGTCAAACAACTGTTAAGGTTAGATATGAGAAAATACTCATTATGTCAAAGGACAACAAATTATTAGATGACTGTGTTAATGCTAGCCATGTGAATGTGTTCCCAAATTAAATCTATCTGGGGAGGGCGGGCTATACGTAGTTGGATAATTGTTGGACTGTCGATAAGCCAAAGGCTTCCTTGTCCGCATTCCGTCATGTAGCCCTGGGCGGCAATCTTGTTAAATCTTGTTGAAAGAACACAGGTAATTGAACGTTTATACAACGTATGCTGAATGCTTATAAATTAAAAAAAAAAAGGTATATAAAAATGCAGCTTGTGTGATATCTTACACACACAGAGAATAGTTAAGATGGCATAAGCCAGTTGAAACAGGGAAAACAAAGAAGGTGGAGTTTGTCGGCTGTATGCATATTTCAAAACAGTTGCAAAGGTGAGATTGGTAATGTAGAAAGTAATGACAGATGTAGTGACAATGACGCATACTGTGTCAGCTATTCCCAGGAACTCTTGATTATCTCGTATTAAGATAATTGCTCCACATAGCCTGACATAGTGGTTCCTCACCATCAATATATGTATATTCTGACTGAACATCTATCCAGAAGCACACTGACTGACTTCCGAGGAATAAAGGATCAGAGACGCTTTGTTCATTACTAGGAGATACATCAGATGTTGCACATCACAAATGTTGCATTTTGTAACATGTGGATAGTTTCATTTATATGCAGATTGAAGCTGTGACACCTTATCTGTGCAACTTTCGTTTTGCTTATGCTGACCTATAACAAGGATAAAGGCATTAACATAATATTGACAATCAGTAGGTATATAAAATACACATTAAAATACAAATTAAAAGTGTATACACAAGTAGTTGTGTCAATAAGGTAAAGCTAACAATACTAACCAAAAATTTAAGAGAGAAATCATGTTCAGAAAGAAGAGCATATGATGCTTCTTGAATCTATTCTGATAACCTGTATCTGTATGGCATATCATTCAATGGATGGTTTACTGAAATACCAAAAGTATATGTCATTGTTGTTTCAGTGAAGCCAGAAGGTGTGAATATAACTGGCCTTGCCCAGTCAGTCAAAGAGAACACGCAGGTGGAGGTGATGTGTCATGTGACTCGAGTGAAGCCTGATGCAGACATCTACTGGAGAAAGGGTCTTGATGGCTCATCCCAGCCAGGAACCACAAAGACTGTGACAGACTCAGATACGTCAGATGGAACCTTTCAAATCAGTTCCACCTACAAAGTGTCCTTCAGTCGCAGTGACCGCAACAAAAAGTTGTATTGTCTTGTTACTCCACACGGAACAGGTTTCTGGAATAACAACACTGGCGTTACAATTAATGTTACCTGTGAGTATTTTGTGGTGAGTTTGGATTTAATAGAACATTTCGCTGATATATCATGGTACCATCTATCATAACTAACCACTTTTTTAATCACTGATACTGATATGGAATGACCAGTTTAAATTATAAAGCGAATTATATAGCATTTCATATAATTATAATAAAGTCAACCATTATTTAGACCTGCGGTTCCCAAACTGAGGTAGGCGAAATCCTGAGGTTAGGATAGAAGCTTTCCAGGGGGTACGCGAAGTGTCGGCTGAAAGTTAGGATTTTGCTGTCTTGTGTGCTACTCGTGTTCGCGCTTTGCACCAAAGATGTAGCCTTCAAGGGAGAGTTCTTGTCCCTGTCATCCCTTGAAATTCACTTAGAAGGGCGAAGGCGTCTTCCGAGATGCCTTCTGATGTTTTGAGGCCAAGGAATTATCGTGGAACAATGTGCAAGCGTGTGTGTATGGATGATGCGCCAATGTAATATTGTAAATGGACGAGTGAACCATGTTTTACCCTTACCTATCCTCTTCGGGCCTTGTGATCCCCAAGACTGCTGTGCATCTCCGCCATCTCGCCCTATCAACGGCTACACGTGGTGCGTCGCTCCATGTTGTCCATTCCAGATGGTTTCGATATTTTTCTACGAACCATGTCTATAATGTTTAAATCACTAGACACATAAACAGTTCCATTTACCACTGATGTCAATGTACAATCTCACACCGGTCACGCTTAGCCGTTCTTCCTGAGTGAATGTAGGAAGTGATATGTTTCACCATTCAAAAATACTGCATAATCATTGCATGATCTATCGATACGCTCTCGCATCAGAGGTAGGCCCGCCAGAGCTAAGAGCATATCTTGATGATGGCAAGATGGTACATGCCACCAAATCCAGCGTTCTTAATACTCGACTCTGCTTATGTCAAGAGTTTCATGCGGACCAAGAGACACAGCTCTTTAACTCCGCGGTGTATTGACTGTCATGGACAACATGGAGCTAAAGAGGAATGGCTACACGCTGAGATCGCCTAATTGTTTAACCACATCTAAAAGGAAAATTTTAGAAAATTCGTCGAGAAACTATAGGACAAAAGCAAAGTATTGAAGCTGGCTAACTTAAAATACGATTATTAATCGTGAAGCTGGAGTCGTGGGAGGGCAACATCAACGATGGAAACTTCGACATGTCTGATCATATCAACGCAGCGTTCAGTGATGAAGAAACATGGGGCAACTTATGCAGACGCACGTACATGCCGTCAATACAAAACGAATTTCCAAACTAACTTCCCGTGCGAATGATGGAAATTTGCTCTGAGATCCGCCCAGCGTGGAGGTGCAGTATCCTTATAGAAGATGGCATAAAAGTTAGGAGATCTTTTTGTAGTTTGTGAGTGACTCCACCGTTTCCCATGATACGTTTGCACATCTTCTCAATGGCCAACTTCGTGTCTAAGATGGGCGTGTCGTACAAACTCCGTATGATGTCCCCGTGAGGGCTTTGTTGATTTTCCGTCAACCCATTTATATGAACACGGATTCTCGGCGTTATTCTGTACGAAGAACAAACTTCAGTTCGATTCTGTGTCACGGATGCTCTCCAGACCAAAACTGCTTCGCGAATTGAATACCTGATGTTTAAAGAGGTACCTCATCCCTCTAGTTTTTATATTTTTATTATAATTTCGTCATACGCTTTCATTTATCTCGTTAATAAAATGATGATGATGTTTAAAATATTTTAGAATATTGGTTTTATATAGTCTATATAGTTTACGTTAAAAATATCTTCTCAGACCTCAGGGGGTACGCCGGGAGAGAAAGATTGGGAACCGCTGATTTAGAAAAACACCACTATGGTTATGTCGTCTGGTTCATTATTATGAATAATAAAACTGTGTAATTATGCGTTCCGTTTCATTTGATTGAACATTATATTAATACAATTGGAGTATATACATAAATTAACAGTAGAGTAATATGTGTGTTAATTTGATATTAATTGACATTCTACTATATATGTAGCACACATAATAATAAAATTTATTTTAAAAGTGTGTGACTGAAGTTGGCAAATACATATAATATAATAAATAGGACACTTTCATTTAACATTGTGACAAATCCATTTTGTATCAGTTACATCTGCAGGACCCTTGTTATGATATGTTCACCTTGTGGACCTTGTGAAGATTACATTAAATCTTAATCAATATTTGATTTAGAATTACAGTTTTAAAATTGTACTAACTTATAAGAAATCAGATCATCAGACATATTGTTGACCTTGTATTAAAACGGTTTCAGACCCGCCGAGCGCCAAAGTGAAACAGACTAGTTCTGGGAATCCAAAAGACGGGAGTTCAGTAACACTGACATGTGACATCACAGCCGGCAATCCTACGGGCATTATAAACGTGACATGGAAGAAAGGAAGTATACCTATCATTTCTTCTACCGGTAGTCCCTACCAACAAAGTGGCGTAAATGGCAGAGACTTTAAGATAAGTCCACTTGCCCATTCCCGTGATGACGGCAATTATTCTTGTGCTGCACAGAATGCTGCTGGAACTGGACACTCCAGTCCGTTTCAACTTCTAGTTAACTGTGAGTATTTTTTTCATTTGACAACTTGAATAATGATAATAATAAATATTTAATAATACAAATTTCCCGTGGCTCACGTCTACAGGGAGGTCTCTGTGCAATCAAATAACGCCCGTAAATGACGGAAGCTCTAGAGATCAACACAACATAGGGTATACAAATGGAAAATAAACCATTTAGTATCACATGGTAACACAATGTTATAACCACAAAATGGTCACGGGATTTACGCAATCAACAGTAAAATACAATTTAAGCTAACATCATTCTTACGAGTTATCTCAATGGCCAAGTCGCACCCGATCACTCACGTATCGATGGCGCACGTCGCAGGCTCACGTATCGATGGTGCGCGTCGCACCCGGTCATTCACGTATTGAAGGCGCACGTCGCAGGTGGTCACGCATGTAGTATCAATGGCGCACGTCGCCTCTAGCCACGCTTAACCCTTTTTAATAACCTACGATCGACGTCGCTACGGTGCCTACTCCAGCACCAACTTAGGCATTTCACGCCCAACCAAATTAACGATACATCAATAGCAGTTCAGTCTGAAAGCGATATTGTCCCTGTCCCTTTCTTTTATACGACTATTTTAAAATAGAACATGTGACTACATATGTCCAATCACGTAATCACGGACCGAACATGAACATGAACATAAATTTTATATTTTAACCACATAAATAACATACTAACATGATGCCATATAGACAGGTGTAATTCATGACAGGTTCCATATTTAATCTATATACACATTTTAATGTGACAAAATAAGCCTATCTGACCGATTTCAAAATTAAATCACGAATTAAATAGTGTGCCTGATAGCCGCTTGGAAAAGTAGTGTGACGTAATATGTGTTATAGCCCAAATCTGCCCTACCAACGGTAAAAATGGAAGACACGGCGTAAGATTCTTGTGATTCGGATTTGGAGAGTTGTGTTGCAAATGTGAGGACTTATAGAACTGTTGCCGCACACAACAATGAACCATTGGAAATAGACGCTTCTAAGGAAAGTATGATTTATGATGATGACGACGATGTGAAAAGGAAAATTTTGAGACTGTCGACGTCGCCGGTAACAAACAACAATTACAGATTCATGGACCGAACATCAAAGGTTTTATTGGAATCGAACAATACATTCATGACAATAATTATACAAAATCACGCGGATTATTTTCAACGACAGATACAACGTCCGTACGCATAATTGTATCATAGCGTAATAGTACTAATTTTGTTGAGACTGGCCACAAATTCCCCATCTTGACGCTCTCAAAACAAAACCTCCATTTGCATCCCCCTTAAGACTCGCAGAAACACTTGCTCAGCGTATTGGGGATAATTATATATCCAGCCTCCCATCTCAAATAATGGGGGCTCGGCCACCCGAGCCCACTCGGTTCCAACGCACATGCGATATTCATCAACAGTGTTAGTGTGTATACGGAGAAGCACCCACTTTTATTAAATTATAATATATAAAAAGTTAAGCAATTGTTGGTTCATCAAGGAAGATCAGTCGTGCATTGTTAGGAAAACCAAAGAGAAACGAGGTGGTATTATAACCGGATTGTTGTGCGTATTGGAAATGTTAAGGTATTTGTCATATAATTCAAATTATTATTTAATTAATTCTGCCAATAAATACATTTTTCTAAATAGATAATGACGTTTGTTCACGACATAAACGTTTTGAAAATTATGAGCAATCTTTGTTTTAACCAACTATGAACATTTTCTAGATAAGCCAATTGTGTCAGCCGTGGCGCCAGACCCAGAGGTAGAAGGACAGTCAGTGACGATTACATGTCAGTCACAAGGAGCAAGACCAGCAGTGAACAAAGTCACATGGAAGAAAGGTCAATATGTCATCAGAGTGACCAGTGACATCAGGTATACTGGTGGTACCTTGCAGACGCCTCCACTGACAATTAAGCTGGCCACAAGGAAAGATGTCAGAGAGTACACATGTCAACTGAGCAACGTTGTGGGACGAGGCAACCGCACAGTCGAACTGCAACTCTGGTGTAGGTAGTTTAAAACTGATAATGTACGCTATGAGTAGTTTAATGTTTCCTGATAATGATTTCTTGGTCACACGAAAACATTATATTCCAGAAAGACGATGTGTAAACTAGTCATTTACATTTCTAATTAAATGTGTTGTTTTAGATGTAGAAACTGAAAATTATTAAGTTGTAATTTAGCAAACACCGAGCAAACTTCGTTGTTATTGTGCAAAACTAAATGTAGTATGCTATTATATTTATAAGTTCCTTATTAGAACATATCGTCGTATATGAAAGTACCAAGTACCGGACCCATGCATTTTGTTTTGTTTTGGTCAGGAATTGCACCAAGAAAAAGCCATAATTGTTGTTTGCGGACCGCAATGTTGCAGAGGTTAAAGCTTCTGACTCTCGATCGAGAGAACCCGGTTCGAATTCTGTGCTGCGATGTCTAACCTTGGGCAAGTTCGTTTAGTCTACGTTACTCAAGTTCACTCAGTTGTATGAATATGTCCCTAGACAGTGGTGAATATCGCATTAACTACAGCGTGGCTGGAAACTTCCCGGAGAAAAAAGTAAAGTATAACGTGGTTTGAGCAGTCCTGATGACTGGATAATGCGCTAGATAAGAACTTACCTTTTTCACTTCGTCCTTCACGAACGAAATGAGACTACATTTCATTATCGCCTATTGTCATGTTGTCGTGACTTTCTCTTGCATCGCCTTCTTTTGGGGTCTGCAACTCGTTTTTGTTTATAGAACACAGCACCCGCTTGTGTTTCGCTGCTCCAGGTTTGTTGCTCACAAGCCGTTCTCTCCCAAGAGTCATGATCCATATTGAAGTTCTAGATGGATTCCTTTAGTGTGTCTTGTGTCCCTATTAATTCGGCAAGTATCTGTTTCATCATTGGTGGCTGAGTTCACTTCGTGGTATCGTTTAGACGTTACTCAACCCGTTCTCTCCCAAGAGTCATAATCCATTTTGAAGTTCTTGAGGGATGCCTTTAATGCGTCCTCTGTTCCTAATTCGGCAAATATTTGTCTCATCATTGGTGGCTAAGTTCATTTCGTGGTATTTTTCTCTCTGCAAGGTGTCACAGAGTTCGATACATGCACTTGTTGTTTAACCCATATCATTAAATAATTTTTTTAAATTTCACTTATCAATAGTATAATTAGATAGTATAGTTAGACCATGTCTGATAATTTCAGATCGGCCATATGGAAATGCAACAATGGGGTCAGAAGCCGTCTCCGTCAGTGTAGGTGGACATGTTTTACTGACATGTGATAACCCAAGTGAGCCTGGCAACCCCGCAGCATCCTGGTTCACCTGGCGCAAACAGAACAGTGACTTTATCAGCAACACAACACGCTTTCTGATTCTGGCACCTTCAAGCGTGAACAAATCCGATAAATACAGCTGTGTGGCAGGCAACTGGGTCGGACAGAGTGACTACTCGGACTGGACCACTGTGACAGTGCAAGGTGAGTGACATTGGCAGTGCAAGGTGTGTGATTGTCTGATAGTGCAAGGTAAGTGACTGTGTAAGGATGTAAGGTGATGGTATATGTTAGGCGATTGTTTTAGTGTGCATGGGGCATTTGATAAAATATACTTTTTTTTAAGAAAACATTAATGTTTACACATCTCAACACACAATGGTGGTATAAAATGCATAATAAATTCTTATGCAACTACCAAAAGATAAGTGCAGTTTTTGACGTGCTTCATCTTGTTATGTTTCTTATACAATGTGAGACAAAGTGCATTCTTTAATCTGTTGATTTCGCAGTGCCTCGTTTACTCACTGCATGTTGGCTATATCGCACTTTTATGTCTTGCAGTTCCACCAGAAACACCTACACGTTTCATGATACTCAATAACTCCACATCTGTTGCACTTACTCTCCAGTGGCAACCTGGGTTCAGTGGCAGTCACCTTCCACAGCTATTCAACATACGGTGCATGGCAGTTATAGAGCCTTACTTGATCCATGAAAGGATACTTCCAGCTGATGATAGCAAACAGCAGCAAGTGACCATTGTTGGGCTGGAGCCTGAGACGCTGTACAAGTTCATGTTGTTTGCACGCAGCAACAACACGGATGTCATCAGAAGTGGTGTAACTACAACGTCAGGAAGGACAACAGGTAGGAACGTAGGACATGAATAAAGACCGATAAAAGACACCGGCCATTGTTGACAATTCGTGATTTCCGAGTTCAGTCTTTCTTATTTTGGTGGTATAATACTAGTATACTAATACGTTGTTTCTAGTTACATCTACGTGATTCCTGTAACTTCTAATTTCCTATTGTAGGATTTGTTTGCAAGGTTGTGTTCATAATAATTTGAACGTCATGAAGATGTAGTTAAGTAGTTTTAATAACTCGAAATAAGACACCAGACATATATACATTGTGTGTTAAATAAATAATAAAACACGTTGTCAAGGTCACATCAGATTATTTAGTTATTTCTGATGACATACTTAAGCACACATTAAGTTGATTCACATGTGTTTTACAGCATCAACGGAAGTCGAAATAGAAGCAGTTGACATCCAGGAGGATCACATGACTGTCACTTGGTCGAATAGCAGACAGAGCTCTCGACGTAAAAGACCGATGCCTATAGCCGTCGAAGTTGTTATTCTCTACCAGCGAGACGGTGGAAAAGAAGGCCGTTATCCACCAGAGGGCAGTGTTGATGTCAAACAACAGACGGCAGTCATCTCTGGACAGTTTGATACCGAGGCAACTTACAAAATTTGGTTGAAACTGTATGAAGGTCAGCTGACGTTTCCGTCCAAGATATCTCAACCAGTAGAACATAGAGGCAAGAAAGGTACATCAATTAAAGCAGTAGCGTACTACTAAAAATAGTGAGTGAGTCAAACAGTGTTTATAACGTTTAATGAGCTTGCTGACTATTTGTAATGTGTTTGCATTAAAATTTGCTTTGTGTGATGTTGTATATATTTCTGTTGAAGGAAGAAGCAGCAACATGGTCACAATCGTTGCGGCCATTGTTGGCGGTTTGCTTGTTGTCTCCATATGTGGCAATGTATTTAGTTGTATTTGGATCAGAAGACAGAAGTCGAACTACAATGGTACATTAACATTTATTTATGTGATATAATATATATATATATTGTAAAATATGTGTAGGAAGAGTACATGGAAAGAAAAAAAACGCATCCGAATACATACTTTCTCACACGTACGCACGCACGCACGCACGCACAAATATACACACACACCCGCGCGAGCGCACACATATGCAATACAACAATAAATATATGACACGCGCGCAAGTTTGTGTGTGCGTGCATGACGTATATGTTCGTGTGTGTGTGTATGCGTGTGCGTGTGTGTGCGTGTGTGAAATAAGCATAAGAACTACGTTTAAAGGTGTTCGTCAAATGTTGGTAATGAATACTTGGAATGACTGTAGCGATCATGTTTCAATACCGAAGACTGATACTGATGCACGCCTTACTAATAAAGTGAATATATATATATATACATATATTTACTTTATTAGTGAGGCCTGCATCAGTATATATGTTTGTGTGTACACACACAGACACACAGACATACACACACAAACACACACACGCACACGCACACGCACACACATTAGGTAACATACCGAACTAGGAAACTGTGTATGTTACATATAGTGATAATAAGTAAGGAAATAATGCAATTTATTTCCTCACCCACATAATTTACAACCTAATTCAAAACTGAAACACATCATGTGGTGGCTACCAGAGAAATCTAAATTGATGGAGCTAGTAGCCTATAATAATTATATACATTGAATTATTCCAATTATAGGTTGATAACCATCATTGTTCTGTTGTTGTTTCAGAGGAAAGTGCTTGTGAAAGGTATGTAGACATATTCAAAGCTAGTTCCTCAAAGGCACAGTATATTATACAAAATTATATCTGCATATCAAATTCTTATATTTTGTTCAACAAAAGTATAAATGCATATGATTTAAGAGCTGGGCTGGGTTGAAATATTACCATTAAGACTGTGGTCTTAATAAATACGTATATAATAAATAATAGGTTACCGTTTGGAATGTTGTCTCATGTTTCGTAGCACTAACAGGATTCGTACTAAGAATGATAATTAGTGAATGTGCATTGCTTCTCTATCGATAAATATTAGTGCATCTTAATTGAACTATTAAGGTTAGCTACTTATTATTTACGGCCAATGTGTCTATGGAATAAATTCTAGAAAACAACAACAAGGTTTGGAGATGACCGATGGCATCAGATCGTCTACAAACGTCAATGATGACACAAAGCAATATCAACATCTCAAAGGTCATGCAGCGGGTGATATGTCTACACTTAGAGGTAAGAAACTATTAAATTATTACAAACGATGTGTAATACGACTATGTGTGTAGTCTAGTGAATTCATTTACGAACTTTCAAAACACCAACATCGTAAGGAAACACTTATTTATATGTCAGACGCTTAATCTGTTACGTGTGTTTCAATTTAGGCTGTAAATGAAACATGTTAACAAGCATATGTTGCATATTTACAGGTGAATAATGATTAATTAATACTACAGTTGTTGTCAGTGTGTGTTCACTTTCTAGAAAGAACATACACCAAAGTCGATCAACTAGAAGCAACACAGCAACCTGTTCCAGGAGCAACATATGAAGACATTGACGTAATTACTCAACAAAAGCATACTTACGTCAACGTATGTATTCAATATAGCGTTAATCCTATCAATTGCATTACCACCTCCACCTATATCTTAATTCCTATGCCTCTCTGTCTCTCTGTCTCTCTCGCTCGTTCTCTCCCTTCCGCTTTCTTTCCCTATCACTCCCTCTCTCTTACATGCACATTTTCACACTCACTCACTAACCCACTCACTCACTCACTCACTCACTCACTCACTCACTCACTCACTCACTCACTCACTCACTCACTCACTCACTCACTCACTCACTCACTCACTCACTCACTCACTCACTCACTCACTCACTCACTCACTCACTAACTCACTCACTCACTCACTCACTCACATCACTCACTCACTCACTCACTCAATCACTCAACTACTACCTCTGTCTCTCTATCTGTCTCTCTATCTGTTTCTCTCTCTCTCTCTCTCTCTCTCTCTCTCTCTCTCCCTCTCCCTCTCCCTCTCCCTCTCCCTCCCCCTCCCCCTCCCCCTCTCCCTCTCCCTCTCCCTCTCCCTCTCCCTCTCCCTCTCCCTCTCCTCTCTCTCTCTCTCTCTCTCTCTCTCTCTCTCTCTCTCTCTCTCTCTCTCTATGTCTCTGACTCTCTGTCTGTCTGTCTCTGGCTCTGTCTCTCTGTCTCTCTGTCTCTCTGTCTCTCTGTCTCTCTGTCTGTCTGTCTGTCTCTCTCGCTCTCTGTCCGAACGAAACTTTGCACCGTTATCCGGTGGGGACTGGTAGTTAACTATGGACACAAGGGGCTTGTGTCATGTGATGCCACTATTTAACCCTTCGTAGAATTACCCATGGAAGATTGTTCGCAGTGGTATGCATAGTAGATCGTAGAAAGACACGTATTACGTTGTGGACAATATATGTTTTATGTAATAACTGCTCGGGGCAAGTATGATTTCAAAATGATTTAAAACCATTCTCCCATTCTACCCAGCGTCGTCAACGATGAAGAGATCTAGGCTGATTAAGCTGTTGGTGTCAATGGCAAATGAAACGGTGGGACATTGTGTGCACCAATGCTTTACATTGAATTAGTACAGTCGGGCATTGCACTAATACTCCCGGGCAACACCGTGTCACCCTTGTAGTATATGAAGGCGCACACATACATGTACATTTGTGTTACTGTTTTGCGTCCTTTGAAGCGATCATGTCAAGAGATCTTTATCGTGCAATGTTTGGAACACAGTTAATTGTTGCATATGGATCCCACTTGACAGTGGCATCTTTAAGGGACAATTATACCACGGCTCCTTTGGGTACACTTTGCAGGGAACAGTAATGGGTGACTAAGATTATGACCTTTTGTGAAATCTTAACCCCTGTATTACTACACTACATAATAGTAATACACTATGCTACAATATACTATGATATCATAATTGTATACTATACAGTTTATGTATACAGTGTCTATTATACTACGCTATATATATTATGTTGTTATACCGATATGCTATATTGTGGTGTACAGAGCTATTCTATGAAATACAGTCTATACTCTATGGTTCTGCACTATACTAATCCTAACTATTTTATCTTCTTAACATAGCATAATAGACTGATACACAGTCAGGAGTACATGCGGAAATACATGCTTGCTTTTGTGCACACATAATTATTATGAGTGTTCTTATGTTATATGTTTTCATATTTCAAATGCAGTATCAATATCTTCCTTCAGACCCCAGAGATCAATGGTGACGCCGGAGAATATGCCGAAGTAACTTAACCAGATGTTGAGACTCGACAGGGATAACGAATATTCCATTCCAGATCATATTAATTGTGTGTTTTTTCACCCTGGATGTTGTAATCTTCGCATCATGGTAGCTTGGATCGTAGTTACTAAGTTGGTTCTGTAGTAACGTGTTGTGTACCTACTGTACATCTTTCAGGTTTACATGTAGTGTTCCGTGGTGCATATTTGTCATTTTAGTGTTTTGTCTTTAAATCCGTATCGACAGTGTAACAAATACGTATTCTAATAACTAATCTAAGTTCGCATTTCATTCAAACGGTGCATTCCACAAAGACCAGAATCCCCTTCAGTGTGTAAATAAATGTGCGGCAATAATATTATAGAGATTCGCAAAGAATTATGTATTCAATAAGGACTGATCACGTGAGTTGGCAAAGTCCCCCAAAACATGAAGCAATGGTTCTTCACTAAGTGGTGCGTCGAAATTAACTCGACAGAGTGGCACCGCCTGTCGAGTGAAACACATATTAATGCACATATGACGCTACTTTGGATATCAGAACTGGGCAGCATAGTGGGTAATCTATTTGCAACTTAGCCACTTAAGTTGAATTTTATTTGTATTGGCAGTGATTTTGGATCGCTCAAAATCGCAAGTCATACGACATATTGGTGGGTCTGGGTGATTGTTTGAACGTTTTCGTTATTTTGCGACATGATGAGTCCGTCCCTAAACGAGCCAGGCACTGGATGGTTGATGGAAAGAAAACATGGTTGTTATCCATCATGGCTTCGTTGCCCATCTTGATGCCAGATAAAGATAACACTTTAAAATAAAGATAACATTTTATTAACAGCCGAGTTGGGATATTCAAATTCATATTATACAGTCGGTGGAGATCGTTGCTATGTCATTATTTGAGGACATAACATTTTCGACAGTGCCAGCAAGGTCTATATATTCCAAGTTCGTGCGTGTACATGGGACATGCTGAATAAAAGGCTTACCACTTGAGTGATGCTCTACAATACATAATACACACACACACACACACACACACACACACACACACACACACACACACACACACACACACACACACACACACACACACACACACACACACACACACACACACACACACACACACACACACACACACACACACACACACACACACAACACATATATGTATATACACACACACTGTATACATCTATACTCACTTAGTAAAATGTGTATAATGTTAGAAACTAACTACAGGTGGAAGAGAGCATAACGTCACTCACATTCAGTCTGCTAACTATGACCAGTAGAATATAATATATCCTGTGTTAATGTTTGTAACAAGGGATTGAATTGACTTATGACAGTTAACTACATATAACCTTATATAAATATAGGGTTCACGTTCGAATTGTTTATTTTTTGAGTTATCCTTATTTAGAATAAGTGTATGACCTGTTGACAACATATGTTATTAATTGATTCGTAGTGGTTGTGTTCTCGTCAACATATGTAGAAATATAAGATAAGTATATTGCTTGCACAATAAAGAGAAACCATCCCTTTTCATAATTTGTGTTTTACTTTAATGTGTTGTTACGCTAACAGTGGTCGTATATTTGTTGTTCTCATGTCCACCATGTGCTAACTTAATGTCACACACACACACACACACACACACACACACACACACACACACACACACACACACACACACACACACACACACACACACACACACACACACACACACACACACACACACACACTAATCCACAATTCAAATGGTCTACATTGTTAAAGGACAACATGTGTGGATAAGTTTGTCCATGTGGCGATATCCAGTCCGTGTGACTGCTCCAAGCGCTACTCTTCACCCCCGGCTGAAACGTTCGTTCGAACTACAATTCGACTTTTCCCGGAAGCAAGTAGCCCTTAATACAATTACTGACTCATTTGAATAGAAAGCGTTGCGTGTAAATGAATGAGTAACAACAGCTTTCTGGATGGACAATAGTTGTATATTACACGTTGTGGTGATTTTGGTGAGAATGGGTTAGTCTCCAAAGCCGCTTTCTGCTTAAAACATACCATATCTTTAATATATACATTGCCACGTGCGTTTGACTACCATCAGTGTGGATTGGCAGCGATGAGCACGTATTTGATTTGTTCTGAGACACATGAGGTGACACAGCTTAGAATTATCCAACGTGTAATTGTTTTCCCTAACAACACACCGGTGAAGTATATCGGACATCTCGGTACCTTTTAACCAGAATACGGCTGTTTGGTGATCCTTTGTGAATTGGCGAATAAGCGTCAGTTGTTCTGTTATTTAAAAACCAACAACGACACTGTTTTTTCTGCATCTGTGAATGACTATTTATGATGCACGGCGTTGGAAATCCTTTTAGTACATACACCACTTTACCACGCTTAGAGGACTTTGCCATCAATATCAACAGTGATGTTGTTGATCATTACCTATATATACCGTAATTCTACCTGTGAATTACGGATCAATACGGATATACGACCTGTCATCATTGATGCACCGGGTGCATGTATAATAGATTGGGGTGTCTTTCTCAACATAGGGGTGTACAGACCAGCGATAGGTTACAAGGGGTTGGGATCCTTAGAAAGTCAACATTTAGCATGACTGGTTTTATCCATAGCCTCGTACGTGCAGACACCTAACCATTGACAGGCGGGTAGTCGCACCGGATAGTCGATTTAGGGCATCGGGGTTCGAATCCACCTATGCCTTCTGTGGTTTTGAAACTTGGGTACTCTCGTTCATACAAAGGTCGTGTTCCTTCCAACATGTCAATGAAAGGGGAAGTTAAGCAATATTTTATACAGGCGACTAAAAACACCCGTATGGGCGCTTCATTAGCTGCTGCTAACACCCTTGTTCTTTCCAATCGTGGAGCAACGAGCGTCTTGCTTATGCGGTACTAGAGCAGAATATAAGCCAATGGGAGATTTGTGGATTCGTACACCCAAGACGCAAAAAAGACATATTTTTATGATCATCTACATACATAAATAAAAGTTCAATTTCCTAGACAATTTTATATAAATTACAATAGACAACACTCACTCACTCATGTCAGCCGCTGGGGTAGAATATTAGTGGCTTTAATCATCCGTCTCCAGAACCCTCTGCCTGCCATTGCCGTCTTCAGCTCCTCTGTCTCTAGACCCACGTCTTCCATTAAGCAGTCGATGTAAGGTGCTGCTGGTCTTTCTGCCTTTGTTCTTCCACGTGTCGGTTTCCACAAGATGGTCTTAGATGCCGTTTCATCCTTATGTCTGTAGCAGTCTCCGACAATTAAATCTCAGTCGTCTTCTTCTTATTTTATCAGTGACTTTACTCAGTCCACTGTATATTTCTATGTTTATCAAATGCTGTTACCAGTTAATGTTACTTGCGACTCGAAGCATTCTGGTATAACATACGTCTAGTTGTTTGTCAAGTTTTTCGTCATTGTCCATGTTTTGCATGCGTAGAGTAGCACATGTTCTGCTGGTTTTGCGTCGGAGTGTAGATTTTTATATTAGGTTTAGTTGGTTGAGTGCTCTCAACTCTATTGCCTTCCTGGTTTAGAATTAATTGTTTTGTGTGTTTCATTGATGCTTCTATTCCAAGAGTTTACAGAAGTTGCCAGTCTAGATTTGTTAGCTTCGGATACATAGCCTCTACAACCTGTTCCAATGCATGTTAATTCTGATTTTAGTCTGTTATTGGAAACAATAAACAATTATGTCTGTCTGTCAATGGTGTGAATTTGTTTAGCATGCGGATAGTGGATGACAAGGCCTGGACGATCAGAGATTATTAGGATGGCAATGCCCGCAAGGCGGTTTAGGATACAGTTGTCTCCATGCGTATAGGCCCTGTAATGCCGTCCCTATAATACCATTAAACTACGAGTACTTCAGAACATAATTTGTTTTTATTATATCGGCGATAATAAAACATATTCTTAATATATAGCATACTAGCGTAATAACAAACATATATAATAGTACATGTTTGCAAACAAATTACATAACAATACCTTCATATGCTTCAACAAGTTCGGTGTTGCCCCAGAACAGGAGGAAATCTTCACATCATAGTGTTTACACTTGGCTTTGTACTTGCCTTGTACATTTTTAGGAACAACAAATTGATGAAATGCAGCTGATTTGTTCGCCATGTCTGTAATCTGTAATCTTGTAGATATAACTGAGAATATACTTGCTTGTCTGCAGTGTCAGGTATTAAACATCAGCATATCTGAGGTTCTGAACAGATACCCTACTATTCAGTCATTAACTTAAGCCAATGCAATTACATCTACCACAAAAGTCTACAATACAAGTGAACTGGTGGTTTCCGAACATCTGAAGCCAGTATAACTGATCAAGAGATCAGTTAGTGTTAGTTTATCCCATGCATGTAATCGATTCAAGGCTTCAAATCTCAGCTGACATGCCTGTAAGTGCCAGTGCTTCTCCTCCCCTTTATGTATATAAACCAATCAACATGTAATCATGCACCATTAATTATATTTATGTTATGAAGCTTTGTGCAAAGTAGGTATAAATATATAGTAATTTTCACTGTAGCCAATTTTTTTTCAATCCTTCAGATAGAGCCAAGTACTTAATTAACGAAAACATAAAATGTATTTGGGAAAGTACTTGCCAAGTCGATGTACTTTGTTGGTCAGGTCCAAGAACTGCACTCAGCAAAATGGCAAGTACAAGTATAAGTACTGTACTTGCTGTACTTAAGTACACAAGTACTCAGGTACTCAAGTACTTGAACCCATCCCTGGATACATGCCATATGCACTAGTAAATTTTGACATTAGTAAGTTAATAAAATATGGACCAGTAATTTTTTGCCGGTGTCATATAGAATATGAACCCCCATAGAAAATGGACCCGCTTGATCAGTCTCCCTTTCAACATTGCTCACATAAACCACAAAATGTGAGAAGCTAAATTCAACCTTATTTGACTCACAATATGGCTCTGTTTCAAAGTTAAATCAGGAATTCTTCAACAACAAAACAAATGCAAATTTGTTTTCCATTAAACTTACTCAGATATGATTATTCAATCACAATTTACCTTTTTTACTTTGTATGGAAAATTTATAGTGGGGACAGTGTGAGTCCTAATTCTATGGTGAGTGTCACATAGAATATATATAAAATAAGTATATATATGTAATTGAATCTGGGTCCATTTTCCATGGAGATTCCATATGACACCGGACAAGTAACTTTCCTAAGTTGCTAGTCCGGCTGACCAGAACCTCATGCAGTTCAAGGTAGAACACTGCTCGTAAAGTAATATAATTAACATAACATAACGTTTATTTGACCCCATGTAAGCTAATATACAATTAATTGATTTTCTGAACATCACTTAAGGGACAGCGATCTCCTCGATTCTACTTTCGTTATTTTTCAACCCAGCTTACTGAAATGTTAGGATAACATTAGTTATACATAAAAACAATTTTACAGATTTATTTTAAAAAATTGTCCACCATGGGCCGGTAGTATCGCCCCCAACTTGAATTTTGGCTGATTCACCGTGATGGACATATCTGGAAAATGGATTGACCAAATTCATTCAAACTTGGCGCACCAATAGAGCACATAAAATGGCAAATTATGACAGTCTTTGTTTTTTTTTACTTTCCAAACAAAATGTATATGAATTGTTCAATCTTTGTTATTTTTCGAAAGTCAACATTTCATCAAAGTAATGATATTACATGGAATCCAAATGCTGTATCTAAAAACTAAGACTGTCATAATGTAGCCCATTATCATGGTGGGAAATGCTGAAAATTTCAAAGGATTCTGTTGATAAATAGCCGAGTTAGACAAAATAAGAGATTGCTCGTCGGAAAAAAACATTTTATTGAGAAAAATGGCATTGAAGTTTCTCAACATTTCAATATAAAATTTAATATGCAAAAATAGAACTGCAGTGCTAACATTTCACAAGAAGCTTCTACAGTTCATTGTTTTTACAATGATGTATACTGTTCATCATTTGGTTGTGTGAAAATATGTATAGAAATTAGACAAGACCATAAATATGTGACCGTTATCACTACACAATGGTACCACACGACTAAAACTACAAACTGTCTTTTTCCGGTTCACTGTCTTTCTAATAGTTCAAAGTTCAATTGAAACCACACAACAACATGTATTTCAACACCATCACAGCTGCCAAATTGTTCACTAGACACCACCAGCAGCATAGTCGCTGCGTGTAGCTACAGCATCGGCTGCACGAGTGATCCTGCAAGTCCGTCGTGCAGTTTTAGTTGAAGCCTCAGTCACTCCCTCAGCCTCGTGCAGGCGTTTTCTATCGGCCTTCTCGGCCGATGTGATCAGTCGCTCTCCTGAAGCGATGCCCATGGCATCACACAGACGCCGCATGGTCACCTCCACTCCGCTGTTGAACTCCGCTACTGCAGCACACGTGGCGGATAGGACTCACTGCAGGCCAACGAATCCTGTCTTCGGACACTTGGCCCAGATCTTGGAGTGGAGGCTCTCATTTGGATTCTGTGTCTTGCCTTTCAGACATCGCTCCAGGAGACTCTTGTCAGCAAGGCGGGTGTAAACCTCTTTGACGTGGACGGCGACTTCAGGCGACAGAGGCGTGCCTATGTTGATGAGGTGAGGGCCTGGCTTTTGCCCGGTGGCGAGTGTCTTCTGGTAGAAACACCGGATGTCAGCTCCCACCGGGCTGCGGTCGTGCTGGGGCTTCTCGTCTGTTGACGTGGGCGTGGTCAAACGATGCCCACATTGCATCATGCATCTTGTTGTATTTCCCAGGATGGGCACGCACAGCAATGCCGTAGTAGGCCGTCAACTTGATGATGGTAGCCTGCGTCAGCCGCCCGTAACCCCGGCCTCCAAGGGTGACGCCACCCTTCTTGCCAGATGCTGCCAACTTGCGAAGGGCTGTGCCAAGTCGTTTGACGACGTGGTTGATGCATTCTTCCTTATGCACCTCCACGTCGTCATACACGCGCAAGTTGGTCAGGTGCTTGAAAGCCTTCGAATCACCGTCGGAAACCATCGTCGTGTACCGCATTCCCTGTTCCAGGGATCGGATCCACAGAATCTCTGCAGCTTCGACCTCCATCCCAGCTGCCGTGCCGTGGTAGTTCTGGTTGCACTCAGTGTACGACTCGAGCCATTTGTTGAACTTGGCACGGTTTCCTCGACACTGGTTCCTGGCAATCGCGCAGCGCTGGCAGTACAACGAAAGCACGGTCAAGTCCAAGACGAGGCCTGTCTCGACATCAACCACACAGTCAATGCCGTACAGAGAGTTGTGACCCCTCCTCATCCACGACCCATCGAATGTCACGGTCAGATCGAGGACGGAGTCGTCGGTGATCGATGCGTCACGGTCTCTGTAGGTCTGGCGCACGGTAGTGGCTGCATAATCAAAGAGGCTGCTCACCACCTTCATGTTGGCAGCAGTGACAGCCTTCACGTGTCTCGAGTAGGATTTGTGCTGCAGGGGCTCCATGTCCATGAAGCGACACAGCTTCACAAGTCCCGCATGGCCCACACCCATGTCCATGGTCGCTGTTCAGTGAATCACCATGCCCCATACAATATCATAAAATATATATCACTTTCCTCAACTCCATGTAGCCTTGTTCACGTACTATGCAAAAAAACGGAATAAAAGATTAACAGGTATATCCGCGTGCCATATTCCGCTGAAAATACGTGGCCACCGATAATTTGGACAAAACACAATTTATCAAATACCATATAACTATCATATCTGATATATATGACACCAAATAGCTAATTGTACAATCCAACTTTAAATTCACAAAATCTTACCCTTGTGCAAGATCTAATCAGTACCTCCATTCTAGTTGAATAGTATTACTATAAACAATCATGAACGATTTCGCAAATAATATGTTACCCCTAATTTTTTGCGTTTTCTGTACAAATATCAGCTTCATTTAAACAAAATCACTCTAATGGCATCTAACTATAATACAGATGTGCGTGTATGTTTGTTTGTTTGTTTGTTTGTGTGCGTGTGCGTGTGCGTGTGTGTGTGTTCCTTTTCTAACTTCCACACAATCAAAACTTAGATGTAATGGTTTGGTATGTGTTCGTATTATTTATACATCATTCCAAATTATTGTAACCCCACTAGCTGGATGACCATGTACTATTCCATCCGAGTAGGCAAATAAGATATAAAATAAATTTTGTTGTACCATTTTTCAATACACTGTACACATAAATAAAAATCACATAGACGCGTTCCAATGCCTATGTAAGTAAAACAAGTATTATCATATTAAATTTGTACCAGTAATATATTTAGTGTATCCAACAATATTTTTCTTTCTATAGTAAATATTCTATAGAAAATTCTATGGAAAGCGCAAAAATCCTATAGAATATTCTATAAAAATAAAATACTGTATTATATTTCCTACAGAATATTCTATAAGAAATATTCTATAGAAAATTCTATAAAAAGCGCAAAAATCCTATAGAAAAATTCTATAGGATATTTTTTTTATAGAAAACTATGCGCAAAAATCCTAAAGACCTCGAAATAGTATTATACAAAAAAGGAATCTTAAACTAAATGAATACAAACAAGAGTTTCGAGTACTCTACGGGATTCGAACCGAGGACCCTAAAAATAGTTGCTCGACAAGCTACCGACTTAGCCACCAAAATCAATACGCTTTATTTGTTGTACTTTGGCGACTACATATATATGTGATAACCAAGTCTAACGTATGCCCATCCATATGAGTGGGTCCCGACACATGCTGGCAGAGAGCATGGTTCGAAAGGATGTCACGGAGGCGGGAAGCATCAACGTTCAGTAGGTCCGCATAGTGGAAGGTAAAATCCCCAAAAATCAGACTGTTCTGAGATTTTACCATCTGGTGCTGGAGGAAGTTCAGTTCAATTCACTCAGAAAGAGGCCAAATGTGGGCCTGTTTCTTTTTGATGGCGGAGGGCGATAGATCACAGCCAGTTTCACTGTTGACGAAGCACTATGTGCGACTTCGGTGTCTTCGTACGATTTGGCTTTCCATGAAGACTTTGATGCCATTTTGATGTTGCATTTGTGGAGGATGGCAACCCGACCTCCTCTGGCTGGGGTGTTCCTGTGTTGTCTCCTGGGAACATGGGTAAATCTGTAGCCAGGAATTGTCAGGGCTCTGATAGTCTGGTCACCATCAGGAGAATTTGGTAACCAAGTTTCAGTGTAGGCCACAATGCCAAAGCCATGCATGCTCGATAATGTAGTCAGAAAGGGGTGTCACCTTGTTTCTCACCGATTGGGCGTTTATTAAGCACTTGGTCATGGTGCACAGCTTGCTCCGTTTAGTGGCACATACTTGGAGGTTCGAGAGATTGGGTCTGCACTGAAAAATGCTCTCGAGGCAGCATTGCTAAGACGATCCTGTTTGTAAAGATCCAAGATGAGTCTTTAAAACACTAAACAAGTTGCAAATACTTGCCAAAACACACATCCCATTGCAGTCCTCAAGCATTAACGGACAAAATAGTAAATAAATAAACACTGTGCACTATGTTGAATCTTTAAAATCTTCAAGAGCTGAGTGTACATCCAGCCAGAGGGGGCGCAACGTCATTATCTGTCATTAGGTCAGAAAGGAAAAGATCGCCCCAACATTATTCAACATCATCCCATGCCAATATTCTCGTAATATAAATATGCCTGGAATGATGTTGAGTGATGCCGTTGTTGGAACCAACGCTCTGAGGTATCAACGTTAGCCAAAACTCAAGTTATAACGGCGAAATCGAGGTGGGTCCGGATTCTACACAAGTTCCCAGGTATGTGTTAACGCCCCACATTCTAACTCTATGAAAACTATCTACCTGGGTAGTCAATAAACCGTTTAGTCTCACAATCACATCTGACAAGTCAGTGCTTTTGCGCTCGTTGACTCAATATCATTCTCAACCTCAAGATAGCGCATGCGCTCGTAGCGGAATTCCCACCGAAAACGAAGCTTAGCGGCCACGCGTGGGGAAACTTCCATGGCGGCAAGCAGGATGCAGGTTCACCCATCGATCTCTAGGCTATTGTTATAACTGGATAGTCAACCTGCTAGTTTTATTGAGGCAACCGAACCGCTGACCTGACATCTTGTTTAAGACTGGACCAGTCATTAGTGGAAAGGGCTGATAGTGTATAGCAGGGTTCCACAAACTTTTTCATGTGTGGGCAAAATTTTGTTCAGTTATCTTGGCCTCTGCTGGCCAAAGATATTAACTGCGTAAGACATAAACTACCTTTTCGTAGGTGCTCGTAAAGAATTAAATTAAACCACCCTATTAAACAACGTATAAAATACATCTAAACCAAATGGGAACTATGCCTAGTCCTCTACAAACTAGGCTTACTATATAACTTAATTACTGCAAGGAGAGCAGAGATATATCGCAAGTCGCAAAATAGCCATCAAACAATATCGAATGTGTTCTTGGTAGCCCTACGTGTGATTCGTCGTTGGGACTTCCGACCTAGCTTAATCAAATACTGCCGAAAAGTATTAACCATTTATGTTGTCTCAGACGATACTAAAAATCGGTAGTTTTTATTGATCATAAAGCACGACATTGTCTCTTATAGTGAGGCAGGGATCTCTACTCTACGAATCGATCACTGAATTTGGTCTGCAGGATATCCAACTCATATAGACTTATAATATAATTATACTACAACCCAGCAAACATAGCAGAATTGGCCCAATGCTGGCATTATACTTGCAAGTACCGTTTGTACCGTTAAAGAGCCAGTACAATGCACATATCACAATTAAATTGATCTTACAGGCCCAATACTGGCCCAATACAAGCCAGTACATAGTTTGCAGAGCCACCAATAGAATGCAACTGGGTCAGTACAGCATGCCTGTACGGGTCCAGTACTGTGCAAACACACTTTGAAATTTGGTGTGCCCGTAGACTTTTTTGAATGTGCCCTCCTGTGTGTGCCTCGCTACATCCGTTTAGGTTACAATAAGCAGAAGTTATGCCGACGCGGCGGCGACAATTTTTCAACAACACCCCTCCTCCGTCCCCGTCTTCCGATGTCACCTGTCGAGCTGAGACTGCTTAGAAGCTGAAGTTAAGACTGCGTTGGCAGAGAAAAAAATTATAAACCATTTGGTTCGGCCGCCAGTGGAGGTTTTTGTGCCACCCGCCAAACCATTTTGAGGGGGTCGCCAAAAGTCTCCGCTTGCCCGTATGTCCTACAGCAGCGGTCTCCAATCTTTTTCCCCGCGTAGGCAAACCCTGGCTCGCAGGCCAAAATTAGCTCGCGGACGGTTCGAAGCTAGCCCGCGAAACTAACGCTATGAATGATAAGTTTTGAAAAACATCAGGAAAAGGTCATGTTCTTATTGTACAGCAGTGTTCATTGTGTGTGGAGTGTTTCTGACGAGATATATGATACGTTTGTGAGTTTTCACCATGGAATTGCGGGCGAGTCACTCAGCTGGAATTAAGATACGAGTCTTGATTTCAGCTTTGCGTTTCGTGTCATTTTTTTTACATTTGAACACATTGAATATGATGCTTAAGGGAAGATAACAGCTGATTAGTAACGCAAATTAAACTGTGAGTTTGTACATAAAGCTGTCGCCCTTCAAATTTGATGCCGATAACAACTACTGTCTACATTTGAACACTAGCTGGAAGATATTGCGGCGAAGACTACGCGCATATGGAAGACGTCATCACGGCGTTTGTGTGCGTGTTGGATAACCTGCAGACCAACTTCAGTGATTGATTCGTAGACATCCCTGCTTCTCAGCGCGATCGTTCACCGCTTAGGCTGACGTTGTCGAAGTTATCACAGTATTTGCAAATAGAAAAGCTGCAATGCAGGAGAATCTCTAAGACTCCAAACTTATAAGTGTTTTAAGGAAGAAGAACGATTCAGTATGAGAGACAACATGTTTGATACTTTTCGGCTGTATTTGATTCAGCTATATCGGAAGTTCTAACGACGAATCACTCGTACCAAGAACCCATTTGGTATTGCTTGATGATTGTTTTCCGACTTGCGATCTCTATGGTGATTTAATTGTTATTTCGATGTGGTCCAGGGCAACACAAACACATTTTTTTACAAATGCCTACGAAAAGGTATTTGATGTCTTACCTAGTTAAACGTTTTGATCCGCAGAAAGATAACTGGACAAAATTCGTCGTCCTACGTTCCCCAATCGTTTTTATATAAGATATGAAATTATAGACAAAACAACACAACACTGCACCTATAATCGGGTAAGACTAAGAAACCATGTGTATGTGTGATGGGGCAGTCTAGTCAAAACTACGGTTTCAATTCGGGGAAGAGTTTGAACAAATATACCCGAAGGTCCTCTTGATACACAGTTAGCTCTGCGCGAAATGCGATCTTCGTCATTAATCGCTGCACTGAGTATGTTGAAAGTTCCGTCCTTGTCGTTGCCCTCCAACAGCCTCGTCTTCACAGTGGATGCTCTTACTTTTTTCACAAAATAAATCACTGTAGTGAACCGGCACTGGGAAGATTTGTTCAGTGACCTGAGGTAGAACAATATTTCATTCAAATAGGCCTGTATTTGTCGAACAGTTTATCGACGAATGTTCGATATCTGTCTTACAGACGCAATCAAAGAATTTGTTGATATCCCCTTTTAGCGAGTCCACCCTAGACACATCGTTCCCTTGAGTGTCAACGATCAACGACGTGGAAAACCCCTTCAATCGGGACTGAAATACGAACGACTGCCAAGCGTGGCCCGATCGAACTATTGCTAAACATGGCCGTCGCACCTTCAACTACGCGTACGCGCAGACACATTGCTCTTCGACAGTCTAGCAACCTCAAACTGCTTGGACACCTCCAGGAAACGTCGTCGCTTTTCTGTAGAGAATTCTGAAGATGGCAGAACATGAACACTCCATTGAATTCCCCGTAAAACGCAAACACATACGAGTAGCACATACCTACACACATGGCGAAATCCTTATAGTTTCTGCCAACCCCTCGCGTACCCCCAGGCAAACATACCCCACGAGTACGCGTACGCCAGTTTGGGAACCGCTGCCGACCTAGATGCCCTCGGGACGACGTACACTCTTAGAAATTACCGTATATTTAACGGGCATCTACCGTAATAATTTACGGTATATCACCGTAAAATGGAATTACGGTACATTCGCTGTAATACACGTACGACATCTATCGGCTAAGCATAAAACCACGATTGCCGTATAATTAACGTGCACCTACCGTAATATTTACGGTGTCTCCCCGTAAAATGGAATTACGCTACATTCGCTGTAATACACATACGACATCTATCGGCTACGAGTAAAACCACGATTGCCGCGCTTTAACGCATGCGTGTAGAATTATATCATATTGTGAGTGGCGTCACTGCTGCGGAGTGTGGGAGAAACATGCAATCGGTTAATCGACTATTTATTGACCTGTTCGGAGATCGGTTAATTTCGGCTCTACGCAAAGTATTCTGGCTAACACTTCGTTCGTCTGCATAGCCGCGTGATAGCGCGAAATTCAATTTACGTAAACCGTGACAAGAATGACTGCGATATATGCTGTCAAAGGTGACTTTATACAGCAAAGGCCACATATAAATGCGTTACACCAACTGGCAGCAACATAATGAAAAAATAAGCTATTTGGGCTGTACATTGTTCTGTTTACATTTACGTTTGGAACGCAAGCATTCGTCATTCCATGTTCGCACATGCGCTGTCGCAAAAATTGGCGATTTCCGAACAGGTAAATAGAGAACAAATAGCTTAGAATATCGGTATTAAGTTCAGTGTGTGGTCAACGCAAATATATGAACTTATGACTGAACATACAAAGTTTAATTTCTCATGGGATTTTAAGATGGGCACAAATGTAAAAGTCATAACAGCCACGGCATGAGTATTTCTGTCGGATATTCATATGGCATGGACCATGGCTCTGTAAACACGTTTCACTCTTAAGTGCAGCTATATATTTCGACAGTTTGCTCGCAACCGAAGCTCGTATTAATCACATTGACTGTAGTGGTAAATTATTTGTTTTTTCTAAAAATGCACTGGATCAATGAATTTATACTACTGTTAGTTATTTATATCATATCGATCCGTTGCGCAAGCGTGTCTTCGATAAGCAACACTGACTAAAATGTTATTACTACAGCTTGTCCTTTTTGTCGATGAACCATCGGTCAAAATAGCTTAGACTTTCATGATTTATCACATGAGTAGTGCTGCCGTGTATGTTTGGTATACGTGTGGTCCATTGTAAACTCAGTCGTACAAAGTTTCACTCCAGTACAGCTTTTCGGACAACTGACCCGCAAGCACAGTTATAAACAGAACACGTTAAAGGGAAGGAGTCTGTTCCTCTCCTGCTAGTATATCAGGAATTAGCCAGCGTGGTAATTTGTAACTGGAATTATGCTGCGTTGAACGTGAGGAAAGTGGACATCAAAATGAATTGTGGTCAACTAGAACCGCTTTGACGAAATTTCTAATAAAACTTGTTTGACACTGGATGCATTGTTTACCATTTGAACATGATGCGCAGACTTAACTTTCAAATCACGAACATTGTTAGGGGATTACTTAAATAACTAAGAACAATTTTGCAGGCAGTGTACCTTTAACATATATATTATAGTCTTATGAAACATAATATTAATTAATAAATGAAAAACTAGAAACAAACTTCCTCCTTTCCATATACAATTGTAGAACGGTTACGTACAACGCCTGAACAAAATGGTGACGCTGCGTGTTCTACTATAATGTATCTAGGTCTACGTGTTACATTGCCTGGAGAGAACAGAGAGATCGCAAGTCACAAAATCTGTAAGCTATCCTTACAAAAAAGAGCCGCTGGTATACCATAGAATACCATTGCATACCGTTGAATACTATTCGGTACCCTTGGACCATTCAATAGTAAATCAGTAGGACTCAGTGGTACTTTCAATGGTATTTGAAAATACCATTCAGTACCATTGGACAATTCAATGATAAATCAGTGTCTCAATAGTACTCTCAATGGTATTTGAACATATCATTCAATACCATTCAATGATAAATCATTGTCTCAATGGTACTCTCAATGGTATTTGAACATATCATTCAATATCATTCAATGATAAATCAGTGTCTCAATGGTACTCTCAATGGTATTTGAACATATCATTCAATACCATTCAATGATAAATCAGTGTCTCAATGGTACTCTCAATGGTATTTGAACATATCATTCAATACCATTCAATGATAAATCATTGTCTCAATGGTACTCTCAATGGTATTTGAACATATCATTCAATACCATTCAATGATAAATCATTGTCTCAATGGTACTCTCAATGGTATTTGAACATATCATTCAATACCATTCAATGATAAATCAGTGTCTCAATGGTACTCCCAATGGTATTTGAACACATCATTCAATACCATTCAATGATAAATCAGTGTCTCCATGGTACTCCCAATGGTATTTGAACATATCATTCAATACCATTCAATGATAAATCAGTGTCTCCATGGTACTCCCAATGGTATTTGAACACATCAATCAATACCATTCAATGATAAATCAGTGTCTCAATGTACTCTCAATGGTATTTGAACATATCTTTCAATACCATTCAATGATAAATCAGTGTCTCAATGGTACTCTCAATGGTATTTGAACATATCATTCAATACCATTCAATGATAAATCAGTGTCTCAATGGTACTCTCAATGGTATTTGAACATATCATTCAATACCATTCAATGATAAATCAGTGTCTCAATGGTACTCTCAATGGTATTTGAACACATCATTCAATACCATTCAATGATAAATCAGTGTCTCAATGTGCTCTCAATGGTATTTGAACATATCATTCAACACCATTCAATGATAAATCAGTATGTCTCAGTAGTACTCTGAATGGCATTTGAACATACCTTTCAGTAACACTCTCAGTGGTACTCTGAATGGCATTTGAACATACCATTCAGTAACCCTGGACCATTCAATGATAAATCATGCTTCAGTGGTATCTCAATGGTATTTGAACATGTAATTCAGTACCATTCAATGATAAACCAGTACGTCTCAGTGGTACTCTTAATTGCATCTGAAATATCATTCAATACCATTAGGACTCTCAATGGCATTTGGAAATACCACTCAGTATCACAGGACCATTCAATGATAAATCAGTAGGTGTCAGTGGTATATATATATACACACATATGAAATATACCATATTTTATGTTTCACAATAAATATTGGCAGCTAATTAACAAGCCTCCAGATGTTGTTGAGAGTTCAAATCAGACACACAAATGTGCCAAGTAATTCTTCACAAAATGCCGTAGATCCACCGCTTGTCATGATGTGATGGCGGTAGATGAGGATCTTGTGCATATATGAGCCTCAGTCGCGCCAGATAATGTTTCAAAGTTAGGATATATTTATTTATTGCATGGCATTTTCAACGTGAAATGTTGGTTAGGCTGTATACAATTGGACTGAAAATGAGTAATTCTTTTATCACCGTGAATTATCGATCTGATGGCAGATTTTGGTACTAAAGCGGTAGGCTTGAGATTGTCCCAAGAATGAAGAAAGAAGACATGTTCTACAGCCAAATGGATAGACTTGGCACCCCTGACCCGTGTGAGCCACCCGACTGTCCACAGCCTAGGATAATCCAACTGGGATATTAACCTCAGATTAATCTCATTTCCAGATCACAACCCGTCCCCAAATGACTAAGCTGGTGGCTACAGCCTACCCCATTAATTAACCATTAGTCACCGTATCCAAGGAGCACAGTGAGGCATCTGCAAATCAAACATTTTCTCTGCCAGATATTTTTTACATGTCGTAGATGTCAAACAGTGGTGGGCTATGTGTCCTGCAGTGGGTACAACTCTTCCTGCCTTACAGTGGTCGCTGCAGTGGGCCAGCCTAGCTTATTACTGTCGTCTGCAGGAGAACCATCAGTGATATAACTCGATCCCCTCGAGTCACAACCTGAGCGCGTCTAGCGTTATCGGCAGGCTTGAGAAGAAGTAATTAACTATTTTGCCGCCAAATTTAGCGGAAGATATTACTAAGCCTCGCTTTGAACTGGGATTAATCAGCTTTGAATTCAGATTACTGCGTTTCGGAATAAAATCGCGACTTTTGTGTCTGGTGTTATGTTGGTGGCTGCAGTTCAGCAAATTTACTATAATTTAGACCCGATGATGAATTAGGTAAGCAATACAAACGTTACGACATCTTGAAGCGCTACCTGAAGGTGGCTTCCAAAAAGAAAATCAGTCTCAAGCTCCGCCCTCCAGCAAGCTGATGGGAACAGCGGCCAGTGCAAGACAGCAGCACTCATCCTGGCAATGATGGCCGAGTTTGATGAAAAGAGCGACCAACTCTTTATAGAAGCTAAGGTATGTAAATGTGTATGAGTATTTAAAACAATTATATTTTATTTGATATACAGACAAAATTAATGTGTGGGTTGTCCCGCTTCGTCTGGGCCATGGTGGTGTAATTTAAATCATCAATATAAAGCAGGACAACTTGTCCTCACACCTTCCCAAGTTGGAATTGTTTATGTGAGAGCAATGGTATCAGAATCGCTTAATCATAGGTCTGCTGATAACAAAGATATATATAATTGACATAAATATAATAATTTAATTTACGTATGTGTTGGTTATAGGACACGTCTTCGGCACCAGAAGTGAAGCAGCTGCCAACCTTGCTTGAGACACCTTGCCTCGTTTTGTGTGGTAAGGAGTATTTGGTGTATATTGATATTTTCAAGATTTAATAATAATAATAATAATAACTTTATTTAGACACTCATTTCCAAAGCACAACTCTGTTCAGTGGTGTTGACAATGTTTCTAAAATACTAATACTTACGCAATGATTAATAGAGGTACTAAAATGTAAGTAATAATTCAATACACATTACTTACAACAATTACGGTATGATATTGTGGATAATTATAAACATTAAAAATAATAAATAAATAACTATACAATAAAATATTAATACATATAATTATATCTGCTTTCGATACACTCGATCACACATCGCGTGGCGCATACTTCCAAGTGTTCCGCATCGCCAAAATACGCGCAAGACTCACAACTACGACGTGTCACTGACCACTCGCCACGCCGGTCGCCACGATCCGCAGGTCGCATCCCCCCCCCGTGCCGTGCCACAATACAACCCGATGCGATACGACCAGCGATCTCTCTCTTGAGCCGGACCACCCCTGTGGAACGTGCCGCCGGAGGAACGGCGGCTGATCACCTCACTGGACACCTTAACAGCACGCCTCAAAACACACCATTCCAAACCCGTTTGCAATGTATAAATGTGTAACATGTTTCTTTAAGGCCATCTTTCTATGTTATTGCATAATTTACTATTGCATAAATAAAATTAATTATTATTAAATAATTATTGAGATAATATACTAGTTTAATAGTAGACAACTAAAATATTATACTAATACATATTATGATATGATGAAGTCACATAAAACTGATATGATGATGTCACATAAAACTAGACATTGAAAGCAAGTTTAAAATAATGTCTTAAGACGCGCTCTAAAAGTGTTCACACACTCGATCAAACGCAGATCCTCCGGTAGCGCGTTCCAGAGCGTCGAATAACACTTAGATTTTTGAGCTCATTGGGATGGCATGCATATTATGAATAATTATAATAAAAGTTCTTAATAAAAACAATTAAGTGATTTTTTTGTTTTTGACGCAGAATTTCACATCAAACGTTTTAACACTTTCCTTCTGAATTTTTCCTACAGGATTTGTTAATCTTCCACAAAAGTTGTGCATTTCAAATGCATACCTGATAGGTCTGCACAAAGTTGAAATCTGACAGCATTATAATTGTTATGCTGATGTCATTTTATATTGTGGGACAAATGCCTCCCCCCCAACATTTGCTATCTTTTCTTGTTAATTAATTATCGGTTTTCTTGATGAACATGTTTATGTTTGTGTTAGCTGTTTAGCTATCTCATCAATATGCATGCATTTTTTTCTGTTGGTACCATTAATAAATACCTTTACCAACAATTGCTCTGTGTCTTCCTATAGTAGAAGTGCTCAGGATATTGCCATTAATCAGCAGAGTTTATATATCAATGCTTTACTTTGATGTTAATGTGATGTGCATACATATGTACACACACACACATATATATATATATATATATATATATATATATATATATATATATACATATATGTAAATATTCTACTATAAAAAATATGGCATCATAAAAATTCCACGGGATATTCTACACTACAATTCCATATAAAATACGGTAGACGGAAACAATTCTACCGTATAATCAACAGTACAATTCCGCATAAAATACGGTACACCGTAAACATTCTACCGTATATTCTACAGCACAATACCGTAAAAAATACGGTACGCCGTAAATATGTTACCGTATATTCTACAGGACAATTCCGTAAAAAATACGGTACGCCGTAAAAATGCTACCGTATATTCTACAGCACAATACCGTAAAAAATACGGTACGCCGTAAATATGTTATCGTATATTCTACAGGACAATACCGTAAAAATACGGTACGCCGTAAAGATGTTACCGTATATTCTACAGTATTGTTCCGTAAAAAATACGGTACACCATCAATATGCTACCGTATATTCTACAGTATTATTCCGTAAAAAATACGGTACACCGTAAATTATATACCGTTAAATTTACGGTATTCGGTTGGCACCCGTTCTGCCAGTCATTTTACCGTAATTTTACGGTACATTTCTAAGAGTGTATGTCGCACAAATTTGAAATTGTTCTTCCCACATGCATGTTTTATCAATTTATAGGGTGCCATTCAACAGAGATACATGTTTAGGACTACAATGATCGAGTCTAAATCAGGGGAACTGTTGTTGTTGCTGTTTTGAGAATGGCAAACCAGCAATACAAAGAAAAGTTCCTCGTTCTCAGTCTCGCGAGGATAGAGGTTGCTTCATCTTGGATTCACGCATATCTCTGATTGTAGAGTAGAAAAGCCGCAGTGTGTCATATGTGGGGAAGTGCTAAGCAATGAATCTTTCAAGGAAACTAAACTCAGGCGACATATCGAAGGACAGTACAGAACTTTCGAAGATAAACAAAGCAATGATTTCGAAAGGAAGGAACAACTATCGAAGAGACAGCGGATAGATACTCCGATAAACAAGGTGGTCTAGCTAATCATTTCAACAAGCTACATTGACATCTTATTTAGTGGCATGGCGAACTGCAAAACAGAACAAGCCACACAATATTCATAGGCACCAGAACGCAATTAATATTGGATGGGCGGAGCCGGAGCTTCAAGAACTATTCCATTGTCGCGTTGTCGGTCATGACATCGGAAGACGCGGCGGGTTACTGTTGACATTTTTTTATTACGGCAACATTCATAATTTGTGAAGCTCACCAACAACCTCGATTTCCACCCCTTCAGGCTCGCCAAAAACAACCTTCACTTTCTCCAAAAAACCTCAATTTCCACCCCACCCCTAGCCGAGGCTCGCCAAAACACATCCAGGCTAACCAATTTATAAGCATCAAATTCCATCCAAAATGCACCCCTTCCCTAACTATAGGGAGGGGGGCTAGTCCCATCTCCTGCTCCACCCCCATCAAAAATATTGGGGGGCTCCGCCCCTCAAAACCTTCCGGTTCCGGCGCCGATGCCAATGGTGAGGAATTGGCAAAACCAGTGCTCAGTTGTTGACATGATGCGTACCTATCGTCTGAAGAGGTGACGTTGCCAGAAAATCGAACAGATTCCTTAGTCTAATGGCACGATTCGTACACGCATCTATAACGAGTGGACAATTCAGTCGTCAGTTGGGTGAATCGACCGTTGTTAGTGACGATGCCCAACTCGTGGAATATGTACACTATTGAGGGCCGAAATAAATGGAAGAAGAGTTCCTGTTTTGCTGGCCGCTGCTTGCCACCACAGGGGGAGAGAATATGTTCAAGACTGTGGATTAATTCATCAAGGAAGAAGAATTGCCATAGAATCAATGCTTCACTGTATGTTGTGATGGTGCACCCGCGATACTAGGAGCACGTTAAGGTTTCAACGCCTCGTGGGAAGGAAGTCAATCAGCAAGTGATAATTCTTCATTGTCTCCTCCATCGGGAGAATAAAGTTTTGCCTCTGAGAGGTTGTCGCCCGAGTTGCAGGCTATGATGCACGGAGTAATTTAAGTGCTGAATATCATCAAAGCAAGGTCTCTAAATTATCGCATCTTCAAAGCGATGTGCGGTTCGGACCATGTGCATTTACTGTACCAATCTGAGGTGAGATAGGTGTCTCATGAAAAGATGCTTCGAGGTTGAAAGTTTCTTAATTTGTTGGAGAAAACCTAGCCACAATGTTCTTAGATTCGAAGTGGATGCTGCAATTGGTCTACATGGCGGATATATTTGCTGAGGTCAGCGACTTAAACATTTTAATGCAAGCTATAGATCGTCATTGGGCTGTCAGTGAAGCTGACAACATTCAACTGTAAGCCCTGATAGCTATAGAAGAAGAACATAAATGGACAATGGGGCGGCATAGCAACATTATACTGCATTTTGTTATGAAAGCACCAAACTTGGCCAACATATAGACCAATATGTGAAAATTTGTTTTAGATACTGGGCCATTCGATATAATGTCTTTGTGTGCATGCTTGCAATCATTTAAAAATAACCGATTGTTGCATGAAAATCGCAGGCACATGCCTAGTTATGACATCACTACATATAGACAACGTTCAGGAATCAGCATGCATACATATTAAAAAGATTGTAGATTATAGTCCATTTCACCTAACACAAGTCTTCCAGACTATCGCAAATGGGGTTCGACGTACCAGTGGAAATATATTTGAATACTCCACGTTGGTGTCACTGTAAACATGGAGTTTAATGTAATGACATCATTAATACATCATACGTTCTATGTTATACTAGCTGAGTTACCCGGCGTTGCCCGTGGGAAAAAGGCGCAGTCATATGTACCAGACATCCCAAACCCACCCCAATGTTTCCAGCCTACCCGCATTAATAAATGGTAACTGGTCACTGGGATAGTTGTTAGGACAACCTTTTTACAGAAATATCAATCGTTCACCCGTCTATCTGACGTAACCAGCAACAGCGGATGCTGCGTTGACATTTTAACCCGATACACGCTAAACTAACGGATATATGGGTGCACAAACAAGCAGAGAACGATTTTTAATATAGATATGACGTATTCCTAGTTATTCAATATAATTGTTGACACTCACTTTTTATAATACTTTAACTTGATCGACGGGCGATAATTTCGACGCTAAATGACAAAATGAAAAAAAAATTATCCAGCTTATGAAATAAAATTAGAAAGAGAAAGCAGATTGCGAAGAAGCTGTTTGATGTAACATATTTACAGGAAACTGAACGTAAAGGTTGGGTTAGTTCATCGAAGTCCAAACAACAGGCATCGAAGAGAATGAAAAAGTACAAAACGCTATAAGGGAATTAAGCAAACGGGGCTGTGTTATTGTGGGGGATTTTAACCATGGGCATATACAATGGAAACCTCTACAGAGTATGGGCAGTGTGGACCACAAGTTTTTAGTTTTAATACAAGATAGTTTCCTTTCTCAACATCTGCTAGAACCAACCAGCGGTGAGAATGTGTTAGACATAGTTTTGTCCTCACAGAATGAATTAGTTCAAAATGTCAAGTGAACCACAGGGGGAGTAGTGATCACAGCCATATATATTTTACCATCAAAGTAAAATCAGAAAAGAATAGTAAAAAGCAGTACAGGAGAAATTTCCAAAAGGAAGATATAAGGACATGAGGAAATATTTAGCACAGATAGACTGGAACAATACACTGAAGAATAAGACAGCAACAGAATGCTGGAATATCTTAAAGAGTGAAACCGAGTGCATCGTCGATAAATTTGTTCTCTTGAAAAACAAAGGAAACGGTCCAAAAAGAAACACCTATCGATAGAAACCATTAACAAAATTAAGTACAAACAAATTATGTGGAAGTCATATAGACGTACTGGGAATGATGAAGACTACAACATTGATCAAGAAACACTAAACCAAGCTACAGCTGAAATTATAAATTCAAAGAGAAGCTATGAACAAAAACTAGCATGTAATATAAAACATGACAACAAGAGTTTGTATGCGTATGTTCGAAGCAAACAGAAAGTTCAGGATGAGGTCGGTCCTCTAGAAGATAGTGCTGGAAATATAATATCAAAGGAATTCTTAATGGCAGAAGACCTGAATGAGTATAATTGTAGTTCGGTGTTTACAAGAGAAGATATTAGTTCACTGTCAGTACCATAGACTAAGTTCAAAGGGGCATAATCATACTATTTAGGACAGGTAGTTGTAACCCCGGAAATGGTAGCTAAGAAAATTAGGGCTATGAAGGATAATAAATCATTTGGAGAATATGGGATTCCGTCCAAACTACTATTGGAAATTGTAGAAAAAACTAGCATACCGCTTGCAACAGTTTTCAATTTGTCATTAGAAGAGGGAATAGTTCCTTTAGAATGGAAAGAAGCTTCAAACTGGAAATCAGTGTTGAGTGGGGTACTACAGGGATCAGTACTGGGACCTATATTATTCTTAATATATATATATAAACGGTTTGGACGATGTGAATGAAGATGTAGAATATGCAATGGAGGTACTGTACTAAGTACTATTGTAAAAGAAAAGGACTTAAGGTTAACCATTAGTGCTGAAGCACTGCTCTGAAGGTTTCAGAGCAGTGCGGAATTCCAGCTCTAAAAGGAAATCAAATCATTGGATTAATTAGGCGAAATATAGCGTATAAGGAAGAAGAACTAATGATACTGCTGTACAAAACAATAGTTAGGCCACATTTAGAGTACAGAGGAGAGCAACTAAAATGATACAAAAACTGAGGGATCTTAGTTATGAAAAACGCCTAAAAGAATGTGATTTAACAATACTAGAGACCAGGAGATTGAGAGGAGATCAGATAGAAGTGTTTAAAATATTGAACGGTTATTGAAATATTTATAGAAATATTTTGTTCTCAGTTAAGAAAGATAGAAAGACTAAAGGACATGAAGTTACATTAATAAAGGAGCAGTGCATATTATATATAAGAATTTCCTCATTTTTACAAAGGACTATAAATTAATGGAACAAATTATCTGCTGATTGTGTGGGTACTAGTAGTGTGAATATGTTTAAAAATAAAATCGACACATACCTCAGATACATGTAGATAAAAGGGTTAGACTATCGATAAGCCAAATGGCTTCCTTGCCCACCTGCCATCTAGAGTTAATTATTTGGGTACCAGTCTTGTTAAATCTGGTTAAATCTTATTAAAGCGGCTCGCAATGGAAACATGAGACAACTGCATGACACGTACCACCAGAAAATTATCAGGCCTGTACAGCAAGCCACAAATACCCGTGAAAGCCAAGGAGGGAAAGGCCATCACGGGAACTGAGCATCAGCTGAACATATGGGCTGAACATTTTGAATAACGTCTAAACAGACCTGCCCCACCGCCCCGCCCCCACCACTACATCCACTTAGCTAAAGCTGATCTACACACCAACTGTGACAAGCCTACCAAGGAAGAAATCAGGAAGGCAATAAAGCAGCTGAAAATCAACAAAGAAACAAGTCCAGACGATATTCCGGCAGAAGCAGTCAGGGCAGATGAAGACACATATGTGGAACTACTGTGACATTTCTTTAGAAATATCTAAGAAGAGGAAGTGGTGCCATCAGACTGGATAGAGAGATACCTCATGAGGCTTCCCAAAAATTTGACCTCAGCAACTGTTCCAACTACAAAGGAATTACACTTCTGTCAGTGCCAGGGAAAGTCTTCAGTAGGATCATCTTAGAAAGGATGAAAGACACAGTCGACTCATTGCTAAGAGCGCAGCAAGCTGATTTCCGCCTGAAGAGATCATGCGTGGAGCAGATTGCAACACTGCGCATCACAGTAGAGCAATCCTTGGAGTGGACCTCTTCACTCTACATCAGCTTCATCGACTATGAAAAGGCATTCGGTAGTGTGAACAGGGAGATCCTCTGAAAACTACTACGACATTATGGAGTGCCAACCTAACGGTAAACCTGATCACGAACAACTATGAAGGAACGGGCTGTAGAGTAATCCATGGTGGACAGCTCACGAGTCGTTTTGAAGTGAAGACTGGAGTTAGACACAAAAAACTGCCTGCTGTCCCCGTTCCTCCTACTCCTGTCAATTGATTTGGTTATGACGAAGTGCACAATGCAGAGGAGGAATGGAATCCAGTGGACTCTATGGACATGCACAACTAGAGGACCTAGACTTTGCCGATGATGTGGCACTGCTGTCCCACAGTCACCAGCAGATGCAAGACAAAACAAATGGGCCTAAACTGCCTTAAAGGAAAGACGAAGATCTTCAAGGTTAACACAGTCAGCACTGACCCAGTCATGCTGAAAGTGAGTGCATTTGAAGAGGTAGCTGGCCTTCACCTTCCTGGACAGTGTCATCGATAAACACGGCGCGGCACAGACGCAGATGTCATAGCAAGTATTGGCAATGTAAAGCGAGAGTAGAATTTCTACAGCTCAAGAACATATGGAGCTCAAAAATGCTTCATTACACACAAAGATCCGGCTGTTTAATTCCAATGTGAAGTCAGTTCTACTGTATGGAGCAGAGACGTGGAGGACAACCAACACCATCATCAACAGAGTGCACATCTTTATCAACAACTGCCTAAGAAGAATCCTCCAGATTGACTGGCCAGACACGATCAGCAACATTGACTTGTGGAGTCCATCGAGTGACGTTTCGATTAAGTATACTTATAACTTCCGACCCATCAATCCGTCTGCCCGTGCGGGGGCGACGGCGACGGTGCGGATTGGGTCGTGTGTCTACGGTTTTGCCTTTCCAGTCAGCCGTTTTTAAAAAGTCCCCGTTTCCCCACTTATTTGAACCGAAACATGAAAATGTGAGATTCGTACGTTCACATATTGTTTCTAATGCTACAGCTACGATTGTTAATAAACCTGGCTGCATGTCATCATTCAATGTAAAAGTTTTAGGTTTGTTAAAAAGTACACAAATTCCGTGTTGCCACGGAATTTTGCGATGCACGAACTAATAATAGATCACTGCTTCTTCATGTGAATAGTACATTATTTTGATAGTTCCGTGTGGCCTCTGCTGGGAATATGTACATCACTACATGTTTCAAATGGATTTGTGCAATCGATCAATTTGTCCATCCGACCAAATGCACAACATCCCGTCATTATGTTGCAAAATAGGAGTACATAAATAATGGAATTTATGCTTTCTTATAGTTATGGCTATATGCTCATCATGTTTGGATTGTGTTCTACAGCATATTCTTCCAAATTTGTTGAAACAAGTTTGTGTTATGTGAACTACACTGGGAATAGAGTATTAAAAGGTGTCGACAAAATTGCTTTTACAATAATTTTGAAAATTCTAAAAATATCAATGTTCTACAACATTCTAGATGTTTTAGGGATGTTGTTAGGGTTGAGTAAATACACCAATGATGACTGAAAACAGTGTTTTAAAATGTGCGCTACTTTTAAAGTTTTGTAATTTTGTAAATATATTTCCATCATACAATGGCAATTTTATCTGTTGTCATCAAAACAGGAGTTCGACAGAAACAAATTCAATATCTTTTACTATAAGTGATGGGCAGAACAAATTCCACTCCCAGTAGAAAATTAAACATGAATCTAGCTGAGGTATGTCCCTTGTTACACTGATGCAATATATATTTTAAAATGTTGTCGACAATAATGTTATTATGTTCTTTATAGATCTACATTTTTGAAACTAAAATGAAACCCTATGAAGATAGTAGATAACTACCTATGAAATTTTACTATTGAACATTACTTCACGTGATATATAATGTTGTATAAATTTATACTGCTTATAGAAATAGCAGCTGGATAAAGCCCAGATGATCCTCTCAGATTCAGTGAAACAATCGTTTTACACCCCTGTATCACATCAAGATTATGTGTTTGGGCACGATTAATGCTAATACTAGCAGTGTGAATATGTTCAAAAATAAAATTGACACCTATCTGGCGAGAGCGGGTTATACGTAGGTGAAAAATTGTTGGACTCTCGATAAGCCAAAGGCTTTTTTTGTCTGCATGCCGTCTAGCTGGAGCTTACAGCTCTGGACAGCAATCTTGTGAAATCTTGATTGGAAGATTGAATGCCTTAATTGCTACTGTATTCTAATGCATGTATGCAGATCGCGTATTAAGGTGATGGGATGGGATAAATTATGGGTCATTCCTGTGTGAAATCAGCCAATTTCAGGACTTTTTAAAAGTTGGTGTCGAAACAAATGTCAGATTATGCAATTTATAAACTTCTCATTTTAGTAGAGGCTCCTGAAAACAAGTAAACATGATTGTAAACTGACAAAACCCCACAGGTAAAAACCCCACTGGACATAAGCCCACTTGTACATAACCCCAATCCAGCCACATATAATGAATGATATGCCACACTCACAAAACAATGTTTTCATTTTATTCAGAAATGTCAACAATTCAAGAATTCAAATATTCTACAAAGAATTTTAAAAAAGGATTAAAATATTCTGCAAAGTATTTCAATAATTTCAATATTCTGCTAAGTATTTCACAAATTCAAACATTCTGCAAAGTCTTTACATGAACAATGCATGTCGGTGACATGAAAAGGAATGCCTACAATTCAATAATTTTAATCACATTCAACTACAATTCAAATATTGTCAAATACATTACTTCCATCAGACACAGTGTCCAATGCCCTTTAGGACTACAGGAATGGTCTTGACACCATCATGCCGGTCTTTATATAAAACTTTTTTTAAATTCAGAATTGTCAATTCAAGAAATAAAATATTCTACAAAGTATTTCAAGAACTCAAATATTCTAGAAAGATGTACACGAACGATGTATGTCTGATTCCAATGACAATAAATGCCAACAATTAAAAAATTCAAATGAACATTGTAACCATATTTAATTACTTATTCAAAACAATATTGTTTATTCTGCTGAAGAATTATTACTAGAGTGGGGTTGTGTCCAAAAGATTCATCAGTGAATGGGGTTCTATCCAAGTGGGGTACTGTCCAGAGCAGTTACGTTCGAGTGGGGTTATGTGCTGGATTAAAAAAATGAAGGGTGTGATTTTGGGTGTTTATCCCCTGTTCGGGTAATACCACGGTGTGACGGACATAATTTACAATAGGTGTTTAGCTTTTTTGCATAAATACTTAACTATTGCCACTTAATCATTGTTTAAAACTAAGTCATTCTGAGACACAAACGTTTTTAATATTTGTTGATTTGACATAGAATGACCTTCGTATGTCACAGCCTATCTGTGTAATTAATCAGTAATTTCATGTAATGGCTGGCATTTTTAGGTATTATGCAAAATGACTGTTTCACTTAGTCATTACGCAAAATTACTAAAAATACTAGTCATTACGCAAAATTACTGGATTTATATGCAGTCATTTCGCATAATGACTGAAGCAATGTTCACCCTGGTTAATGACAATAAATGTGGGCCACAAGTTTTTAGTTTTAGTTCAAGATACATTCCTTTCTCAACATGTGCTAGAACCAACCAGGGGTGAGAATGTGTTAGACATAGTTTTGTCCTCACAGAATGAATTAGTTGACAATGTCAAGATATGTGAGCCACTGGGGAGTAGCGATCACAACCAGATACATTTTACCATCAAAGTAAAATCAGAAAGGAATAGCAAAAAGCAGTATAGGAGAAATTTCCACAAAGGAAGGTATAAGGACATGAGGAAATATTTAGCAAAGATAGACTGGAATAAGACACTGAAAAATAAGACGGCAACAGAATGCTGGAATATATTAAAGAGTGAAATTAAGTGCATAATCGATAAATTTGTACCCTTCAAAAACCAAGGAAAACGGTCCAAAAAGAAACACTTATCGAAAGAAGCCATTAGAAAAATTAAGTATAAACAAATGATGTGGAAGTCATATAGATGTACTGGAAATGATGAAGACTACAACAATTATAAAGAAGCACTTAACCAAGCTACAGCTGAAATTAGAAATTCAAAGAGAAGCTATGAACAACAATTAGCTAGTAATATAAAACATGACAGCAAGAGTTTTTATGCGTATGTTCGAAGCAAACAGAAAGTTCAAGATAAGGTCGGTCCTCTAGAAGATAGTGCTGGAAATATGATATCAGAGGGATTCATAATGGCAGAAGACCTGAATGAGTACTTTAGTTCAGTGTTTACCAGGGAAGATATTAGTTCACTGCCAATACCAAAGGCTAAGTTCAAGGGGGCAGATTCAGACTATTTAGGACAATTAATTGTAACCCCGGAAATGGTAGCTAAGAAAATAAGGGCTATGAAGGAAAATAAATCACCTGGAGTGGATGGTATTCCACCCAAACTACTATTGGAAATTGTAGAACAAATTAGCATACCACTTGCAACAGTTTTCAACTTGTCATTAGAAGAGGGAGTGGTTCCTTTAGAATGGAAAGAAGCAAACATTATACCGTTATTCAAAAAAGGTTCGAGAAACAAGTCAGAGAACTATAGACCAGTGAGTTTAACATCAGTGATTTGTAAATTATTAGAAAGACTAATTAAAGATCACATGGTGGATTTTCTTGCTAAACAAAACTTGATAAACCCATCTCAACATGGTTTTTTTAAAGCGAGGTCATGCTTAACAAATATGTTATGTTTTTTGGAAGACATCACTAAGTGGGTAGATGAGGGAACACCAGTAGATATCGTCTACTTAGATTTTCAAAAAGCTTTTGACAAAGTACCACATCAAAGATTACTGCTTAAACTAAAGGCCCATGGCATAGGAAATGGTATAATAAACTGGATAGAACAATGGCTGATTGACAGAAGACAACGTGTAGTAGTTGATGGGGAGGCTTCAAACTGGAAATCGGTATTGAGTGGGGTACCACAGGGATCAGTATTAGGTCCTATATTATTCTTAATATACATCAACGATTTGGATGATGAAATAACAAGCAAGGTGTTGAAATTTGCGGATGATACAAAAGTGTTTAGAAGGATTAAAAGTGATGGAGATAGACAGCATTTACAAGATGATCTTGACAGGTTGATGAAATGGTCTGAAAAATGGCAAATGATGTTCAATTTTGGGAAATGTAAATGCCTCCACATAGGACATGGGAACGAAGAGGTAGAATATACAATGGGGGGTACTGTACTAAGTACTACTGTAAAAGAAAAGGACTTAGGGTTAACCGTTAGTGCTGATATGAAGATTTCAGAGCAGTGCGGAATTGCAGCTTCAAAGGGAAATCAAATCCTTGGATTAATTAGGCGAAACATAACGTATAAGGAAAAAGAGCTAATAATACCGCTGTACAAAACAATAGTTAGGCCTCATTTAGAATATTGTATTCAAGCGTGGAGGCCATATCGCAGGAAGGACATAGATATGCTAGAAAGAGTGCAGAGGAGAGCAACTAAAATGATACAAAATCTGAGGGATCTTAGTTATGAAATACGCCTAAAAAAATGCGGTTTAACAACACTAGAGACCAGGAGATTGAGAGGAGATCAGATAGAAGTGTTTAAAATATTGAAGGGTTATGAAAATATTGATAGAAATATGTTTTTCTCAGTTAAGAAAGATAGAAGGACTAGAGGACATGATCTTGCATTAGCAAAGGAGCAGAGTAGATTGGATATAAGAAAGTTTTCATTTTCACAAAGAACTGTAAATGAATGGAACAGATTACCTGCTGATTGTGTGGGTGCTAGTAGCGTGAATATGTTTAAAAATAAAATCGACACATACCTCAGACGGGCGGGATACACATAGATAAAAAGGTCGGACTCTCGAAAAGCCAAGGGCTTCCTTGTCCACCTGCTACCTAGAGTTAATTCTCTGGGTGGCAATCTTGTTAAATCTTGTCTTGTTAAACATTGCTGTTTTTCCCCTACCTATAGCCAGATGTTGTCAGAAATTGCCATCTCACAGCTATATATTTCTTATAACTAAAAAAAAAACTAATATATATATATATAGTATACCGGGTACATAATGATACAATTATGATTTAAAAATTAATTATTGTTTTGGTTCACTTTGGATCATGTAGACCACCAGAAATTGAAGTTACTCCACATGGTGAAAACCACATGCACGCACACACATACACACACACACACACACACACACACACACACACACACACACACACACACACACACACACACACACACACACACACACACACACACACACACACACACACACACTGTATTGCATAATAATGAGGTTTAAAAAGCTGAATCACAAATGTTGTCAGCAAGCATGCAACTAGAATGTTTTCAAATATAGATTTTGTGGGTGATAATACAACCCTTTGATTAGCGTGGCCTGTTGTGTGAGAGTGTGAATGTTCAGAATGTTTTATCGAACTCCAAGATTGACTATGACTAATGCTAAATGTTTAAATAGCTGTTACTGCTTTCTTCATTGTTTGATTTTAGTTAAACAGAATATTCGTTTTCATTGTTCAACAAAATGTTGTTGCTGAAGCAGGAACTTAAGACATCAGTTTACCGGCCAAAAAGGCGTCAACTGTCCATTAAATATGTTAGCAGTGTGTTCTAAACTTTAATAAAACACTTACCTGGTACATTAAAAATTTGATTGTAGTTGCAAATGTTGTCTTTGTAATTAACTCTTTTAGCTGCATTACACCAAAAATTTTCATTTTGTTTCCCTTTAATAATAATTAATCTTGTTTAATTTGTTTTTCTGTCTACACAAATGATAGATAGATATATGTATCAGTTGCTGAGCTCCTCAGCTTTCATGTGATGTGTTACTCACAGTCACAGATATTCATTACAAATATTAATTCTGTTAATATTACCATTTGAATTAATCATAATGCACCACATCATCGCAAATCCCCAAATGCATGAAGTTAGGCAACTGTAAACATTGACCAACTTAAGTAATCAATATTTACAGAACGGAAAGTGAAACACAACTTTTTATACTTTCAGAGTACGAGTTCTTCCAGCATGAACAGGTCAACTTCACCTGTAAGCACAACAAGACAATTAGTGACCTTTCGAAAGTCCAGTGGAAGAAAGGCACGGACATTTGTGCCACCATACTTACAGCGAGTGGAGCCGTCACAAGCACCACATACGGTGTTAACTGTGGCTTAGAACATCGGGCAAACTTGACTGTCTCCGAGTTGACGATATTCTCTATGCAATCCTACGATGATGGCAAGTTCTGCTGTATAGCAGAGGATGTGTGGTTTGATCCAGTACCAACAGACACCATGTTCAATGTGACCGTAAAAGGTGAGGACAATGCTTTAGAACAGCAACTAATAAATAATGTGCAATATATGTCTTCACATAAAAAATGCATGCTACTGCGCAGTCACTGCTGTGGAGGTCAGTGGCACAGTAGGTAGAGCATTGGACTCTCACTCGCGATAAGAGGGTTTGAATCCTGTGCTGCCGTGTCGAAACTTGGCCAAGTTTGTTCACTATACGTTGCTCCAGATCACTCAGCTGTATGAATGAGTATCTGGCTATAGACAGTCGTGGATATTTGTGTATGAATAGTCTTTGTGCATTAATTGCAGCACGGTTGAATGCTTCCTAGAGAAGTTGAGATGGTATTTGATTGAAAAGGTCTGCCAGGGTGTAAAATGTAAAGCACTTTAATTTCAAGCAACCCTGAGGACTGGATACTGTGCTACGTAAGAACTGACATTACTGTACTGCTGTGCACGAATGGTGCTCTAGCATATGCATGTATTTCCTCTTTCTACTTGCATAAATAACAAAATGAGCTACACTGGTATATTGTATATACCGTGTGATACATGTGTAGCACTGGGTTATGTATATATATATATATATATATACATATATCAGGGATGGGTCCAATTCTGTAATTGTATTTGTAACTGATTACAGACAAATGCTGTAATAATAATTGGTTCTGGTTTTGAAATTATTCTGTAATTATTTTGTGTAATTGAAACCATTACATCAAATTACAGAGCTTTTTGACATCAAACGCTTTGCGTAAAAAAAAAATCTTTAAAAACACCTGTCCCACAGATTATTTTCATTCTACAAAATAGTAAACCATGCAAAATACCCAATGCCTAAGTTGATATTCCAATGTGTCATTCCCCAAATAGTACTAATTACCCTGGCAGTGTCCAAGACTACTGTTTGCTCAAAGGGTGGATTAAAGTCAATCAAAATGCATCTCACTTGGCCCACCTGTTCAATTGAACACCATCTCGACTTCTCATTCAGCCACACCGCAATTAAGGCTATTCTCACACTAATATATACCACTGTCTATAGCCAGGTACTCATTCATACAGCTGAATGAACTGGAGCAACGTAGAGTGAACAGACTTGCCCAAGGTTCAACATAGCAGCACAGGATTTAAATCTGAGTTCTCTCGATTGAGAGTCTGATGGTTTATACACCGTGCCACTGTGCTCCATCTTACCACCTTATTCACCTACACAACCCACGTTTATATTTCCCCTAACACCACATTTTTTCTCAGTTATCTACCACCCACAGTAGCCCCTTCACATTAGCACTCCATCTACACTCATACCTGAAACCTGCACGATAAACCTCTGACCATGAGTCTTCATGTATCCAGACTTTGTATTAATTTTGTATACTCTACTATCACATACTATAGTATTGGTAAATATTGTTTACTGTAACTGCTTCAGATTTCATCCAATTTTTGGTTTATTGAACCTTAATGACACGTATGACAGGCCTCGACATTAACATTGGCCCGCTGGTCCGGCGCCTTTTTTGAAGCTGTTGGGCCACCAGTTTTCATATTTTACTGGCCCGATGGGCCACTGCTTTCAATCCGATTGATCATCATCATGTTTCCAGTAATCCTATCCTACCTAGAAAAACGGGCAACCCTAATATTTGTATTTTATATTTTAATCAATATTCGTTTTATTACATTTTTGTTACAACTAATTAAACAACAGTGAATAAAATTCAGCCATGCGTATACGATGATGTTTGCAGTACAGAACTCATTTGTGTCCGCATGCATGATTGGCGAATCGCGGGGATCATTAATTATTCACCCAATAAGCGCTTGTTACACGTTGGCTACAGATGGCAGGCGATGATAAAACGCTAATGCGTATTCATCCTATTCCATAATGGAAAGATTTCAAGGGAACTTGTTATTTTGTCAAACGTTTGATACTGATAACGTTGCAAAAGACCATGGCTGCATCGGTGGGTCTTGTAAATGTAATACAGCCTTGGCAGAATGAGAGCAAGGACTCTGGACAGCATCCCCATTGTCGCATACCACAGCGTTGTTTACACCGCCAGTCGTAAAGTGAACCAGAGCCTCAGGCACAACCAAATCTAAGAAATGCTGAGGACAGCCAGCTAAAGTTTCGAGCCCCGAGGTGATAATAGGCTTATATAATTGTATTTTTTGTTTAACTTTTACAGTATTCTTTGAAGTTAAACTGACTTTATTATGTGGTATGTACCCAGCACTGAAACAACACTGACAGTGACTGTTGCCATTGGTGCAGATGGCTTATTTGTATCGGTGAAATAAAGCGCTGTGAAAATAAATGTGAGAAGATTATATGTTGCGAATGATGCTTCAGTCTCAGATCTTGCATTAATAGTGTGACACCACAATTAAAAATCTTCATTTTAACTTCGCATTCTCACTTCTTATCTTAATTTCGTAAACGAATATGCACAAATAAGAACTTTGGAAAAGTCTGCTTGACGTCGCTCTTAGCAAACCTTTGTAGACTTCTTGTGAAGTGACAGGCACTTCGGTATCAGCATTGTTTAAAAAAAAAATCGGGCCAGTAACTTTTTGGGGCGGGCCAGTAACTTTTCAAACCTACTGGCCCCGTGGGCCAGTGGATACAAAACCTTAATGTCAAGGCCTACATGAAGATGTTGGGAACTAGTTAAAAACTTAATGTTTTCTGGATGCATTCTGATAATTCCATTGTCCATTTTTATGCTGGAAAATTAATATGTAATAAAGTAGATAGCTGGTGCGCACTAGAAATAATCCTGAATCAGTGCCAATGTTGTTTCCTGATTTCAGTGAGACCAAAGAATTACCAACTTCTGTACAACTATGAGTCCTGCAACTGCAATGAGGAAATTGTTGTGGACAATACTCCCAACAACTCGACATTGGAATGTTCAGTAGAATCCAAGCCTCAGGCAACATTGACATGGTCCACTAATCCAGCACTGAGTGAATCCTTGCTGAATACAACCAAATGTGTCCAAGACAGCACCAGCTTGGTGTACACCTGCACCAACATCATGACAGTGCCGAGTGACAAAGTCACACAGAGTGGCACCGTTGTGGTCACATGTCATGTTGAGGCGGTTGGTGACACAAAAGACCTCTGTGTCAAGCTGGGTACCAGTAAGTCTCCTTCGTGCAGGACTGTATATTATTTGAAATTCTTGAAGGTTTGCGAATGTACATTTCTCTAGTCATCTGAAAAATGTTTCTAAAAATGTTGTGTGTCCAGAAACTTATTCTGATTTAACTGATATCTTAAAGCAGACCTGCATTGAGGAGCTGGTGCTCCTTTGCATTCTTTGTGTTAGTTTTTGGAGCACAATTGACTGAGAATGAATGAGCCAATGCAAATAAATAAATATTGTGTTCTTTCATAATAAGATAAGGTCCTTAACATTGGCTCCTGTATCGTTTTTTTAGTGTAGCAAGCATTGCAAGCCATCTCAGAACATCACCACAAGACACTCACTGCGGTAATGACAGTAGTTCTGGTTGACCTGCCACCCATATGGTGGCATCATTGTGCTGCTCTTGGTTTGTTGGTTCATGAGTGGGTGTAAACCTTTTAAAAATCTGTTTGATAACACCAATTGTTGCAGTTTGGTTACTCTCAGCTTTAATGTAGTAGATAATACTAGGTATAATTAAATAATGATTTTTCTTAATACACAACTAGTAATTCGAAGCTCACGTCGACGTTTCGACAACCTTCTGTGGCCTTTATCAGTAACTGTTCTTTCTCTGCTCGCCAGATGGTTTGGCAAATTACCAGTAGTTGTGTATTAAAAAAATCATTATTGAATTAATCTTTCAACTTGAACATTTTCACAGATTTGAAATAATGTCTTCCCATGAGTCATTTTTACTATGATAGCTATGTATAAAATATGGCTCATTTACTTGCAGCGCCATTAACAACCACACAAGTGATTACAACCACAGTTGAAGACATCAGCACAGCTTCGCCGTCTACTTCCAAAGGTATTTGTGCCATGTTCCAGTGGGCTCATGTTTAGGGTACATATGACTTTAAGGTTAACTTATAATTTTGTAATGGCTGCTGCTGATTCATGATAATAGGAAGAGGCACAGGAAATATTTATTTGTCCCAAAATACACAATCCAACAGAAGAATAGTTACAAAAACAAAAAACATTCAATATATTGTAATCGAGTCAACATGAAAACGAATGTGGTAAGTATATAAAGTATGGTACAATACATTAACTAGTGTTGTGTACCATATACTGATGAACTGTTTTTTATACGGTTTTGAAACCGTTTTTTTATTCAGCCAAACCAGTATTCCCTAGAGTATGTATACATCGTCAACTGTTAATGCTAAACATCATAAAAGTCACCCTATATGAAAAAAATGCAAGAAAAGCCATGCACTGTGCATGTCGTTGCTTAGAGCGGACAAGCAACGATCAAGCTTTAAACTGTATTGAATAGTACTATATGCCTATAATTCGACCTTCACTTTAAATGTCATCTATGCAAAGTGAATTTTTCATTTGTGAAGTTAATGTTTTAAACCATCGATCCACAAAATTTCACGTATAACAAAAAAACCATAAATGCATACAAGATACCGTATAGAATATATGGTACATACCATATACCATACTGGATGTTTCCCAGAGAAGTCGAGATGGTGTTATATTGAACAGGTCTGGCAGCGAGTAAAGAGTGAAGTGCTTTGAGCAGTCCTGAGGACTGGATACTGTGTTACATAAAAACTTACCTTTATCTTTTACCGTATAGAGCCATATGGTACACAACTCTAATAATAACTACCATCCACTACTATCCTCCTTGGTACACTGCGGAACAGCATCGATGGAACAGCATCATAATTTTTTATCGTTGGTACACAACACCAGACATGGGGTCAAATAAAAATGGGGCAAGTAATGATCTGGCTTGGGAAGCCCCTACCTTCCCCATAACCCACAAAGTGCAAATGTGTCTTATCAGTTCATCCAAGCATTGACACAATAGCAGGCCTTAGCAGCTAGCAGGGTTCCTTAGCTGGGCAATAAAACCATGATCAAAAGACAGGCATGCCAGTGCAAGTCCTGTTGTTGCTAATTGCATCTTGGTCACAGGTGAAAAACTAGTCACGATTCCTAGTCATAACTCCATTACATTACCAAGGAGCCTTGTCCCATATAAAAAATGTTATTACACTCATGTAATACATATCTGGAAGCTTCACATTTATTGCAGAAGTTTTGTAAGTGTGACGAACCAAAAAGCAACACATTAGAATCATCAATTAGCAAAAATAATAATTGCACCATGGTTCCTTAAAAAAGGTTGGACGACAACGTTTTTTGACTAAATGGTCTTTTTTGTAATTAAGCATCCACATAAAATAATATTATTTGGGCGTTGTGTTGCACTTTCTGTGCAGCTTGTTGTGTACTGCTGGTTTATATTATATACAAAGTGATGATGTGGAAACTGATGATGCAGAACCTGATGATGTGGAAACATCAAAATGGGCTGATGATGTGGAAACTGATGCTGTAGTAGTAATAAATGTTGTGGTAGTGATTTGGTCTTAAAAAAGCTAAGATATTGTTCTATCCACAGATATGTATTACATGACAGTGTAATAACAATTTTTATATGGGACAAGGCTCCTTGGTAATGTAATGGAGTTATGACTAGGAATCGTGACTAGTTTTGCTGTTAAGTAACAAGGCAGGTATGAGTTTGTAAAAGAGCTTTGTATTCAGCCAACACATTTTAGCTAATTCATACAATACATATATATATACAATGTGTAAATGATGTGAATTAGCCTATATAATTATAATCCATAATACAACCTCAACAGCAAAGGTGGGGGGAACCAACCACACGCAGGTGGCTGAACCCACCCTACATATTATAACCAGACCTGTTTACGGATTATAACCTTAATAGTTGAAACCAAGGGGAAAGCGTCACAGCGCCCCAAAACCCCTTGTACATATTATAGTCATGCTAACAACAGAAATATACAATGTAATTAACTAACATACAGCAAGACCAACAGTTTATTCTTGCAAACGCCTTCACACCAACATGTAATTAGGTGTATATTACATAGATTTTCCAGACTTTCAAACCACCTTACAGACCTATCCTTTTAAAGTAACCTAAACTCAGGTGTAGCTGGGGTAGGTGGGCGGGAAACAAAATGCAGATCTCAATAATGACAACAAATGGATTACCTTTTTCAGTGAGAAATCGAACTGAGGCAGCGGACCCGTGGCCGCTTGTCTTTATACCGTGAATTTATCACGTGACTAGATCCAGCAGGAATACCGTAAATTGTTGAATTTAAGACCTGAGCAATGCCCATATAAAAGTCATTTGACTTGCGTCATAATGGCGTATTTATATGGGACAAGGCTCCTTGGTAATGTAATGGAGTTATGACTAGGAATCGTGACTAGTTTTGCTGTTAAGTAACAAGGCAGGTATGAGTTTGGACTGCTCAAAGCACTTCACTCTTTACTCGCTGCCAGACCTGTTCAATATAACACCATCTCGACTTCTCTGGGAAACATCCAGTATGGTATATGGTATGTACCATATATTCTATACGGTATCTTGTATGCATTTATGGTTTTTTCGTTATACGTGAAATTTTGTGGATCGATGGTTTAAAACATTAACTTCACAAATGAAAAATTCACTTTGCATAGATGACATTTAAAGTGAAGGTCGAATTATAGGCATATAATACTATTCAATACAGTTTGAAGCTTGATCGTTGTTTGTCCGCTCTAAGCAACGACATGCACAGTGCATGGCTTTTCTTGCATTTTTTTCATATAGGGTGACTTTTACGATGTTTAGCATTAACAGTTGACGATGTATACATACTCTAGGGAATACTGGTTTGGCTGAATAAAAAACCGGTTTCAAAACCGTGTAAAAAACAGTTCATCAGTATATGGTACACAACACTAGTTAATGTATTGTACCATACTTTATATACTTACCACATTTGTTTTCATGTTGACTCGATTACAATATATTGAATGTTTTTTGTTTTTGTAACTATTCTTCTGTTGGATTGTGTATTTTGGGACAAATAAATATTTCCTGTGCCTCTTCCTATTATCATGAATCAGCACGGCCATTACAAAATTATAAGTTAACCTTAAAGTCATATGTATCTTAAACATGAGCCCACTGGAACATGGCACAAATACCTTTGGAAGTAGACGGTGAAGCTGTGCTGGTGTCTTCAGCTGTGGTTGTAATCACTTGTGTGGTTGTTAATGGCGCTGCAAGTAAATGAGCCATATTTTATACATAGCTATCATAGTAAAAATGACTCATGGGAAGACATTATTTCAAATCTGTGAAAATGTTCAAGTTGAAAGATTAATTCAATAATGATTTTTTTAATACACAACTACTGGTAATTTGCCAAACCATCTGGCGAGCAGAGAAAGAACAGTTACTGATAATGGCCACAGAAGGTTGTCGAAACATCGACGTGAGCTTCGAATTACTAGTTGTGTATTAAGAAAAATCATTATTTAATTATACCTAGTATTATCTACTACATTAAAGCTGAGAGTAACCAAACTGCAACAATTGGTGTTATCAAACAGATTTTTAAAAGGTTTACACCCACTCATGAACCAACAAACCAAGAGCAGCACAAATGTCAACCAGAACTACTGTCATTACCGCAGTGAGTGTCTTGTGGTGATGTTCTGAGATGGCTTGCAATGCTTGCTACACTAACAAAACGATACAGGAGCCAATGTTAAGGACCTTATCTTATTATGAAAGAACACAATATTTATTTATTTGCATTGGCTCATTCATTCTCAGTCAATTGTGCTCCAAAAACTAACACAAAGAATGCAAAGGAGCACCAGCTCCTCAATGCAGGTCTGCTTTAAGATATCTGTTAAATCAGAATAAGTTTCTGGACACACAACATTTTTAGAAACGAATTTCTATCGTTCCTGCTAGCTCAGTTAGTAAAGGCGTTGGTTCCTTGGCATTTATTTTGCAATCGGGTGACGCCAGTTCAATCCCCACACCAAACCATTGATTTTTTTTACACTTTTTGGTTTATGTTTTCACAAAGTAATATAAACCAAATAATTTTTATACTATGATGCACTGTTTGTAAATATTTTGGTAGTAATTATTTATTCGCCACAAAAATGAAAATATGGTAATTATATATAACGCGATGTTTCTAAATTTTATTTATCCAGACAGATCACCATTTGTTTTCACATATATAATTACAATACATTACCGTATAATATATATATATTATACGATTATATTATATATCCATTATATTTGTTTGGATAAATAAAATTTAGAAACATCGTTATATAATTCCCATATTTTCATTTTTGTGGCGAATAAATAATATAAAAAAAAAAAAAACACTTACAAACAGTGCATCATAGTATACAAATTATTTGGTTTATATTACTTCGTGAAAACATAAACCAAAAAAGTGTAACAAATCAATGGTTTGGTGTGGGGATTGAACCGGCGTCGCCCGATTGCAAAATAAATGCCAAGGAACCAACGTCTTTACCAACAGAGCTAACAGGACCGATAGAAATTCGCTGACTGATTTAAGTTGTTATGATAAATTGTACAACTCCTCCTTCATACATTGATATTCTAGTGATATTATGAGATTATACACGTTACTTTCTGTAGCTGGATACAATATATGGTTGCTATGTATGTTTATTGGTGTAGATTATCTCTCGTTGGTTGCGTTCGATATATAATTATTCTGAAAACGAGCCCAAGGCCAAGCTCGGCGAAACCTAGTTGATTTGGAGGCCCATTCGCATTCATTGTTTTGAATAAAATTGGATTTGGAGTGGAACGGTAAGCTAACTGCTTGTTCCTCTGATGACTAGTGTTTGTATTTCATCGGAATATTGCACAATAACTCATTCTGACACTCGTTTCGATCCAAAAGCTATACTTGTAAACATGCTCTGAATGCATGGAAAAGGTCAGCCTGATGCGAGTGTGGGTCATAAGTGACGTCCCGATACCACGTGATCGCCTAGCTCATTAAATTTTTATTTTCTGCTGAAATCGCTACACAGGCGGGTTTAAAATCGAATTTATGCTACAAATGTATTTTTATGTATTTTTAAAATGTTGTCAAATCTTACATACAAGGTTAAACTTGGTGTGCACATGGAAAAAGGATTTTAGCTAATGCCTTATTTTTATTTCCTTTAACTATGAAATGGTAGTATAACCGACGTGAGCATAAAGCCTGTAATACCAAATGTAATGCACAATAGGACTGCATAAATTCAAATTTGATATAGTTGTTTGTATCCATGTCATCAGGTTTCGTGATTGAACTTCCCTTTCCTCCGATGCTAGCCGTGAGAAAAAATCTATAATAAATCCTAAAAATAAACAAAACAGCCATTACTTGAATGTTTATCACTATCAGGTACAGACATAGCAATTACATTTTACCAAAACAGTTTTCTACCTAACACAATGGCACAAACTCATGTACTTTGATTCTAAACATTAAGATTACAGAATGTGTAATTGAAAAGCAACTATCTTTTTCAGGTGAATGATACCTTCAGTGAGAGTCTTCTCGACTGTACCGTCACTAGCTTCAGGTAAACAGAAATAGTTATTTGTAGCAGCATTTAGAATGTTTGTACAAAGGTGGTGTTTTAATGTGATAGTCATAATGGTGACAGTTACAACAGGAGAGGATTACTCATTAAGTCGACCATTGTGAATATCGGTGCCAAAAATTAAATAAAGGCCAGGTCAAAATTTAAACAGTAAACATTTTCTTAAAACAAGCATATAGATTAAATGGAATATAATGGCTGCTTGTTAGCGCACATAATATGCAAAGGTAGTCAAAATTTTCATAATATTGAAGATACATCGGTTAACCATTTTGGTCCACTTACCTCAAAGGCATGGTAAGGTATTAATCATTCAACAAGTAATCTACATATCTGTGTTCTTTAGGAATGGCAGTGTGTTGATTGATGCAAAACTCCAGTTCAACTTGGAAGCACTCACGAAAGAACTCACAGGTGTGCCAACGAAGCCAAAGACGTCATTTAATAAGGATGAGGCCATAACAAAGTACCTTCGAAACAACAATGACTCTATTTCAAGGCGCTGAAATCTCCGTCAGCCCAGGTATGAACAATTAATAACAAATTACATTATTCAACTTTTAATTAGCAAGAAGTAAGTATGTAAGTTTAATTCTTGCTATTAAAATTTAATCTTGGAGCCATGAACAATATCGTCCATACAGTATTCAACCCTGGCCATGCCATCTACAAGCCAAAATACCTGTCCTAGGAAGGGATAACTTGCTAGTTCGTAAGCGACTCTAAGCTATCATCTTCATGATTATGTCAGAAACCAAGCGACTAAGCCCTTATGATGAAATGACGTGCTGACATTTATCAACAAAAACTAAATTTTTGAATCATTTAAAGTTAATTTTTAATTGATTAAATTTAAAAAAGGTTAATTTAATTGACCTTATAATTATGTGACATGTATTTAATTGGGGTGGTTCTGAGCTAATTGCAGTTTAATTAATTATCTTCTCAAGTTAATTGTACCATGCCTGATTGATATGCTATTGCTAACCTTTGGGTCAGTATTGTTCTATCTCCTCCCAAATATCGAGGTCCAATCGCCTCTTTTTACATTCATTCGTGCCATTGGTCCAATGACCTATGATCTATTAATTGGCCATGCATTCAAGAGAACACAAAGGTAGTTATTTACTTATATTTACCCGATTTGCTTTGTCTAGATGACCTTTCTAACGAGGGTATGTCACTGGCGTTATGTTCGATCTTCTGTCATTGTAATTGGCGACAGCAGAAATTAAATGATCAGCAGGAATTAAATTAAGGTCAAAATACTATAATGGTGATAACGAATATTCTTGGTATGTTGCACCATGGGTGAGTGTAATAGTATTAATAACAATTAATAATTGACAGACATAGCATAGTTTGTTTTAATGTTTGCTGCTTCATTTTTACACACCTGAAATCAACTCCTTGGCTGCAGACCAGTTGTTAGCGATCCAACAAGTAACACAAAGCATATCCCCAAATGGCTTATTTATACTGAATCTGATTCCCAGAATCACCTGTTCAAACAACTTGAACAAAGTACAAAATCATATTTCATTTGGTCGATGTACCAGACCCTGGTATAAAGCAGCCTGTCGGTTCATGAGGATGAATTCATATATTGGTAAATTGTTTTGTTAAAAAATTACTTACCAGTATTAAAAATGATTGTAAACTTTTGACAAAACAGATACCCACTGTTGGTACTTACCAACAAATACCTTTGGATGGTTACTTCACTCCTGACTCCTGAGTGTGAATTAAGTTAAAGTACAACAGAATCGACCATCTTCTCGCTAATAATTCCCACCCTTGGCTGGTTCTGGGAATGGAACAGATAATCTCACTTTGAGTTGTGCAAACCTTTGTATTTTTGCATTTGTTTAAGCAAGCATTATACTGAGGCATATTTTGATTTTGTTTTGATTTTAGATAAGTAATATAACAATATATATTTCTGTTTTAGATTATACAAGAAAATCATCACAGACGACTGGTGATGTGTCGAAATGGAAAAACATACACATCTTGCCAATAGCTATTGGTGTAGCTATCAGTGTAGTTGTGATCGGTTTGATTACCTACAGATATAAAAATATTACCAGAAAATCAAATGGTAACCACCACTCAAGAAAAGCAAGAAAACTGAGTTCTCACAGGTAGCCATATGCAAAGCGGAACACTGCATATGGTACATATGGTACATATGGTACATATGGTACGTATGGTACGTATGGTACATATGGTACGTATGGTACGTATGGTACATATGGTACGATAGCACGCACAATGCCTGCCAGATCCTACATGAAACAGTTCCAGCAGTGGTCTGCTGCAAGGACAGGTTATAAAGGTTATTCAGCATATAGTGGTTATCTGGCAAATAGCGCTTGTTCAAGTTATGGAGGTTTTAGAGGCTACCCAGCTGTTCATTCATAAATGCCTGTCATGTACCATGGCCCTGCTGCGAGGACTTACAATAATTACACAAGTGCGCCCAGATATTAATCAAGTATAGAAGCATGTGATTCTGTGTAGTTTAATCATTCTTTCAGATTTTATTTCAGACTTATCTTGAAGTTCATGTTGCGTCACAGGATTTGTTGTAGCATTAGGTCGGGGTGCATCTGTGGAACAGCTTAAAAGGCAAAATGATAGGGCAATGGTGTAGCTTAACAGATGGTAGTACTCAGAACTCAGAATCAATTTATTTGACCTATAAATACGATACATGTACAATGAATAATGTAAGTAATAAATGATTTGTTCATTATGGATTACATGTATGTTATGTTAATATAGCAGTGACATTGTTTTATTGAAAAAGTATGAATAAATGAATGATTTTTTAATTTAGTTACACTCAAATTACAAAGTTATTACATATAATTGGGTAGAACATAATTAAAATACAGAGTAACACAAGAAAACTTGCAGGGCTTATGAGAACTACCTGTTATCCTGTACAGTAATCATTGTCGTGGAATGAGGCAGCAGACTATAGGTTATGTCAAGGTAGGTTAAGTAGGTTATGTCACGCAATACAATCAAACATCTAACAATGTAAGGCAGATGTAAATTAACAATAATATATTACAGTGAAAAATAGAAGAAACAAATTGCTAAAGAAATATCAATGATTAAAATATTAATAAAGTAATAAAAAGACATAATATTAAATATACTTATACACATATATACACTTACATATTTGTATATATATATACAAACTAATTGCGTATGCAGTTGCATAACAGCTGATGCATAAATACAATACCATATAAATAGTGTAAAGCAACTTAAGCTTAACCACCCCAATAATTTAGGTGGAGGGCTGGAGATATGTTTCGTCCCCAAACATTTCAGCAAGGGGGTATATTGAGAGTTTTGATATGCCTCATGGTGGTACGGTGGTTATTGGTGAGCCTTGGGGTGCAGTTGGAGGATTTTGGTGATCCTCGGTCCCTCAAGATTCACAGAATTCCAAAGACTGCACATGATAGTGTTTCAATATATTACTAATAATAATTCTTAGATGTTTATGTTTATTTGTTTTGTGCACGTTAGGTGCGCACATAAATTACATGTATTACACATCTTGCACAAATGCCAGCTAGCCAGTAGTATCTACCTGCCAATATGATAAATGGTTTTTCTTATTTTTTAAACGGCATCATTGAAAAGTCTGCACACTCACTTTCTGGTATTGGACATGTGAAAGAATCCAGTCCGTGCACTCATTAGCTGACAAGTCTGTTAAACACTGGGTATGCTCGCTATTGTGTTTTTTGTATTTAATGTTTAGTTGATCATTGGTTACTGTGAGACATATTTTGTAACATAACTTGATTATAATATAATTATTATGTACATCCAAGAAAGTACAGTGTACATTATTAACGATACACTTTTGCATGTATAAGGGAAGGTTGTGCATATCTGCACACCGAGACATGTAAGCACACCTCATTAATGACTATACTAGGTGGTTTGTGGTTTATTAACTGTGTTGTAAAAACTAAATCGCATCTAACTCACACAACACACACACACACACACACACACACACACACACACACACACACACACACACACACACACACACACACACACACACACACACACACACACACACACACACACACACACACACACCTGTACTCACTATATGAATTATCAAATGTAAGACATTATTAACTAAAATGTTGTTTGTGCAAAAGTGCATTATAATGGTATACATTATACTAATTTCAATGTTTGACTGTCACCTACAAGAATTTGTGCATATCAGTGTGCCAAATGTCATTCTGGAATGTGTTAAGGGCGGTTGCATATATTTGCAAAATACCAAGATACGTTAAGCATTATGTGCAGGGTTTTGGACATCACCAGGTATCATAGGGAAAATAAATTGTTACAATACCACACAGTGAGTGAAACCTATTTTAAAGCATATTGTCCCTAATTGCCACGTTGTATTATAAACTTTTGATTGAAGTACCACACCAAGTATGGGGGTTTGAAACAGTGCTAAATATAATGGTTGTGTACTTTGCTAACTGATGAGACCGCTCTGTAATGTTCCTGTCGTAATTAAACACAAATACTAAAAAGTTCTGAGTACTACCGACACTATGATAACTCGTCGAATTGCCTGAAAGCGGTTAGATGTCACGTGATAACACGTCTATTTGTTTTCCTTTGCTTCCTTTTGAAGCAAATCTCACGCGATAACACGTCTATTTGCTTTGCTTTGCTTCCTTTTGAAGCAAATCTCACACGATAACACGTCTATTTGCTTTGCTTTGCTTCTTTTTGAAACAAATCTCACGCGATAACACGTCTATTTGCTTTGCTTTGCTTCCTTTTGAAGCAAATCTCACGCGATAACGTATATTTGCTTTGCTTTGCTTCCCTTTGAAGCAAATCTCACGCGATAACACGTCTATTTGCTTTGCTTTGCTTCGTTTTGAGGGATCTCACGATAACACGTCTATTTCCCTGAAAACGGAGGGATTTGACGCGATAACACGTCGAACCGTACTCTCGTGGGGTGTGTCATCCGAAGTCTCGTGACATATCTCGGTCATAGTCTCGTGTGATGTATCATCCGTAGTCTCGCGGCATCTATTATCTCGTCGGTACTCTCGTGTGATGTGTCATCCGAAGTCTCGTGACACATCTCGGTCATAGTCTCGTCTCTTGTCTCGTGTCATCCGAAGTCTCGTGACACATCTCGGTCATAGTCTCGTGGGATGTATCATCCGTAGTCTCGCGGCATCTATTATCTCGTCGGTACTCTCGTGTGATGTGTCATCCGAAGTCTCGTGACACATCTCGGTCATAGTCTCGTCTCTTGTCTCGTGTCATCCGAAGTCTCGTGACACATCTCGGTCATAGTCTCGTCTCTTGTCTCGTGTCATCCGAAGTCTCGTGACACATCTCGGTCATAGTCTCGTCTCTTGGCTCGTGTCATCCGAAGTCTCGTGACACATCTCGGTCATAGTCTCGTCTCTTGTCTCGTGTGATGTGTCATCCGAAGTCTCGTGATACATCTCGGTCATAGTCTCGTCTCTTGTCTCGTGTCATCCGAAGTCTCGTGACACATCTCGTTCATAGTCTCGTCTCTTGTCTCGTGTCATCCGAAGTCTCGTGACACATCTCGTTCATAGTCTCGTCTCTTGTCTCGTGTCATCCGAAGTCTCGTGTCACATCTCGGTCATAGTCTTGTCTCGTGTCTTCCGAAGTCTCGTGATACATCTCGGTCATAGTCTCGTCTCTTGTCTTGTGTCATCCGAAGTCTCGTGACACATCTCGGTCATAGTCTCGTCTCTTGTCTCGTGTCATCCGAAGTCTCGTGACACAACTCGGTCATAGTCTCGTCTCTTGTCTCGTGTCATCCGAAGTCTCGTGACACATCTCGGTCATAGTCTCGTCTCTTGTCTCGTGTCATCCGTAGTCTCGTGTGATGTGTCATCCGTACTCTCGTGTGATGTGTCATCCGTATGTGAGTGATCAGACACGAAGGATGAGTGATTTGAGTGATTTGTTAATCGGGACTTAGACGAGTACCTTTATTGTGAAGTGTAAGACACGAAAAAAGACGCAAGATAAGGTTTGCAAAGTTTATTCGTGAACAACACAAACGTATTTACATGTCACGGTCCATAACTGCAAGAACCAGAGACTAGACATTGACAAAACACAGCGCTTATATAGTTAGTGAATGTACCGAAAGGTCACGTGGGCGTGCCGAACGAGCACGGACTGTAGGTTAAGGAAATACACATTCACGGGCTGTAGATTAGATCCGACTTGCACAGCGAATACCAGTTCAAACCAGTCTACAAACAGGCACCCATTTGAAGTAAGTTCAACTCTACTATGTAAAGACTGTCGTCGTTTCTCCTTGCACTGCTTGGGTGTGTTCAGCAGTAGAGACAGTCGATTGGCGGGGCGATATTTGTCGCGACGACAGGAGAAGAGGGAGAAGCATCGACGGTTGCAGCAATACACTCCTTTTCTTGACGCTGAAACAGTGAAGGAATTAGCTTAATAATGAATGGTCAACTGGTGTGTATAAGAAAAAATATATTGTGTGCTTTTGAAAATTTTCTAACAAAATGACATGAATAGCATTTCAACACTATGAGAAATTGAAGCTTACTGTTATCTCTTCAAATTTTTCTTCAAGTTGTTCTTCGAGTTGTTGTTTACGTCGCCGCTGTTTATCTTGCTTCCTTTGGCAGCAGCCCTGCTTCACATGAGCGGGCTAATTCCCTTTATACTTGAAGGTACTGCCACACATAGAGCAAGTATAACGAGGCAAAAGCTTCTGACACTTCGTCGGAGGTGACGATGTCAGGTTGATGATTGGGTCGGTTGACGGTGTAAGTGACAGAGAAGAAATTGCTTTGATCTATGACTCACCACGAGTGCGTCCAACTCGGCATCCTCGGCCGCCCTCTTCTTCACACGGGGACAACATCTGCAAGTGAAGTGTCTCTTCCAGCTATCTTTCCGTGTGAACGATGTCCCACAGTCCGGGCAGGTGAAGGGACTCCGCGATGGTGGTAGTTGTATCGGGGTCGGTAGGTCCTTCTCGGGGGCAGCATCCGTTCGAACCATGATATACATGTCAGAGGCTACGTAACCGTGTCGTTCGCATTGTAAATGTCCCCTGTCGTCGACAATCATACGTTTCTTGCAGTATCTACACCCGATGTAGAAGGGAGTATACTTGCGTACTTTGTCCATAAGGAGATCTCTGACCTTGATAGCATGTTCTGTGCTTACCGTTGATTCTAGAGTTGGTACGTCCGCTACGTCCGCTACGTCCACGACCTCTGGTTCCGATGGCGGAGAAGGACGGTTGGTCACCGGCATGATGGGTCGGCTCGTTGGCTCGTCCTCATCGCTCGAGTTTGCCGCATTGCGAGGTCGGTAGTAGGGTGTCTTCAACATGATGCTGATGTTAGCCGTGCTGTCGTCGTGACGAATGATGGTCCGACTGGCAAAATATCGCGCTTATATAGTTTGTAAATGTGCCGAAAAGTCACGTGGGCGTGCCGAACGAGCACTTAATTTCTAACCTATGAGAATAGCTAATACTCTTTTGTGAGAATGTGGTTGGTTCTGAAAAGAACCGTTTCTGCTATGTAAAGACTATTGTTCGCTCACTTGTCCACTAGGGGATGATGTTTGTGGTTCATGATCTATCCGTCAGGAGGCTCTATTGCACGCAAGCGTGCAAGAGACACGAATTTGGGCAGTACTTCTACATTTTGTTCACAACTTAGCCGTCAGATGGCACCACTTGTAGTTCATGACATATCCGCTAGGGGTATTTTATTTTACGAAAAATCCGCTAAGTGGCGCTAATGGTCAAACCAAAGACGCACGAATTTGGGCAGTACTCGAAAATTTAGTTTACAACTTGTCTTTCAGGTGGCACCACTTGTACAGTTAGTTAAAGAAAAATCCGACAGGTGGCGATACTGGTCAACCCAATTTAGTTTGAAAAAATGTCGCTAGGTGGCGCTAATGGTGAAACCAAGACGCACGAATTTGGGCGGTACTAAACTTTTAGTCCGTATATTTAGTTCATGACCTATCCGCCAGGTGGCGCCACCGGTGCCACGTGACCTACACCTGGATACTTGACCTTGACCTACATCCGGGACATTTACCTTGACGTTTGACCTTGACCTACATCCGGGTACTTTTGCTCTTGCTCTAATCATAATCAAACCATCCCCGGTACACCACCCCTATTACTACTCACGTCTCTGGGTGGTCAGCCTTGAGTGCGTGCGTGTCAACTATGTAACGTGACCAGAGTCTCTTGTACTTTATTTGGTCCATAGCAAAGAACAGCTTACTCAATTCTTCTCATGCTTCAAGATGGAGGTTTATGTCTGCGTTACGGGATACTGCTACAGAGAACAGGATCGTCGGCACTCGATGCAGGTACATCAGTAGGGATCTGAACATGGTATTCTCGGATCTCTGTGCCTCCCACTCCTGGAACTTCTTCACGACATCATCGTCGGCCAACGCTTGGAGTAGATGGGTGTTGGCATGTTTCACAGATTCAGACTTGGTGTGTGTGCTCACCTCTGAGCAGGCATCTTCATCTCGGTTGTTGCCTCCAGACACACGTCCTTCAAGTGTGGGTTGTCCATGAAGAACTCCTCCACGGCCATCTCATACAGTGCCACACATGAGTATATGTGGGCAGACAGGGAGCGCTTGTAGTGTGCACACTTCAGGATCTGTCTGGTTGTCGCAGAACCGTACACATCAGCTGCTATCCAGGCATTGTCTATTCTAGAGTTTTCGATGGAGGTCCTCGAGCATCTTAGGGCAGCCATGACGACATGCAGCTCACCCAGTCTTGGAAAAACTTGCATAAACTAGTAATTTAATTATACTTAGGTGAATGTAATTGATCCTGTTGGATTCCTTGCCCCTCAATATATAGGTTTAGCCACCGAAATCAAAAGACTGGGTGGTTTAGCACCTGAAATTTTGAGAAATACAGGTTTTCAATGTCCACCATTTTAAGAATCCAAGATGGCCGCCATATATACCTTAAACAAATTTAAACATTGATTTTTCCGATTCACTATATCATAACGTTTTCAAAAAAATATAGGTTTGCAAATTTATTTAAAAAAATTACGAAAGTACAAAATTAAATGTTAACATTGTGAACCTGACTATAATGGGTGTACGGGTTAATAGTAGATGATATCATCAACAAAATTAAATGTTAACATTGTGAACCTGACTATATGGGTGTACGGGTTAATAGTAGATGATATCATCAACAAAAATCTTCCAAACTAACAAATGAGGTACCATGCATTGAAATGGTATTTCAATACTTTTTTTAATAATGCCATACTTATCATGATATGGCAATGTAAATTATTTTGAGCAGTGGTGTTTTTTCATGACACACGTTTCCGTTGTTAGATACCCATAAGAATTTCATTCAGAATTATATATTGCACCATTTGTTTGCACTCAGTTGATTAACATAATTGTTTGTGATTTAAGATATAGATCTGATGTACAATAATTTCTTATTGTCACATTACTAGGCCAGTTCGAGCATATTGTACTGGCCCGATACAAAAACTACATTACCGGTCCAATACCGGTCGGCCAAAACTGCCAAAATAGCATGTTGATGTTTCCAAGACTTGGAAGCAGTACCATACAAGATCACTATTATATTTTTTCTGAGTTTACAATGCAACTCTGAACTCAGAATCAATTTATTTGACCTATAAATACGATACATATACAATGAATAACGGATGTAATATATCAGGTCGGGAGACTCCCACTAAGATATATAATATCGCTAGCACAGGAGCCACCCCATAAATATAAACAACAACAACATTTACATGACACAAATCAGAATAGCATATGACTTGTTTTTATTGTTGATGATTACTCAATGTATCAACTTACATACATAATACAAGGACTTATTGTAATGTACTCGTGTACACATTTATGTATAAGGGGAGAATCATTTTAAAGAGTTATTTTTAAAATTGGCAATGCATTTTCTATAACGACCAGCATCACCGGTTTATATTTACCAACTGTTAGAAAACACACAGTGTCGTTACATAAACACCTTAACGCATTCGCAGATACTCGTTGTTTGTTCACAATGACGAAGGTCAGGGAGAATGTGAAGTACACGTCCGTCCCGCACACAACATCAACGAAATGTATCTGTATCTTCAAAGGTGAAGGCTCCGACTTAACGTCAACAAAACAGTGAGCAGCTGCTTTCATCTGACGAACTGTCTGGCAGACCACCAGATGGACTTTCGCTGCGGAGAGAAAACGATCCCAACGACAACAAACTCTAAGTACCTCGGAGTTACATTCAACAGCTCAAAATACCTAGCCGAAGTTTCGAAGAAAGTGAACGCACGGTGCAACTTAGTTCGATGACCAGCCGGCACAAAATAGGGAGCCCATTTCGATTACCAGCCGGCACAAAATGGGGAGCTCATTTCGATGACCAGCCGGCACAAAATGGGGAGCTCATTTCGATGACCAGCCGGCACAAAATGGTGAGCCCTTTTCGATGACCAGCCGGCACAAAATGGGGAGCCCATTTCGACGACCAGCCGGCACAAAATGAGGAGCCCATTTCGATGACCAGCCGGCACAAAATGGGGAGCCCATTTCGATGACCAGCCGGCACAAAATGGGGAGCCCATTTCGACGACCAGCCGGCACAAAATGAGGAGCCCATTTCGATGACCAGCTTCTTCAAACATCAACAATTGCACTAGCTTTTGCGCCGGCCGAATATTAATTGCTCGCCAGTGTGGTGCCGCAGTGCACACCCACTCCGACTCGACGCATCACTAAATAACAGTCTCCGACTGGTGACTGGATGCATCCGATCGACACTAACTGTCATCTTGCCAGTTGTTGGGTCAACGTCGAAACAAACCGTGCCTCGCACTAGCGCGTCTTGCCAAAGCAGATGACCAGTACACATTACACACCACGGTGACAACAGCTGCACCTGGGCGAAAACGTCTGCGTTCTCGACACCCCTTCTCTAGCCTCCAACGTATCATCAACGATGCTGCCGGGAAGTGTAGGACCGTGCCGGGAAGAGCAGGACTGTGTGGTGATACGAGACGTGGACAAGAAGGTGAGATGCCACAACTTGTAGACTTATGGAATTCATCCCAGTCCCATCAACAAAACCAGTCGGACACGAATTTAGCCGACACTCACTGGTGCGCCTCAACCGCAAAAGAACAGGCTATGGACGATTCAGACACAGCATGAACCAGATGGGGCTGGCACCATCAGTTTCGTGCGAGTGCGGTGCCGAAAGGTAGACCGCACTCCACATCACCAGTGACTGTTCGCTACACAAATGCAACGGCGACCTGGTCAGGCTGGACGAAACAGCACGCGCCTGGCTTCAAGGAATGGAAGACGTCCACCGATAGGCCCTAGTCGTGATAGTGTAGAATTGTCAAATAATATTAGTATATATATATATATGCTACTGGCGTACGTGTGGGTAGACATAAGCGTTGATGTGTCAACGTCTACTCATGTTGTCAAGTCTATGACGCAGAGGCCGGAAGAATTTGCCGCGCGCGCGTGATTCCTGAGGTACGTTTTATGTATTATGCGCTCATTACGGTTTGCGTTCCGGATAACTGATTTACGCCATAATAGGTGAGAAACTTGACATATATGTGGTAGTTTGAAAAAAATACTACGTCCTATTGTAGGGATCGTATTTTAATCCATGGAAGTTTGGAGCTCGAGGTCCAAGCGGAAAACGTTAACCTACCCGCATACATACGCTAGCTCGAGTGTAAGTACCCAGTAAACACGGAACCAGTTTTGAACTAGTTTGTCACTTGTCATTCTGGTTCATAACTGGTACGGCTCCACCAGCAAATGTTCTCACCGGCATTCACGTGAATACACGTGTTCCGCCTGTTTTCACGAATTTTAAACCAGTAAATGTGCCATATTGGTTCAAAAATGGTAGACCAATGGCTCCAGCGGTATATGTCTTCACGAGTGCATTCACGTGTGGAACTTGGGAAACTAGTATGGTTCTATCAGAATGAGTATTCAAGTGGATTCACGTGTTTTTTTCACGTTTGGAACTGGGGACACTGGTACAGATCTCGCGGAACAAGTATTCCCGTGAATTCACGTGTGAAACTATGGCAACTGGTACGGTTCTAGCGGTACGAGTATTAACGTGCTTGTTCACGCGTGGAACTGGGAGCACTGGTACGGTTCTAGTGGAACGAGTATTCACATGAATCCACGTGTTTATTCAAATGTGGACCTTGGGACGCTGGTATGGTTTTATTGGAATGTAATTCACGTGAGTTCACGTGTTTATGTATATGTGGAATTGCGGGAACTGGTACGGTTCTAGCGGAACGAGTATTCACGTGAATTCACGTGTTTGTTCACGTGTGGAACTGAGGAAACTAGTACGGTTCTAGCGGAACTATTCACGTGATTCAAGTTGACTTTGAAAATGGTAAATTGTGGCAAAAAACCGTAACGGAGATTACACTTGCCTTTTAGACTACTCACGCTGTTTCGATATCAACGCTACAATAAGGACCTGGTAATTGGACATTGGCACAACGTTGAAATCAGGTTGACAGCATCACCCGGCGTTTTTACAACGTCTGATAATCAATGTTTTAACGACGTGGACATGTGACGATGGTACAACAATATTTAATACAATTAAATCAACAACCTAACCAACTAGATCATGGGATATAAGTACGACGTCTATCAGTTATGTTATAGGTTACGTACGGCTATACAAATGCGACGTTGATACAACGTTGGAATCAAGTGGACAACCTAATGTCATTGTCTTTACAAGAATCAGTCGTATGACCCCCAATTTGTGGCTACGATTATGTCGCAGAAATAATGATCTTGAGAGACCCGAGTGTGCATTGCAACTCAGCAAAACCCTCCAACTGCACCTCCGACATACACATACAAACATGTTTACGCATGGACGCACACACACGCGCACACACGTGCACACATACACAGGGCCTGCAACTGCCAGAAGTCACAGGCCCGGTTGGACCACGCGATAATAGGACATATCTGCCAATTTTACGAATGTGACGGGTAACATATAACATACAGCATTTCCCAGAAACACTGCAAGAAGCACGGCCTGAAGACTGGCATATAAAAGAAGAGAGAGAGAGAGAGAGAGAGAGAGAGAGAGAGAGAGAGAGAGAGAGAGAGAGAGAGAGAGAGAGAGAGAGAGAGAGAGAGAGAGAGAGAGAGAGAGAGAGAGAGAGAGAGAGAGAGAGAGAGAGAGAGAGAGAGAGAGAGAGAGAGAGAGAGAGAGAGAGAGAGAGAGAGAGAGAGAGAGAGAGAGAGAGAGAGAGAGAGAGAGAGAGAGAGAGAGAGAGAGAAACATTAGTTTTCAAACTGTTGTCTTATTTGTTTTGGTAACAATAATTAGCTCTTCCATAACCACGCTTGGACTTTTATAAGTTAATTAGTCTCCACTGTCAACCTGCTGTCCTTCCCAGTAGAGAAGGTATGTAAAATAACAGTGACCGCTGGCGGCCATTTTGTAAAATGGCTGCTACAGCCGCCATATGCCAAATCTGTGATGGCTCAATATCCATATACGTTCATAATGTAACATTCTACATGTATGCAAAATTTGGTGTTTTATCACAGAATGCACACTTGGTTTTGTTATGCCCCCCCCCCCACTAAGAGAATTCAGTTATCCTTACACATAAATAAATAACAATACTTATATAGCGCCCGATCAATTACAATTGTTCAGGGCGCTTTACATGCATACACACATATATAATAGTATTTTACATAAAAAGAAATGCTAACTAAGAAATAAACATGTAAAAATATAACATTACCTTAAATATAGAGTTACTAAAAACCAATTTAAAAAAGAGATCATAAAAAACTGTTAAATAAATACAACTACTAAGACACTCTTAAAACTACTTTAAATACATTCATTTATACAAGAATAACCATAAATATGTTAAGAAACTAATACTACTAAATATATTTATATAAAGAAAGCACATACAAATGTCCTCGTCGATTAATTATAAAAACGCTTGTTTAAAATGGTGAGTCTTCAAAGGTGTTTTAAACACTTGTAATGATGTTGCTGTCCTGAGCATAGAAGGCAAATTGTTCCATAGAACCGCCGAGCAAACCGCGAAATGGTGATCACCATGCATGAGTAACAGTTTGTGAGGCTGGTACGAACAAAAGGCGAGGCTGCTAAGCAGATCGTAGAGTTCTGTTAATGGGACGGTAGGTAATTAGCTCACTTAAGTAGTCCGGCGCTAGACCATTCAAGGCACAATATGTTAACAGTAGCACTTTGTAGGTCGGTCTCAAATAAACGGGTAGCCAGTGTAAACGCTGCAACATGGGCGTGATGTGTTCGAATTTCTTCGTGCAGGTAATTAGGCGAGCAGCACAGTTCTGCACCCTTTGTAGACGTTGCATCACCGTGTGTGGGAGACCGCAAAGAAGTGCATTCCCATAATCTAAACAGGATGTCACTAGCGCGTGAACAAGTGTCTTGCATGATTCTTCGGTCAGATGTGGTCGAATTCGCCTAATGTTTCTAATCTGATAGTAGCAACGTTTCACAGTGTTGGCAACATGCTGTTCCATTTTCAGGTTGTTATCAAATAGCACACCCAGACTACGCACACACGATGATGGTTGAATTCGAATGACGGCTACTATAATATATACCACAGGATAATCCTAAAACATAATGATTTGTAACAGTTTTGAGTAATTAAAAATAAATGTAAAAAACAACAAATCGAGGCTACATTTACAACATTCTACTGATAGATACACATTGTAGAGCGCAGTGGCGCAGTGTATAAAGCATCAGACTCTCAATCGAGAACCCATATACGAATTATTCCTGTGCTGCAATGTGGTATCTTGGACAAGTTCGTTCACTTTATGTTTCTCCAGTTCACTCAGCTGCATGAATGAGAACCTGGCTACTGACAGACATATTAAAGTCCTGTTGTATCCGTAGTGGTCCGCGACGATTTGGGCAGGGTATGGGGGGGGGGACGACCGGTCCCTGTTAGCAAGAAAGAAAATCCCTGAAAGAGTTGGCGTACACGACCATGGTTTGGTCTATCGCTGAGTACGCCTGCACTGTCTGGGATCCCTACACCGACAAACTGATCTCCAGCATTGAGAAGATCCAGCGAAGAGCTGCTAGGTTCGTTCTCAATAGACACAGAAACACACCAAGCGCCAGTGGCCAATTAACTCTACAGGAACGGCGCCGCACTGCCAGACTCGCCATGTTCTAGTAAATCCATGCACTGAGGTGCGACGACCTTAATCTCTTGCCTCCCAGCAATAGAAGAAGCCATCACAGCCAACAATACCAGCGAATCACCTATCGCACTGACCTAAGGAGAAATACCTTCTTTCCCAGTACCAACCGTGACTGCATGCTCTACCCTCAGAAACCGTCCAGTCTCCCATACTCGGCACCTTCTTTCTGAGGGTGACAAGGCACGTCTAATAAACGATATGTGGGCCTAGGGCATCCTCGCAAGCCAGGGCTGTTGCCATGCAAAACTAGCCCTGGCAGATCTCCGCGAAGTGCGAAAGTTAGCTGAGTCAAACTAGTAACTGACTGCGCCAGCTCGCGACTGCATCACCCGTGAAAACAGCGCAAATACCCACCCCAATTTGAAGATCGATAAATGACTTCTGGGAATCCCAATATATAATAACCCGTGCGCCCATTAGCACAAGCAACTAAGCGGTATTGCGTATTCGAATAATTGCTTCTATTTCCTAAACATTGCATGTAACACGAGCCACGGTTGGTTGAAATTAGTTTTATTATGACCACCTGACCTGCCGCCAACCACTGATCCAGTGAGGGATTTCATAGGCTGAGCGTAAATTCAGAGTTTCGCAAAGCGATCAGCCAGTGAGTACTGCTGGCTGGCACTGACATAATCAGCAGCAGCGACCCCTGGCGCGCGAGGATGGCAACAGTAGCTGCACTCGATTGGTCAGACCGCTCTAGCACGCTATGCACCCGGTCTGCTTATTTAGCAATTTTGTTTGATCCGGCAGTACTGTGCACGCATCAATCCGGTGTAGCACGGATTGCTCGTCCAGTTTGGGAGGGTGTCATGCGGTTCAAGATGGCGACGTTAGTTGACTATAGAATAGAAACCCACAAGTTCGCATTTATTGTAGAGGATTTATTTTCGTGATAAAAACAAGTTGACATAATAAATGTATACAAATATAATGCTTTGTCACAGCCTTTTTGTTTTTGTACATCACTCCTTTTAAAACGCTTGCACATTTAGGGTTTGCAAGATGAAAAGTTCTAGGTTACCATATAACTAGCCACAATAATCTATTTCCAGTTGCTTTTTGGAAGCCAATCTTCAAAACATTAACGCAACAACAGTTATTTAAATCACCGTGTTGAGAAAAATAGAATCTGCTACGTAATTCTATTTTTTTCACTTAAAAACCATTTATGTGCTTGTACACCTGGGCAATGCAATAAAAATGAAATAAAACTGTCTGCCATTGAAGAATATAAAGAATAAAACAAAGTTAATACGAATTGTCCATAAACTTGCATTATCAAACCAAGATGTAACGTAGACGGGGTGACCAGTAGTAATGGTAACGCTTAAACCTCTGATTACAGATTGTTTGTGATGTTAATCCTCTTGGTTCTTCCATCAAGTCCACAATTGTTTGGGATCACGACATTTCCTACAGGCTTCATCACAACCTGATTGACACTGTCATTCTCAACATCATCATGGTCATAGTCCACAAAGTCTTTCTTTTTCTGTCCATCTACCAAACACACCTGTACCGCAACCAGATCTATCCTCGATTGACAAGTAGACCGATCACGTGGTAGGGTGAAGTCGGGATATCTCGCGGGTCCAACTCAGGCCTGAACATTCGAGGGCAACCAGTGAGTATGGTGTTCTGGGGCCCACATCGCTCACATCGCTTGCCACAACGTGCGGCTGATGGCAAGTTCTGCATGCTGCTGTGCGCTCAGATAAGCTGCCTTAATTATACTTTATACTTAGTTTCTACGTTCTCTAAATCCAACACTGCGCAGATCCTTTTCCCCGTGTGTATTGTTGACCATTACGACAAATGGGAATAAATGGAAGAAGAAAGCGAAGAAGAACACGAAGTTTTTCAAGCAATCATCCAAATTAATGACCGATATCACGACTTACGCTTTAACTCAAGACGCCCTCTAACGGCCATCAATTTAGAATAGCTTAGCTGATAGCGTCACGTAAATAATAAAACTAAGGGGTCACTTCATAAACTTATATGGAAAATCTAAAAATCTAAGGATTCTTAACATGCAAATACAAAAGAAAAGGGGTCATAGAATAAACAACTGATGAGGCCACTAAAATGTAAAGTGTCACATCAAATCAATTTACAGTATATACAAAATAATGTCATTGTATTTGTAAATATAGAGTAGATACTAAATCATGTATGGAATATCTTTAAAAGTAAGTTTGGGGTATACATATATTTTTTATTTATGTCAGTTATAAATGACATGGTATTTTACATTCTGAGCCGATATATGTCATGAATTAATAAATATTCAAACATATAGATATCAAAACCTCCGGTTATCATTCCACTGAAAAGTGCTATTATAAATTCTTTCCTCGTACCATCCGTGACGCTCTGCTCTGCCCTCAGAAACCGTCCAGTCCCCAACACTCGGCACCTTCGTTCTGAGGGAGTCAAGACACGTTTAGTCAACGATTTGCGGGCCTGGGGCAACAGTAAGGTGTTCTGGGGCCCACTTACCCCTGGCTTGCCTGAATGACAGGCGTACATGTGCGGCCGCGATGGGCAGTCCCGCATGCAGCTGCACGTGCTCTTAATTACTTTATACTGCACGTGCTCTTAATTACTTTATACTTCTACTTTCTCTATATCCAACATTGTGCAGATCCTTTCCCCCATGTGTCAGTAACGGTTGTTCCGTACGACAAATGGTTAATGGAAGAAGAAAGAGAAGAAGAAGAAGTCGTTCAAGGAATCATCCATTCAAATGCGAAGATTAGTTACAATTGTGGCGCCACACGGCGGATAACTTGCAACGAAAATGGACGTGTTGCGAAACTGTAGCGCCAATAGCGGCGTAAACTGAAACAACTTTGCGGAAGTTTTTCTTCTTCCTTGTAGGGTGTCAGCTATGGCTTATAACACGTTGTTAAACTCTGAAATAAGAATAACATGTATCATTATATGTATTCTATGGACATCTCTTCCAGGTAGGTGGATAACATTGGCACTTTTATTGTTATCTTCCATAGACCATAGTAGGCCTATGGCTATGCCTATGCACCGTATAGGCATAGCTTAGCCTTAGAATCTACACTCGAGGCTAGACCAGGGGCAGGGCTAGGGCCTATGCGATGCAGAGGGCTAGGCATTGACAAAATTAATGATCGAGATCACGACTCAGTGCGCCCTCTAGCGGCCATTAACGGTAGAGGGTTCGGGGATCCTCCTAACACCCTTTTTACGAACCTCCGTTCCAAAAACGAAATCCGTCGGCGACGCTATAGAAACCAGTGCCCACATCCATAATCCTGCTATGCCTATGCCTATGGCTTTCAACGATTTCCGTTAGAACGAAATGTGCATTATTGCATCGTAGTTTTTTTATTGAATTGAATTTTATTTGCCACAACAGAAACATACATGTGATAACAATAACAAAATCATGACAGGACGCCAGTAATAACTATAGTAGATCGAGTACTTGAGGCATTTGGACCCCCTAAATGCTACATATTAATTGTATATGTCTTTATCAATGATGTCTACAATACACAGTTGTTAATCAATTGAAACAGTGCCCACTGGTGGGGGAATGCTCTCTGGTCCCAGAAGATCAATGAAGGCCAAAAGTGCATTTTTGGCATATTCGTTGCCCCCACCTAGGGCTAGAAGAGTTACATAATGATGTAGTCATAATCTTGTAGGTGGATAACTAATAAATCAATGTCGTTTCCTTAAGAATCAATATTTCAATAGTCTACTATAAAATAATAATATTAAATTGTATAACAGTATCAGAACAGTCCAATTGATTAATTGGTAAAAAAGCAAAAAATATAAACTAAATCAATAAAATGTGACATGATATATAAGATCAATTAATAACAACAACCAAAAAGTATGAAATTAAGAATTATCATTGACGAACAAACAAGAACAACAATTTCTTATTTCACACACCTCTGAATATGTGCTGATAATGACTTTTTAAGGTTATGCCTTTTAATCATAGGTATGTGAAGCACATTCTAAACGTGGTATATTATATTGTGCAACTTGTAAGACAAACTCTGTTTTTTTCTGCCTGGTACCATGACTATGTATTTCATTATATCTTGAGACAGATGTTTTTTATTATTATGTTATACAGCCAAACACCTTGAATAACAAATAAATCATCTAATTTGAGTATTCCATTATATCAAGGTGTTGCAAATCTGTTTTAATGTGCTAGACTGAAGGAGCGGTTTGATTTTAGATGCTATTGCTATTTTATAATATTAATTTGTTCTGCAAGTGTGGTTTCTTCTATTGCGCCTCTGAGCTTGGTTTCCAAGGATTTAGGCGCAATAGAAGTTATCTTATTATTATTATTATAAAAAAATTATTTATTAATTGGTTAAGCATGTAATTTGAAGAGTTTATTTTATTTGCTAGCTTGGGGCCAATACCTGCAAAATGTTGGCTATTTCTGTTGGATTATTGAGTATATGGTTGTCAATTTCAAATGCTCAGCTGTAAGGATACAATTTGTTTAGCTTGGAGATGCAGTATGTGTCTAATGTTAGACCATGTTTTTGATGTAATTTTTAGATTCAATAAATTCATTGTTCCAATACTAGGATTTAGCAATTACTCTATTCAGTATGTTTCTGTAATGTTTATATTATTGGTCAATATTATGAACATTTGGGGACAGTTTTGATTGAATACGTTTACTACTTAAATGATCACGATTATGTATTGACTTTAATATAGCTTGTGTTATCCAGGGATTTTGTGTGTGGTTATATTTGTTTAGTTTTACTGACTGTTCGGGAATATGTTCTTCAGGTAGATTGTTACATTTGTCAACAAACATAGTGTTTGCATCATATGGGCAGTCAGTTTTACAGGTAATTACTAAGCTATCCCAATTTGTTGAGAACAGAGCATGTTTCAAACTGTCTATATAAAAATTGCTGATCAATAAGTGTGGCTGAGTTTGTAGTTACTGTGGGATAGTAGGAATAAAGCCATTTGCTGAGAACATGTCAAGGTAATCAGCACTGTGACTGTTGTATCCCCACAAATGATGGTGTTTTTATTTTAATTTAGGAATTGTTTAATTGTTGTATCAAGATCCTACATAAATACATTCCTTCTACTTAGGTCGGGTGACCTATATACTCAAATACTGATCCTATTATTGTGTTCTTGCATGTGGAATAATGATTGCTGTTCTAGATCTCTATAAATAGGCAATCATAGTAGCTTACATTATTGGTAAAGGCAATGTCAGATCTTATTTTATAATCAATACCCTCTTATATATACAGGCTGTATGTGTGTATATATATATATATATATACACACAAGCCCCCACCTTTTTGATTGTAGGTTTATGTCTACACACCAACTGATATCCTTTTAATTGTGCCACTTGTGTAAGATTATCATTTAGCCATGACATTTGTATAGTTATTACATCAAATTCTACATTACTGTTAATGGTTTGTTCATAAAGTAATGCCTCTAGTTCAGATTTGTTTTTCAATAAGCTGCGAATATTTTTTGGAGTCTGATCTTCGTTATCTGGAACTATCATTTGTAATGGTTTGATTACATAACAACAGTAATATAATTACAAATTATAAAAATAACAAGTAAACTTTATAAAGATATGTCCATATCCTGTACTTTTTTAAATATTGATATTTTCTTAAACAAGTTAGATAAAAAATGATTGCTAAATAAATTAATTTTGTATGCATTAAAACATCGAGTATGCTGCTGTTGTACAAATATGTTGTACCGGTGGTTAAAGTCCAAATATATTAGAAGGGACACGTTATGGCCAAGACAATCAGATCAGATTGGAAAAAATACGTCAAATTATTTATCTGCTGCAGTGGTAGTGACTGCCAAATATTGAGGGGGTACTTAGCAAACAAAGAAAGGCATTCGTTTTATTGTGTATGGCTATTCTTGGAAATTAAGAGCTGGGTACAAGAAAATACAAGTTACTGTAGAATGACATATATATTTCACGTTCAGTAATGCTTGACCTTGACATTCAAATTAAATGATATACGTACATACATGTAGATAAATATATGCATACATACATACACATTCATTCATGTATAAAAAAAACAGTTGTGTTTTTTACATATATATTTTGCCCTTGAAATTCAAGGTTATGGATATACATATTTGCACTTATACATGCATGTACATTCATAATTACACACGTGCATTCATACACACAAATTTTCTATTGAAAAATTTATATTTCACGTTCAGCAATATTTGATCTTTAAATTCAAGGTCAATGACACATAATCTGATTTGGTGCCCCTCTAATAGGATTTGACATGACATTTTGTATATATGGTCCACGTTTGATGCTTTTATCCGGCAAATAACAATATTTTCCCTTAGACACCCTAGCTACTATAGCTTATAGTACTTAGCGCTCGTAATATCGTGAGCAAGGCAGGACAAATGCTTATCACACATAGACAGGTACAGAAAGAGATTGACAACATATTCTGCCCGGTAGAAATAGTTTCTCTCCAATCTCACTGCTAAAATACCTTTCTGCCTAACAGAAAACCAGCCCTGCCCTACTTTTTTGATAATATTGTAATTTACGGTTCAGTGTTCACTGGTTAAAAATTTTGGTTTTACTTTTTGTTGTCTTATAACCTCATATGCAGTGTTATCTTTGAGGTTTCTTAAATAAAACTGGTTTTGTAATAAAGCACAGACATTTACAACTTGAAATATGTTGTACTGTTCTGCATGAAAGAATATCTGATTTGTTATTGATGAAAACAGTTTTCTTTCAGTGTTGGCAGGAGTCACAGAAGTGGAGGTGCCAACACATGTGTGGGCAGGAGAGAGAGCAGTGCTGAAATGCATCACAGATAAGTCAAGCAAAGCAGATGTTACACATATCTATTGGTATAAGAGTTCAACAGACCTACACAACACAGTATATGTGTATCTTCGTGGGTCTGCGTCTGATACCAAAGCGTACCATTATTTAGAGGGCAGAGCGGTGGGTGAGTGGAATGGAAATGTACATCAACTCAACATCGCCACAACTCAGTTGACAGATGAAGACACTTACATTTGTGAAAGTGGAAGTAAAAGCTCAAACATGTTGAACGTGAATCGTAAGTATTTTGTTAATAATTCTGACCACGTTAAGACAAACAAAAATTGTGCAAATTAATGTTGTTGGTGTTTTCTAAGATACTTAGGAAATGTTTACGTGAAAGTATTTCGACATGTTTTGGGTTTTTGGCAAAATACAATTCAAGGCTTGGTGAATAACGTCGAACTGTGCAAAGGAGTTGGATATGTCTATGATTATTGAAATAACCAGGTATGTATGGTATAGTGTGAACATCGAATAATGTAATAATGTATCATACATGTTAAAATGTCATTAACAAATTACGTTTTGACATGTTTGATTAAAAGTTAATGTTAATTTACTGCTGGATATAACAATTATTTTAATTAATTAATACACGAATGTGCACAAGTCCTTTGGGTGAATATATGATATTATATATAGGTCAGGCCACAGAAAATGTTCCTATTGCAAATTCACCACCTTCGTGTTGTCTCACGGTCATTACTTTAACATGCATTACTATAATATACTTATAATTTTAGGCTGTAACAATGCATGGCATATATCGTCAGAATCACAGATGTGGTTGTAGTATTACTGTATGACAGCTTTTTCCAAAGATATGGGTGATCAATCTGGAGCGTCCACCCAAACGTCAGGTGTCTTTTTGTGTTTTTTTTCTGTTTGGCATAAAGGTTTTTGAACTTAGAGTCACCATTTGTCTTTTTGGTTTGGGTTTAAAGTATGGAATGAATAGGTGTCAAGAACCCAAATTTGAAAACATAAAAAATAAATTTAAAATGACAGCCTGATAACAAAATTACACATTTTGCATGGTGTCCATAACATGGTTTTTAAATAACCAGCATGTTGACATACTATACTATTTGCAGTCACTTGATATACCATTTTAAACTGTCACATAATCTCATTCATCCTGTGACAAATAGCTAACTTTGCTGAAATACTGAAAGAGGGCTGGTTTACCCAAGCCGACATTCTTATTAACTACAATGTCAGCATGTAGCGGTTGTCCCATGCACAAGTATTATTAGCAATTTAGCTTCCTCAACCATGCCAACTTACATGGTGTTCATTGACATGCACAGCCTTAGTACGCCAAGCACCTTTGATTTTCTGAAACTATGTGAAGCCTACCTTTAATCATATCTGCCAGAGCTTACGTAAAGGTAAGTTCTTATATAGTGCAGTATGCAGTCCTTAGGAGCTAGTCGTGATTGGAGATGACAGAATTCATGCACATGTTCTTGTACTGCGTTGGAATTTTGGATATGAATTGCACAAATAACATATTTATGTTGAGCTACTGCAGTAGCTCAGTGACCAGAGCTTCGGAATCTCGACCGAGCGAACCTGGGATTGAATCCTGTGCTGTGGTGTCGAACCTTAGGGCAAGTTCGTTCATTCTAAGTTGCTCCATTTCACTAAGCTCTATGAATGAGTACTTGGATAGAGACGTTGGTGGATATTTGTGTACGAATAGTATTTGCACATTAATTGCAACTTGGCTGGATGCTTCCCAGAGAAATCGAGATGGTATTCGATAGAACAAGTCTGCCAGGGAGTGAAGTGTAAAGCGCTTTGAGCAGTCCTGAGGACTGGATACTGCGCTATATAAATACTTCCCGTTATTTTTTTTCATCAAACATAACAGCCTTGCAGTAGTGTTGTTCAGTCTGTTACGTTCCTTGAACTACTGCGTTCTCTAGTGAAGAGCAAAGAATGCAGCCAGGATGACCCTGGTCAACCCTCACCTTACACCACGAATACCTTACACTTGGCCACTCGGGCAGGTAGCGTAAGAGCTCAATGAACACGTCACGAAACGACACGATACGTTTGCACGCGGCGTAAGCACCATGGTAGAAGCCAAGCCCAGACTTTAATCCGAGATCGCAATTGTACAACTGCATAGGGCCAGGCCATGTATGCTATGAGCCTGTCTAAATTGTGGAACATTAATATATGAATAATTATAACGAAGAAATTTAAATGTTCAGTGAGACAGTCTGTATCTAACATACTGAATACAAAACACAAATAGGACAATGTTATAGTAGAACATAACGTGATGACATATAAACAGAATATGTCAAACTTAAATGTTCAATGATTAATGTTCATGTGACCACGACGCCGCCTGGCGATCGATCACTAAACACATTACACAGTCAGATAGCTCACACTATTACAACTGTCATCTCATTCTCTAAGGTCATCGTTTACTGGGTGAAAGCAAACTTGCCAAAAATCCAGCTGACACACGGGACTCTCCGGCAAGTCAATATAGAAACAGCACCATCTTCAACATGGCTTAATGACACAACGTCTTGTTCAACATAATTGTATCAGTGCCATGGCATTGCTGCTAATGTGGCTATATAAACCACCCATGTGACGGGATATGAGGAGCTGTGAAATTCAGCTGGTCATGCGTTGAAGAAAGGTGTATACTCATCACGAATGCACAAGACATCTATGAATGGGGTATTTCCCAGACGGAGTCAGTCGGAGCCATATCTATTAGGCATGAACGATGCAGTGAGTGAAAGGTCAGCAAACAATACTGCGGATCTGTTAGATTTCAAGGTTCACTGAGGACTCACACTGTGATACTAGTTGGCTATTACATAGTACATCGTTAAGAAGTTGAGTTTCAATCCCTTCTGCTGATCGTTGGACAACTTTTATCATACACGTCCAAGGAATGCGATAAGGAAAATAAAAAACAGGAGTGACCATAGCTGAAACAGCAAAAGTAGAAGAAGATGACATGCTGACAACCGAGGAAACAACAACTCAACAATCTTAGAAATGAACATGACGAGAGTATTGCTGTATACTTTGTTTCAGTGAAATTGTATGTCAAGAATATAAGCGTAGGGAAGAGCACTGAGATCAACGATGGTTATAATATTTAGGCCACGTTACCACATATACTGTAGTAGACTAACCAACACATGATTTTATACTTTTAACAGCATTTTTTCTTAATAGCTGGAATTCATTCTAGATACATCACTCAAGGGATGAGAAAAAAGATGTGGGTGGATGCCACGTTGGTTTTTAATTTGAAGGTCATTTTGAAAGTCACAAACTCAGATATGGGTCAAAATATTTGTATAAATTATTTGACATCTACCACATCTTTGAATAATATCAAAGAGTATATGATTTGCATATATGTATTAACTATGTTATCAGGTGTTGAACTTTGAATTTAACAATAAAAGTATGGAATAATGTAAGTTAGTTGCACATCCAATAATTCTATGTAAGCATGTTTTCAGAATCCCATTGATATTATATGCATACTAACGTATTAATATATTTATGTTTTTGTTATTTGCATGACGTGAAAGTAAAATAACTTGCCCATCCTTGCAAGCCATGGCTGTGACTACGTACACTACCCCTGGCAGATCTTTTACCCATTGTATGAATCAGTCATAATTGACATCGCCGTTCCATCCGTGAAAACAGTGGAGACACCCGTCGAACTCGTGCCCTTATTTCCAGGAATCGTAATATAATTACCCATTCAACCATTCTCACGAGCCACTAAATGGTATTGTGTATTCAAATAATTACATCTACTGTCCAAACAGTCCATGGAGACCACCGAAAAGACCACTGGAATTTTTATGGCAAGCGATATTATTGACTAAGCTTATCGTCAGAGTTTGGCAAGGCGATCTGCCAGGAGGTACTGAGACTGATGTAATCAGCAGCACATCCTGACGCGCGAGGATGAACTTGCCCAAAATAGTTTTTATTTTTATATTGCATGTACATTTATTTTAATATGCTGCTCTACACTCCAAATGAATTTCCCTCCCAAGGGACAATATAGTATTGTGATTGTGATAGCTAAGATGTTCAAGAAGAGAGGTGACATTCACAGAATAGAACTCTGCAACACATAAAAAAGGCATTTGACACAGTAAATCATTGTATACTAATAGAAAAACTGAAACTCTATGGTGTTCGTGGTGTAGCAAAAAATTGGTTGAAAATTATTTACATGGCAGAACACTGTTCTAGCCTCTTAGGCACTTCTTGTTGTATACAACAGAGGTCACTATTAGGGCCTAAACCTAAACCTTTTATCTTATATATAAACGACATATGCAATGTGTCTCAATTACTGAAATTTGTGTTGTTTGCTGATGACACTAACGTACTATACTCTGGTGAAAATATACTCAATTTTACAAGGATTGAAAATCGTGAACTGGATAAACTGTATACACCCCTGTACATGGTTCACTGTAAATAAACTGTCACTCAATGTACCAAAAACATAATCTTTGGTAACTGTAAATGAAATTGTGACCTAGATATTAGAATTCACAATAATCAAATTTCTAGGGTTAGTAAGTCAACATTCCTTCAAGGTTTGATTGATGACAATTTGATTGGAAAAACCATATAAATTGTATCAAGATTAACCTCTCCAGAATAATTGGAGTAATGTACAGGGCAAGTCAAGTCCTAAAAATCAAAAGCCTATTTACACTATATTATTCACTGTTTTTATTAATAGTTAGTTATTGCTGTAAAATTTGGGGAACCACATGTAGTACCACTGGATATTGCATTACTAGACTACAAAAAAGGGTAGTTAGATTAATGTGTGGTGTCAACAGATTGTGTCACACCAATATGTTAGTTCATCGATATCAAATATTGACATTCTCAGACTTGGTAGATTTGAAGATCCAATCAGACGTTTAACAATATGCCAGTACCTATCAATGTGCAAAGCCTGTTTATACAAAATAGCATATTATATCAACATTGCAAAAGTGCAAAATTTTCGTTCATTTGTTAATCAGTTAAAAATAAATCAATATGATTAGCAAATATGAAACTATTGTATGATTTTCTGGTGTAACAGTTTCCATACACAGTGTTATTCTGAAATAATGATATTGTGAAACTTTCATTGTTCGTATTATACTTACTAATACTGTATTACTCAGTAGTATAGCTTAAATCACTTCTGTTACATTTGACTGCTATAAATACTAACAACTGTATATACGTTATCACAACGATTCGACTAGGATGCAAAGTAATAGTGGTATACACATACATAATATAATTCTTCAGTATACCATTTTTTCTAATACTAAATTGTTTTTGTTACTGTAATCTGTATTATCTGTATTATAAAATAAACATATTGATTGGAAATTTTAGGATGTAATTGACATAGAGGACTATATGCAAATTATGGAGATCATGCTGGACGTCATCAGGGCTGACAGGAAAGACAAGTCTTCGGCACAATTATGTCTTGACTAACCATTTACGATCTTACAAATTATGCCGGGTGGAGAAACGTCTATCTGGCATACACGAAGCACCCTGGGAAGACAGCGCCAGAGGTTTAAAGGAAACTTTGTTGTGAAGAAAACCAAAAGACACTCCAATACTTCTCAGGCAATGACCAAAACATGCAGAGTGCAGAATGGAATAATCGGCATTACAAAGAGCGATCGAGACAGATCACCGAGCTGTCCTGTACTTTGTGCAGCTTTCATAAGCATATAGAATAGGTTATGTCCATATCCTGACAGCTCTCTGGCAAACATATACATTCTTCCAGGAATAGGTGTATATGCGTGATGAGAAATATATATATATATTGCTCATTTGCTTGTAATAAAATATTTGCCTGGTGGATAGCATGTGCAATATGAAGTTCTGGGGAATCTCTGATGGGGTATGATATCTCTAGAGCAAAGTATTATATCCTGTCAGGATCGATGTGTATGCTACATAGATGACGCAAACTGTCCAGACAGTGCAAGTTCCCTACCATGACCAATTCCCATGTCAAGGTTTGGTTGGTTCTGGAATGTTTTTAAGCATGACTTCTTCGCATGACCACTAAATGCTGATGCCATATCACAACATCTTAGTGCATGGAAGCTGAGCAGGTTATCCCTCGCATGTTGTGACTCTGAGATTCTGCTTCTGCCAGTTCCAAGCATGTGAGAAGTGCAGCCATCGAGACTCTGATCAGTTCTGCCTGTGGTGTCGAGTTCATCTCACTTCCAAACGTGGCCAGAGACAGCGGGGTTGTGGATAGCTGATGCTTCAGGATATTCACCATTTCCATGAATATTGGACACATCTCTTGGTGCAATCTGGTTGCTAAAAATAAAAGGTACATACGGTATGTCATTACACTGTCTTTAAGTCATTCCAGTTACTGCTGTAGACTCCTGTGTGGAATCGGCGACGATATTGCTGACATATGCACTGCCTGCTTGACATTTATCAGGAAAGCAACTCCGTTCGTGGGAAGCAAGAACCAGTGGGTCAAAGACCCCAATTCTGAGTCCATGACCGGTTACTCACTTACATTGATCGATTAATCAGTGCTCTAATGCTAGACCACCGCACCCCACCTGAAAGTCAGTATTTCCATATTTTCCTTCAGTTCCTCTGAACATATCCATTATTGTAAACATTGTGGCAAGCTTGTTTAGGGCATTATCACCCCGACTCATTCGGGTTGAAATACCATCAGAACGAGTGAACGTGGCCTCTTCCTCATCATCTTCCACGTTGAAGAGTGATTATCTTGACTATTGTGAGAATCGTGATCGTTCTGACCATGTGACACAAAAAGTGTACTGGCTTGGTCGTCCATTTTAATGCTGATGATGTCATTTTACATTTTCTGTAAGCTATCCATCCATTCAGTTGGCTAATCAGCTTGAACTTGGCTTAAGCTCCTGCATATGTTTAACAACAAAGTTGACCATTGCATGAACCCTTGGCGCTGTCTTCTCGTGCAGGTTCATTTCTGCAAGATGGACCTGGCCCCATTTGTCATAGTTTATGTAGCAGCACCTGCATCTAGTTGTCATACCTCTCATCTTTCAGAACATATGACAGTTGGTCCACTGCGTTGTCGAGTTCTACTCTGTGATTGTTATCTCTCTTCTTAAACAACTTTGTCATATTTTGGACAAGTTCCTTGACTTTCACATCACATGATCATGTTGATATAACATAATTATATATATATATATATACACATACTATAAGAACATTAGCGTGTATATTGTATTTGTCAGTTTTAAGAAACCTGCTCATATAGAAAGATTGGTGTGCAGACAACTATGCTATACATGATAAACACATTTCTAGAAAATCACATATTTATTTTGGATTATTCTATATATGTGTGTGGAAATTCAATGTTCAACATCAGCTTACACCTGTAGGCAATACATCTGCAAATCATAAAATCTTTGACCCAATTTGAGGTTGTGACCTTCAAGATGATCTTCAAATTCAAAATAGATGGTGGTATCCACCCACACATATTTTTCATTTCCTATCAACGATCGTCATAGCATGAACTCGTCCATGTGGTTTTCAACATTTTCATTCCTCAGAACATCGGACAATTGTCCAAATACGTTGAAGAGTTCCATGGTTGTCACCTCTCTCCTTGAACAATGTATCAACAGTTTGGCAAGTTCTTTGACTTCCACATCATTTCCACCAATGAATATATGTACAAATATATTGATATGCATACTGTATATTTAGAATTGGGAAAATATGCTAACATGGAAAAATTGATATTTTACGTACACTTTATACATACTTTGAGAAAATCACATTTTGTGTTTCATTTTTCCATACATTCCTGTGTAAGTTCAACGTTTAACACCTTATTTCACATATATTTCTTATCTAAATTGAAAAAGTCGGTTTTATCTAAAGATATACTCAACATTTCAATTAATCAAAAAACAAAAACCGACATGAACTTAGTTGATTGTGTGATCTTCAAAATGACCTTTAAATTCTAAATTGAGGGTGGCATCCGCCCTAGTCTTTTTATTGATCATACCAGTGAGTTATCCAGCATGGATGGCCACTATTAACAAACATTGCCATTAAACAAATTCTAGAGGACTTTTCAGTGTTTGGCTGGTCCACTAATATTCCAACAGGCAGATCACAGTAATCATTTAAGCATAGGTAGTTATTCCTGTAGGTGCTAGGTTCGTTTCTCACATGTACCAATCGTTTAAAGACCGATTTTGTGTTCTACATTAACCGTGCAACCTCCATCTCAGTCAAAACCAGCTGCACGGCATCATCATTTCATGGTACGTCACCCACTTCACTGGTCTCATGACTACTCACGTTATGGTTCCAAGTTGAGGCCAAACGTACATGTGAAACAGATCTTGCTTGTTTGGACGCCAACGACGTTCCATCATATATGTCTGGACAGGACAGCAATACACATCATAATAGTTAAGGTTCATACCTCTACTGCTGCTGACACAGCCACCACTAACGACATAATCACCACTGAAAAGCAATATTACTGATGATCCTGCCACTGTTCAGTCCAGCCATAATATAATATTATAAATATGCAGAAAATGTGATGTATTTAGACGATGTGAAACATAATAACAAGTGATATGTAGAGAGATAAAGGACACATGAGAGAGAAATGCTTGCCTTGTAAAAAAACACCAGCATAGAGAAAGCACCATAAAGAATGTGAAATGTTATGCCAAATAACATCACCAGCATCTGTTGGCAGTGTGTACGACAGCCAATGACAAAAACAAATCCTGGATGATTATGATATATTTGAATAATAAATGTTGCTATCCTGGATGTGACAGCTATGTTAAATTTATTATGTTTGAGGCAGACTTATACGGATAACATATTGTTTTCATTAAATGGTCAATCATCAGTTAATTACACTATTACTTCATGCACTCGTACCAACACTTTTGTAAGAAGTGGACCAGCACGAAAGGTGATACAGGCGAATCGCTTTTGTAACTGTGCCAATACTTATTTCAAAAATGTCATTGTTGTGGTCTCATTGCTAGTACACCCATCTCTTACCTTTAAAGTAAAATATTTATTTAACCAGCTATTCTATGTACAGCTCTATGCTGGTGGGACTGTTAAGAACATGTTATGTTAACTGGGTTATGTTTTAGTTAGAAACACAATTGTAAATCAAAATATGTTTGACCATGTGTTCCCTGTCAAACTAGATGTGAAGTATTCTCAGTAAAGTGTTGGAGTTGACATAAATACGTTATTAGCTATTCGACAGGAACCCAATTATAACAAATATAAGTGATACCCGCAAAACATATTTTCTAAGTCCATGTTTACCATATAATTAATGATCCCACAAAATAAATTTTATACCTTTGCAAAGCCATCTTTTTCTATTTAGTCAGAAACAACAACAGTATTTGTATGCACAACATAAGGTTTAGGCATCCTTCTGTTTGCGACGAAATTGTCTATTTGGTGATGTACATCATCTGGAGTGGCTTAAAAGTCCCACTCTTGCGTGGCAGTCTCTGCCGCACTTGTTGCAGACATAGACAGTTGGCTGAGAAGAGAATGCAGTTGATGGTCGACTTCCAATCAGTGCTATCATCTGCAGCTGTCTCCCAGCTGTTTGCATTGATTCCCGCCGTCTTCATATCCCGTTTACAGATGTCGTTGTACCGCAGATATGGACGGCCAATAGGTTGCGTCCAATTGACAAGTTCACTGTAGAATACATCTTTGGGTGTACGACCGTCAGCCATTCGGTGAATATGGCCGAGCCATCGCAGATGTCGTTTGCTTAACAGCGTGTGTATGCTGAAACACACGCTCCAGGACTCTGTATTCCTAACCATGTCCTGCCAGGAGATGCCGAGAATGTGTCTGAGGCAGTGAAGGTGAAAGCTATTCAGTCTCTTTTCTTATCTTGTGTCACTCCTCTGCACTGCTCAGAATGTGCTGAGAACACATGCCTGGTATATACGTAGTTTGGTATTCTCCGTCAAGTTGTTATTGTTCCAAACTCTCCTGTTCAGTTTGGACATGACTGCTTCAGCTTTTGCTAAACGCTTGTTAATTTCAGCATCTATTGACAATTTACTCATGATTGTGGAGCCTATGTAGGTGAAGTTATCGACAACATCAAGTGTCACATTGTTAGTCTCTGTCCGTTTTCGTTCATTCTTCCTATTCCATAGTGTCCGAGACAGACAGGCCACACCTCATGTTGGCATCCACTCTTGCATTGAAGTCTCCCAACAGGTAATTGGTCTGTCTTGGGAATTCTGTTTAGGATAGCATCAAACTCCTCATAAAACTGATCTTTGGACTCCGAGGTAGAACAAAGTGTTGGAGTGTAGACACTGATAAGGTTGAATGGTCCTGTTTGTGTCGAGAGGCGCATAGTGATGACCCGTTCTGATCCATATGTTGGCGGGTTCAATCATCGTGAGCAGCGAGTTCCTTACTGCAAAACCTATGCCATGTTAACATTTTTCTTAAGATCTCTTCCCCTGCAAGAAGAATGTGTACCGTTGTTCTTTCAGCGATCCACTATTGGCAAGTCTTGTCTCTTCAGCCTGTCTAGCTCAAAGTTGAGTCTTTGATCTGTTGAAGATCATTCGATAAGCCAGATACATGCTTCTGACATTCCATCTTGCTAAGCCATTAAGCGAAGAACTGGCATCTTCTTGTTTTTTTTTATTAGTCTGTTAGTTCGTTTGTCAATCTGTTTGTTGAGCAGGTGCTCTTGAGGTCCACACACCCATAGAAGCAGGCAGACCGTGGCCGGTCAGCACGTTACTGTCCGGGGGGCTGCCCAGTTTGAGGCGGGTGGTGGCTGACCAGTGGGAAACGATGGTCCCTACCACTGTCGGAAGCAAGCCATTGTACCTATTCCCTTTGCCAATTGGGTTGTGTTTATATCACACGACTGCTCCCTCCCGTGTTGTGCTGCCGCTGTCCCTGATCAGCCACACTAGAGTGTCCTCTCCAGTGTGGTGCAAGCCTGGGCAATGTGTATGGAGATCCCGGGTTGCCCAGGCGTCAGGGTCCCCCTCTCTGCCTCAGTGGTGTGATCCAAAGGAATACAAAGCAAGACATCTGGCACAAACTCAGCTGCAGGAGCTGTCGGGAAGATGGCAGGATTGACATCAAGCCATCTACGGGACTCAACTCCGGATTTTCTGTTAGGGTTTACTCCCTTAGATCACTGGTGTACCAAGGCTAAGTAGCATGATCTGCCCTGTACTATTTTACCGTAGATGGGGATTGGAATAGTGCCATATCAGGACATATCCACACGCCGGTGGGCCCTGCATATCACATTTCACGGGCTCCAATCTGCTCCGAGATCCCTAGCACATTCGCCTGGGGCCACAGGGTGTCCAGTATCCGCAGTGTACCACAAGGAGGTTGTGCTAGAGTCCTGTCTATGGAGAGGCTATGTACCTGCAGGGAGACTTACCCACTCGGCTCCCTTTTCACTACAAGGAGCTATATGGCGTATGTAGCTGAAAGCAAGATTATGAAGCAAGATCTGCATACTACACGCTACACTACAGCACTAGACACATCACTTAGACCTGTGCATACACACCACAGTGCAATAGCAACATAAGCAAACTCATACCACTTGACACGGTGTGATGTATGTCACGGAAGAAGTACAAATATATATGATCAGTTTAAACAACCAGAACACTATTACACCGTACTTTGAGAGCAGATAAATTTACATTTCACATGACTGTTTATCTATTTTGTGTATCAGAAAGCCATCAAAAATGCATAATGACTAATATTACAGAGACACTAGATGTTGTAAGATGGATGATCAATGGCATGCAATGCAAAAGTTATGAAACAACATTAAATTCCGCTGTTGCAACTTCAGATATGGCCTTTTGTAGTGTTGAGTCTACAAGATCCCCATTGACCACATGAGTCCCCGAGTGAAATAAAATTGTCAAAATCTGTGAAAAAGTCCCTAATCGGGCCCCTAGCATGTCTAGCACAACATTTCATTCTCATGCATGACAACATTGACAGGTTTGATGATACAGAAATGGCAGTCTTGTTAAACAAATTGTTAAATTTAGAGTTATATCAGTTATTCACCTACATTCACCTGCACCTATTTGTTTCAGTGAGACCGCAAGGTGTGGCTATAACTGGACTTGACCAACCAGTCACAGAGAACACTGAGGTGGAGGTCACATGTAACGTGACACAGGTGAAACCTGAGGCAGACATCTACTGGAGAAAGGGATCTGGTGACCCAGTGCAGAAAGACCACGCAACGAATCAGCCAAACTCGGACCAAAAAACCTTTCATCTTCAGTCCACTTACAAAGTGTCCTTCAGTCGCAGTGACCACAACACTGAGCTGTATTGTCTTGTCACTCGACCTGGGTACAGCTCTGATGTCTGGGGCTCAAGTAGCAAGGTTGTCAATGTCTTGTGTGAGTAAGCCATGTCATAGACTAACATTTGGTATTTTGTATCCATCTTGCAACTGTTCTCAGATTGATCACATATTGACAACCTAAGCTAACTGAGATGTTATAGTAGTCTTTTTAGCTACCATAATTTTATTATAAACAGGATATGTAAGCAAACCAAAAAGCTTGTAAACTTATACTATTATTATTGGATGATACTCTTTAAGGCTATGCAGCTTAAGTATGTCCTCAGGCCGTATTCAGGCATTCTGGCCATAAGAACGTGTATTGATCCAGACGTTCTGCCCACAAGACGTTAACTAAGTATATATGTCGGCCCGTTTGTATAGGTAGTGTTGGGTTACAGGAAACACACCTTTTTTGCCCAAACCTTAACGTATGCAAGTGCTTTCATTAAACACAAGCCATTCACAGTGACACTATGCTGTGGGTGGGACATTTAATGAGTTTATGTAGTCCATGCAACATGGTCATATTTCTTACAATTATTATTGTTTGCATTTACATTTTCATTTAATAAATGAGACCCAGTAGTCAAGGTGTTCTTCTCAATGACCTTTTGAAAAATGCTATTTCGGGCAACCTGTTCTCTGATCGCTTCTACGCTGTAGTATACATGTAACGCTTTCCAGGTTACTTGAATATTGAACTAACCGATTTACTCGGTGGTGCTCGGGGGGGGGGGGGGGGGGAAGCAGTCATATGTATTTGACTCTCTGAGATCCCCACCATACCAGATGAATTTCGAACAAATCTATGAATCATCCCATTATCAGCCTGCTAGATAAAACAAAATATCAGCCCCATACATGTAAAACTGGGGGAAATAAGTGCCATTTAAAAATTGTAAACCCCCTAGATCCCCATCCACCCGATGAATTTAGAAAAATCTTAATCTTCGAAACACCTCATGGCTTAATGGGCAAACAGAGAGAGAACCATTATTGTTTTATAATACATTTATAAATGGAGCCTATCCAAATTCCTGCAGTCTACCTGCATTAACAAATGTTAACTAGTCACTGGTCTAGTTTATAAAACATTGGTCTCCATATAAACAGAATACTGAAAATGCTGATGTGACTGTCACAGGCAGCGCCAGTGTACGGTTATGTTTTCAGGATTTTCAAAAGGTCAGTAACATAAAATCTAGTCAAACTTTCTGTATACATGCAGGGACAGATTTGTAGAAGGCATGTTATTTTTTGATGATATAGAAAAACATTAAATTCCGCCATGGAACTCCATGAACAAACTTTTGAAATATTGAGCCCCCCAAGATCCCTACCACATGGACGAATTTCAAAAACATAAAAATCTACAAGCCACATCAATGGGCTGCTAGATCACTGCCACATCACATGCCAAATTTGAGCCCCACACCACATACAAAACTAATAGAGATATGGGTCCACAAACAAACATACAAACAGACAGACAGACAGACAGACAGACAGAGAACCATATTGTTTTACAAGATAGAAGTAGTTTCTGAAATAACATGTACATTATAATAAATAATAGCCCAAATAAACTGCCGTATGTCTTATTACTTGTATCATTAAGACACATTTATTTGACTGTTGCAGCCTAAGACAGTTTTATGACATTGTGTATTTCGCTGTTGTAGACAAGCCCACCACACGAGTGACTAAGAAGAGTTCAGGGAATCCCATTCAAGGATTGTCAGTGACATTGACATGTAACATCGTAACAGGCCGACCTAAGGAGACCATCACAAATGTGACATGGAAGAAAGGAGGACAAGAGGTCAAGTCTTCTGATCGAATCGACCTCAGTGGCCAATACTTGACCATTAGTTCTCTTGACCATTCTAAGGATGACGGAAGCTACACTTGTGCTGCAGAGAATGCTGCTGGAATGGGAGGATTTGGTGACGCACATCAGCTCAATGTTCACTGTAAGTAATGATATAAATGGAGTCTGATTGACATTTATGTTTATAGACTAAATTGATGTCTGATGATTAGGATTTCCCTAAACAGTTATATGCATGAAGCAACAAACAGTTATGTATTACATGAGTTGAGTTGTAGCCACATTCAAGACAGCAGCATTTTGCAAAATCTATGATGATTACATGTTGATCTTACACGAAGGCACATAAATAGTCAGTGCCAATTTTGTTGAAACATCACTTTTCCCGCAATGATCGCGTTATAGTTCCGTTGCCATGAAGATGTGCATGTGGCACGGCATGAGTGCGTAACAATTTTAAAAATCATGAATGATTTTAGTAAATGACACCTATAATCACAGCGACTCCATATCTGATCCCACCCCATGTCCATCACACCCCCCCCCCCATTCCAGGTACAGAAGAATAACTTGGTAATTCGTAAACGGCTCAACATAGGAGATGTTTAGGTCAACTGGTTTCATGAATTATTGATACCGAACATTTGATTTAACATGTTTCTTCAATAGTTCCAAGTCGCATAGATATCCATAATGTCGCAACAAATCTCTATGAATAGTAATTACAAGTAGTTAAGGTAAGTTCTTATGTAGCGCAGTATCCAGTCCTCAGGACTGCTCAAAGCGCTGTACACTTTACAGATCTGTTCAACAGAACACCACTTTTTCAGCCATTCTGCAATTAATGTACGAAGACTATTTGTACACACATATCCAGCACTGTCTATAGACAGGTACTCATTCATAGAGCTGAGTGAACTGAAGCAACATAGAATAAACGAAATTGCCCAAGGTTCGACAGCGCCACACATAATTCGAACTCGGGTTCTTTCAGTCAAGAGTGCTAAGCTCTTACCGGTGTGCTACCGTGGAAGGGTAATATGTAGTGATTCCACATCCAACCTGCCCATGTCCATAGACATGTACATGATTAAAGTGGAAAACCTAATGAGATAGGCCATGATAAAGCAGTCGCTAGAACAAAGTGCTGCTTCACACAAACCCAGAAAACCATTAATTTATCAACATCATTATTCTCAATGCCATTACCAAGATGAAGTAATGGTTTTAAGCATGCCCATAAAGTTAGTATATGTTATGTGTAAAAAGGTAAACTGTTGTTAACTAGATACATAAATCTGTACCGTACATAACTCAGTTTACACCAGACAGGTACTGGTAATTTTTTTTTTCTGCTTGGGTCCTAAGCACTGTTGATGCTCTAATATTAGGATGACCCACACGCAATTTGTTGAGGTAATAATAACCACTTTGAGACACCAAAAATATACCCGGTAGTTTAAGCCAATTTTATAACGATTTCAGTGTTTTCTATAAGCAATTATTAGTAAGGTAAGAGATATTTCGACTCTTTCATTTATATTATTATGTGGAAATATGTCTTCACTGAGACACTGATAAAAACCAGTCGAACGTCGAAGAAGAAGAAGAAATTGGTCATCAGCCTGTTGTGACATTTCCAGACACCATCTGCAACCTACAACCTACAAACACAATTGCAACTCTAAGCAAAATATGTTTATGCTATCTTACATAAATTACATCAATGTAACTTTTAAGATAATGCATTTAAAAGAAAGACTGATGCATTGTCAAGCTTTGGAGAACTAGACAGGACACTATTTTAGTACCTATTATATCTTTGTTCAAATCAAATCGTGACATTTATAATGCACCATTCCAACAATCGTTGCTCTCGGAGCCTAACACAATGTTCTGGAAAACAGGTACGTCTTAAGGTTAGATTTAAGCACAGCATACGACACTGTTGTTGATGTGAGATGCTGCGGCAGCAACTTTTACAGTGTTGGGGCTGCCACGCAAAATTACCGGTCATTCTTAGTGGAGTGTACCCCTAGCGGACTATAGGAGAACTGAATCTGCATCATTTCTCGAGCGTTTGACAACGCTACAGTTTATTGTATCTACCTATACAGTACTATGCTTTATGACTCGTTTATTCATTGCTGAAGATGCGTGTAAGTTGTCACACTACTTAAACATCGATGCAAATACACAAGGGTGTTATTTATGAATAAACGAACAATCTGCAGCATTGTATTAAGCACTCGTCGACAATCCAGCCTATTATCGCTTACGCTCGCATACGAGAATACGGTGGTCGCACCTGGTGCATAATCTACCGTTGTGATCATGGATCCGGCCACGCCCACGGTAGATGTAAAGTGTCCTGTCGACAGATGCGAATACCGCCCGAATGTCACCAACGCCACGCTCGCAGCCACACTCCTCACCAACCACGCGCAGAGTCAGCATGTCGCCACGCCCGCGCCCAGCCACGCTGCCGGCGCCACGGCCAAGGTGGAGAAAATTAGCCGCCCGACCGTTGATGAGGGGATCTCCCTGGAAGATTGGCTATATTTCGAGCAACGCTGGCGTGAATGTAAAGACGCTACGCGAGTCGCCGGCTCCGACCTCACTTACCAGCTCCTGGATTGCTGCAATCCCGAGGGACTACGGAAGAACCTCGTGCGGGTTCACCGTGATGCGCTGGCCTCCTGGCCAACATTAAGAAGTTGGCGGTGCGCGCCGAGAACGCGATGGTAGCCCGGGACGTGCTGTCGAAGATGCGGCAGGACCGAGACGAACCTGTCCGCGCCTACAGCGCTCGACTCAAGGGGCAAGCGCGAGTTTGCCAGTTCGTCATCAAGTGTCAGTGCCCGAGCTGCCCGAACCATGACGCATGCGTTGGGGCAGATTACAGCGACATTGTGGTGCGGGACCAGGTCGTCCTGGGCTGCGCCGATCATGACATCAAACTGGACTGTCTGACCGAGAAGGGACCGAGTACACCTCTCGAAGAGGTTGAGGCATATGTTGAGGACAAGGAATCGGGAAAGATTTCCATCCAGCAGCTGAGCGACGGATCCGAGGCGGCTGCCCAAATCAGCTCATTCCGGAAACAGCAGAGAGCGGTCTTCAAACAACATGCCCCACCCACACCCCTGCCTACTCCGCTGTGCACACACTGCGGCCAGATCGGCCATGGTAGCAGCAGGGACGAGCGCTCTGACAACTGCCCGGCATACGGCCAAACCTGCACCAAATACGGCAAGAAAGGTCACCCTGGGACCGTATGCAGGCAAAACTCGACGGCCGGCACACTCTGTGTGCAACGCCGCCCGCGCCGGTCACCGCAGAGGGAAATCGCTACAGCTCTCTTCCAGTCTCTATGCAGTGTGGAGAACGCGCCGCCTGTCGACAACGAGATCGTCTGCAACCTCGGGGACTTCAAACTCGAACACTGCGTTTACGACACTACTCAAGACACGTGGGTGAAGAAATCCTCGACCCCACAACCTACATTGTCGTTGTACATCACTCGCCACCCGTGCGACACTCGCGCTCTCGGCCTCCGCACGCCACTGAGGCGCCCGACTAAGGCTGCGTTGGTGTCGGTAGTGGCTGATACAGGCTGCCAATCGTGCGTGGCTGGGACGAATCTACTCTCCAAGATCGGACTCACCGAGCAATGCCTGAGCAAAACACGTCTGCAGATGTCAGCTGCCAACGGAAACAATCTGGACATAATCGGGGCGATCGCCCTGCGCCTATCAGACTCCGCTTCTCCAGGTGGCACAGAAACACGCCAAATTGTCTACATATGTCGAGAGACGAGCGACTTCTTCTTGTCTCGATGAGCATGCGTGGCGCTAGGCATTGTGTCGCGTAACTTCCCTGACGTCGGCCAAAGCCAACAGTCCTCAGCGGAGGTGAACCGGTCGCCTCACAGTCGTCGATGACCGCGGCCTGTGAGTGCCCCCGCCGTCAACCTCCACCACTGCCTCCGCAAGAGCTGCCCTATCCAGCCATTGAGGACAACCGCAGAAAACTGGAGCAGTGGTTGCTGCCGCACTACAAGGCTAGCACATTCAACAGGTGTTACCACCAGCCTCTCCTCCCGATGGAGGGTCCGCCACTCCGGCTAATCATTGACCCAGACGCCAAGCCTGTTGCCTGCCACACACCGATCGACGTCCCGATTCACTGGCGAAGCGACGAGAAGGCCGGCCTCGACCAAGACTGCAGTATGGGCGTCATCGAGGAGGTACCAACTGGCACCTCTGTCACCTGGTGTCATCGCATGGTTATCGGCGCAAAGAAGAACGGGAAGCCTCGACGGACTGTGAATCTCCAGGCCCTTAACGCTAGTGCCACCAGGGAGACCCACCACACCCAGAGACCCTTTCACCAAGCGAGATCGGTGCCTCGTGGAACAAAGAAAACGGTGTGTGACGCCTGGAACGGCTACCACGCTGTCCCACTCCACCGCGACGATCCGGCGCCACAGACCTGCTCACAGACTTGCGCGTCCACGGCCACGGAACTCATCAAGTCGGTCACATGGGACGATGTGCGCACTGCCACGGCGAGCGACCCCGACATGTCCGCTCTAGTGGATGTCATCCACAACGGCTTTCCTGACACGCCATCAGCCATGCTCAGTGCCATCCGCACGTACCACCAGTACCGGGAGAAGCTAACCGTGTACGACGGCGTCATCCTTTACAAGGACAGAATCGTCATACCACCCACTCTCCGAGCACGTGTCTTGCAGGCACTCCACTCGGCTCACCAGTGTATTTCGATGATGATGTCGCGAGCAGAGGGGTCATTCTTCTGTCCAGGTATGACTTCCGCAATTGAAGAGACACGTGCACGCTGTACAGCGTGCAACCGCATGGCGCCGTCACAACCAAACTCGCCGCCTACACCACCAACACGACCAGTCTACCCCTTCCAGGCGATATGTGCTGACTACTTCAGCTACGGCGGCCATCACTACCTCGTCGCCGTGGACAGATACTCTAATTGGCCTACCGTAGAAGAGAACGCGGAGGGCTCCAAAGGCCGCATTGCCGAGCTCCGAAGAGTGTTCGTGACCTTCGGCATCGCCGAGGAGCTCTCCTCGGACGGGGGACCTGAGTTCAAGGCAGGCGCTACAAAGACATTCCTCCAGAACTAGGGTATACGTCACCGCATCAGCAGCGTAGCAAACTCACACCGCGACTGCAGGGCGGAAGTCGGGGTGAAAACGGACAAGCGGATGCTGGTTGGCAGCACGGGCCCAGGTGGATCCCTGAACACCGACGCATTCCAACGGGCGATGTTAGCCTACAGAAACACGCCAGATCCGATGTCGAAGGTCAGTCCTGCCGAGATCATCTTTGGACGCCGCATCCGGGACTTCATCCCAGTACCGCCCGGACAGTACCTACCCCATTGGACGTGGCGCGAGACACTGCAAGCAAGAGACGACGCACCACATGAGGGCACATGAGCAACTGTCGGAGCACACACATGTCCTACCTCCACTCACTATCGGCAACTGCGTAAGGCTGCAGAATCTGGTTGGCCCACACCCAACCAAGTGGAACCGCACCGGAATCGTAGTTGAGGTACGACAGTACGACCAATACGTCGTACGAGTGGACGGGTCGGGACGTGTCACACTCCGTAACAGGAAACACCTACGCCTGTACACGCCGCATATCGCCAGGGCCCCGTTGATCAACTCACCATCTGTCATTCCCCCCGCCACGACCACGCCACCGTCGCCCATGCTACCCGAGACACCGACCCATCCAGCCGACCCAGTGTCGCCTCTACCCAGGCCGACTACACCCGTGCCAGCGACCACGGCCATGCTCGAGTCCGGCCAGCCTCCTCGTGCTAGTCTTGAGATGCTCCAGCAGGCCGCGCCACACCCACACCGGCCGCTGAGGTTCCCCCCACCAACCCCTGCTCCGAACACCCGCTGTTCGGCGACTTGGCGGTCGCACTCGGCGACCTCCAAGGAGAGTAATGGAGGAAATGTAGAGGGTCACACTTCCATTGTCAGCCCTCTGGCTCGAGGACTTGGGGGGCATAGTGGAGTGTACCCCTAGCGGACTATAGGAGAACTGAACCTGCATCATTTCTCGAGCGTTTGACAACGCTACAGTTTATTGTATCTACCTATGCAGTACTATGCTTTATGACTCGTTTATTTCATTGCTGAAGATGCGTGTAAGTTGTCACACTACATAAACATCGATGCAAATACACAAGGGTGTTATTTAATCCTAGTGATGCCTTGCACATGGAACACATAGTTGATTGTGTTCACTGGAGCAGAGCGATCAAGTTGGCAGTGCAGCTTGATCAGTAGCGGTGTGATGTGGCAGAATTCCATGGCGTCATCGACAAGACGGGCTGCCTAGTCAGTGGAGCATTACATTGCCTACGTCTAGTCTGCTGGTGATATAATATAAGATACAATATACAAGATGCTTTATTGAATTTCTCAACAGAGAGAACTTTGTCTTGTGGTCTGTTGATACATAAAAATACATGTACATAAAACATAAAAAGGCAGTCACAGTAAAATAAATATTATAACTCTTATTCCCACACATTCACCCCCCTCACTCATACACTGATAATGGTGGTGGTGACAAGTCGATACACATTTTTACATTTCATAATCTGAGACAGTTATAAAATAAATACCAATTTAAAAACATACCATGTTATCACAATCAGTATCTATCACAGTCATGAGATAAAAACAGCACAATATTCTAGAACTATTAACCCACTACAATCAAACTGTTAGAAATAGCATTTAAGGTTTATTGATAATCTTGATTGACATAGGAACAAAACTGTTCAATGTCTTTGCCGTCTTTGCAGTGAAAGCTGTAAGTCTCCTGTCTGATGGCAATGTATCATAGTAGTGTGACAGGATGTGACACAAGTCATTCATGATTTGCAAACCCTTTCTCGTAGCTCTCGTCTCATACAGCTGATTCAGTCCAGACTGTCTCACTCCCACAACCTTACTTCCCTATTAGCAATACTGTTCATCCTGCCTCTAGTCTTCACACTCAAAGTGCCAAACCAGCAGACAAAAGAGGACGTCAAAACAGATTAAATAAAACTGCGATAGAACATCTGCAAAGTCTCAAGATTCAACCAAAGTGTCTTTGTCTGAACATGCAGAACATTCTCTGATGACATTTCTTTACAATGCAGTTGGTGTTGGATTCAAACGTGAGTTTATTCAAGACAGTGCCTATATATTTATACTCATTCACTCTCTCCACAGTCACACCTTCAATACCAAGCTCACTCACACACCCCTTCCTTCTAAAGTCTACTACCATCTCCCTGGTCTTGTCCACATTCATGTCTAGGTAGTTGTCCTTATATCATCTTGTCACTTCAATGACCTGCTGCTTAAAATGACCGTCTGAATTTGAGAAATCTGCTAAAGCAGACTCACCAGAGTACTTATACAGACTGCACATGGAGCTACTGCTCTTAAAATCATTAGTGTATTTAGTAAGGAACACAGGTAACAAAACTGTCCCCTGGGGGGCACCAGTGGATGTTTTGATACCAGACAACCTGCTATCTGTTGACAAGGAAGTCAACCAACCACACAATATATTTATTTAACATTCAGGCTAATCAGCTTTTCTGCCAGCAAATGAGGCTGTATAGTGTTGAATGCCGACTAATAATCTATCAACAGGATTCTAACAAAAGATCCAGCTTTGTTTAGATTGGTGTATGTATCATGAAGAAGTGATAGAATGACATATTCTACCCCTAAGTTCCTCTTATGTATACACAAACTGTAGAGGGTCTAGTTTGTTTGAGTAATTGGTACATTATTCTCTCAAAGCATTTCATGATAATGGGGGTAAGAGCAATTGCACAAAAGTCGTTAAGTTCCACAGGGTTGGGTTTTTAGACACTGGACAAATAATCGACGTTTCCCACTGAACAGCCATTGGGGTGATTTCTTCTACTTCTGCATCATTAACGTCTGTGTACATGTTTTGCCTAACACTCTCTAAAACCTGACTCAATTCCGCAATAAAATTAAATCTATCAAAACGATAATAAAAATCACTTTTCAGCACGGTCAGTTTGTTCATAAAGACTAAAAACAGAATCCTTGGCTTGGGTTGAGTTTGCCCAGCAAGAGTCAATAGACCCCTCCAGGCATCCCACATGTTAACCCCTTAAACTGGAGTTCAATTTTTTCCTTGTATTCTGTCTTTGCATTATGTATCTGTCTTTCGAGTTCAGTCTCAATTCTTGTTCCCTCCTGACTGTCTTGCATCGAGTACATCTCTCTTTGCGTTAATTGTCTTTTCCAGTTCCTTTGTAATCCATGGTTTGCTACTTGGGAATGATTTTATAGGTTTATTGGGTATGGTCATGTCCTCACAGAACGCAATGTAATCCGAAATCACAGTCACAACGCATGTATGACTTGCTCTGTCGCTTCCATTGTCAGATACTATCTAAAGCTTGAGATTTTGCGTAGATGGAAAATTGCAGATCTGCACACAGCAGTCACGTGTGTCTCCATCCTCAAACTTTACACCGTGATTGCGTTCGTCATGAGTGATCAAGCAATCGCCAAAGCATACTGTGTGAGGTTCTGATCTCCGCTACACATTTTTCGATGCGCACGACAGCAGCATCGGTGTCCTTTAGGCGGGGTTTCACTGGGACGTAGTTTTGAGTGTCGTCCACATAGACATAATACATCAAACTGTTCTTACGTATAATCTTGGCAACTGGAGCTGCACAGATTGAGAACAGCTGAGAACCGAGCACGGAACCCTGCGGGACCCATATATGCAAAAGGACGAGCAGATGATGTAGCACCGTGAATGTGGACGAACTGGACTCTTGTCACTCAATGTATGTTGGACCACTCCGACATGTGAGAGTCTGCTCAACATCACTTCGTGGTCGGCAGTATCAAATTCAGCCGATAAATCAAGAAGAACCATGATGACAACATTCTGATTGTCCATTGCGTGCAGGATGTCATTCTGCACACAGACAAGGGTCATCTCAACACTGTGATTGGGCTTGTATGCGGACTGGTAGGGCTCGCAAAGATTGTGTACAGACATGTGAGCCGACAGTCTCGCGGCAACGACATGTTCTATTGTCTTGGATAAGTAGGGTAGATTAAACACAGGTCTGTAGTTATTCAACACGTCTTTGTCCAAGCTCAGTTTCTTGAGTGCTGGCGTGCTGTGCACTCCCTTCAAGTTAGAAGGCACAGGCTCAGTTTCTTGAGTGCTGGCGTGCTGTGCACTCCCTTCAAGTTAGAAGGCACAGGCTCAGTTTCTTGAGTGCTGGCGTGCTGTGCACTCCCTTTAAGTTAGAAGGCACAGGCTCAGTTTCTTGAGTGCTGGCGTGCTGTGCACTCCCTTCAAGTTAGAAGGCACAGGCTCAGTTTCTTGAGTACTGGCTTGCTGTGCATTCCCTTCAAGTTAGAAGGCACTACGCCTGTTCTCAGAAACAGGTTAACAATTGACGTAATCACAGGTACAATGTCATGCGCACAGTCTCTAAGAAGCCATGTCGGAATGGGATCGAGTTCACAAGATTTTACCGGCGATTACTTTAACAGCGTTGCAAATTCAGCCTCAGTGGATGCCTCAAATGCAGTCAGCAGACACATCTGCGGTGAATCCCGAATGGAAGTGTCTGCATAGTTAACATTTTCACTCAGTTTGGACCAAATTTTCGATATCTTTTCTGAGAAAAAATAAGAGAACTGCGTTGCCTGTGTGTCGAACGAGTCACATGGCAGCAGTGAGGTGTTGTTCTCAGTGTGTAGGAGCTTGGCCACAATGTTAAACAGTTGTTTCTGGTCGCAAAATGCATCAGCGTTTTGACTTATGTAATATTCACGTTTTGAACGGTGCACCAATTAAGTGACTAGCTGGCGCTGGTGGCAGTAAGCAAGCCTGTCACACTCCAGTCCAGATGTTCTCCGTCTTTTAACACACTTCTGTAATCGTATGCCATCATTATACCACGGCTTATGTGGTCGTACAGTATTATTTTTACATGTATTTTTTTTGTATCCATATGGACTTTTGTCTGAAATTTACATTATTATTATGATTACTGTAGATCTAAAATGTTTTGGTCACAAAGTGAGATCATAATAGTTCTGGCAGTTAGATTTTGAAAATTCAAAAGATGTTTGCTACATTATGTACACTTTAGTTTAGGTCTTTTTTACAATCACAAAAATATATTGCTAGATGAAAAACTAAATTTGTTTTCAGTGAGCAAAACGTCCTAAAATCTGGTTGCATAAACCCAATATGTAAGCTAATTTCTAAGTACAATGTCACACTTTTTGTGCGAGTCGTGTGTCGTGCTCTATATATTGGTATCTTCATTGTCTTCATATACAAAGTAATAACCTGGTCATATCAGTCCATTTATGAATGCTTGCAGGTTGTCATTAAATTGTGATGCCCAGTGTTACTTATCTCTGTTTTCATGAACTTGTGGATTGTAGGTGTTCTATAACAAGTGTATAACTGTTGTAGATAAGCCAACAGTATCCATTGTGTCACCAGCCCCAGCAGTAGAAGGACACTCAGTGACCATTACATGTCAGTCACTAGGGTCAAAACCAGATGTAAACAAAGTCACATGGAAGAAAGGTCAAGAGGTTATCACTGGCTCTAGGTACACAGGAAGGACTGTCCAGACTCCTTCACTGACCATTCGGAAGACCACAAGGACAGATGCAGGACAGTATACTTGTCAACTGTACAATGACGTTGGACATGACACAAAAACAGTGACACTTCAAGTCTGGTGTAAGTATTGTGTGTGACATATTAAAGATAATAATGCGAAGGTTCCACACAATTATATAGGAAAACAAACTGTTGTATAAAGAGTTTGTAATACATAAGAAATAATTTTATTGGCTAATCCTTGATAAATGCTATTTTAGTAGCACATTACCCCTTGCTTCTCAATATTTTGTAAGGCATTACCCCACACACAGTTAGTTTACTGTGGCTTAAATCTGGCGTATTTCAGGTTAGACAGAGTTTTCTTTATAGTGTTTCATAAGTACTTATATATTCACCAAATACAAACTGATTGAGGATAACTACACTTGTATTACCAGTTAGCGATGCAAAAGTCACCCCCAAGTTATGGCGCTGGCCATAAGTCCTCTATAAATCCGACTGCTTCGACAAGGTTTGGTCCAACAAAATTAGTTTTTGCCACTATGTTATCACACAGTTGACTTGTATAGGTACAAGTGACGTTAGGCAATATGACATCTGATTGACACGTTTTCTGTGGTCTTTAACTTCCTAAAACCTATTAAATGTGCTGAGCTACAGGCATAGATCACCGTAAATGTGACTGTTATCAAAATCACATCATGCAGTCTCACATAAATTTCTAAATTGCATGCTAGGTTTTTTCATTTTTTTTGTAATTTCCCTTTTAATGATTAAATTAATTAAACCTTTATTCATGTAATGTTAGTATACAAATGTTTATTTATAATTAGTTATAGATAAGAAATGTTTCCAAACTTTACATATGATGTTTAAAGGTGAGTGGAACTATTTTTGTTTACAGTTGATTAGTTAATTTGTTTTTACTCTAAAGGAGACTTTTAAATATATAGAGCTAAAAAAAGCCTGTTCGTAATGTCTGGATGTTCCCATACTTTTGGCCCAATTCTAGCCAGTTTTTTGTTGAATTTGTAGTCTTGATATGTTCATTGGTTGGAATTGACATTGTGGAGTTCATGGTCAATAATGTGTGCTTTTCTTCTACGATTGTACTGAGTTACGTCAAACTACAATTAACATTGTTGTGCGCATGCTCATGGGCTGCAGAGCCATCTCTTTTGCACACCTAATGATAAGCTGAAGCATTCCCGCTATTGATTTTGCAACGTTAGCAGTTAGCACCTACTCAAAATGCTTTTATGTACTCAAAATATTCTTCACTAAAAACAATAATTGATCATAATATATATAGTTTGTCTTGTTAAATAATTTTAATGGTGCATTTCATTTATCAAACATTGTCTCATGTACTGTATTTTGGAATAACGGTTCCATTGAAAAGTGATCGCCTATGTCTTACTAAATATGTAGTTAGTTTATTGCACCCGTCTTCTTCCTGCTACAGTATTGTAGCACGTGACATTGTTTGTGAACATACCTTACGCAAATAGGTAGCGGTTTTTGAGTCATCCATTACATTCCATTGAAGCCTGGTGATAATTTAAGCAAACATACGTATTACCGAGGCAGGACTGTCAACGAACGAACGAAAGAAGAAATTTATTTACCCCATGCATATAACAAGTACAATTTGTTTTTCATACTTGATTGTAGAAATACAATAAAACATATTATATATACAAACACAAATATATATATAGTACGCATGATACATAAGTACGTAATTCGGAAATTTGCGGAACACAAATAATTCATGTATTTGATAACATAATGTATATATCAGATGGGGTCGGTGACTCCTATTAAGACAAAATGTCGCTGTCAGACGGGTGTAATTTATAATAATAAATTTATTGAATTCTAACTAAATATTTGCCTGGTGATAATGGAAATATAATGCAACTGCAAGAGGATAGGAATTTAAAATTATTTCTCAATTTAAAATATCCATTACTTAAACTAATTGTTACAGCATGAAGTATTTTATCTTAACATACTGTTTCTTTGGTCCAAAATATAAAAAAAAATCGCTATTGTCATATAGATTAGAATTGACATAACTGATTACAAAGTTGAAAAAACTTGGTAGCAAATGACAGTTTCACGGAATAATGGTATTGGTTGTTTTCTCTGTTATAGACCTGCCCAGTACCCGAGTGATTCAGAAGGGTTCAGGGTATCCTATTCAAGGACAGTCTGTGACACTGACCTGTGACATCACAGACGGCAGACCTAGAGATGACATCAAGAAGGTGACGTGGAAGAAAGGAGGACAAGATTTGACATCTTCTGGTGGCCGAGACTTGACCATTAGTTCACTTGACCATTCTAAGGACGATGGAAGCTACACTTGTGCTGCCGAGAATGCTGCTGGAATGGGACGATTTGGCGTCGCACATCAGCTTGATGTTTTGTGTGAGTACAATTTGAACTTAAGCATATATAATTTTTTTTTATTTGAAATACAACTGGGCCAGCTAGGTCACGGAAAATGTTCCCATTCCAATGTATAAAGAATTTTTTTTAATGTGTTCTAACACAATCATTTCCACATGTTCCTGACAGAGGAACTATCGGCGCATAACAATATGGCAATTCTGTGCATAACCAAAAAACAACTGAAAAGACCAAATGTTTTGCAATTTTTCTGCATATGACGGACATGATGTGCCAAATTATATTTCATTTGTGAGTCATGCCATAAAATGTATTCCACATTATATTAGGATAATTATATCAACTGAAATATTGCTTCAATAGGCTCTTTTACAAAAAAAGCGTCAAAGGTGTGTAGTGTATAGTGACCAAACAGTGGCTTGCGTCGCAAGTGCAATTTGCCTAAAATTTAAATTTTAGCATTGCATTATTCATGTTTTTGCACATTCTGCTGACAATTCCACTCGCCACCCTGTATATCGCAACATCATTGATGTTTATATTTAAGTCTTGTACATTAAGGCTATCCAGAGCTATATGGGTGTATCTTGAGTTGGATATGTTTATAACAACAGCGAAATGGACCATATAAACGTGACGGATATCTTTACTTTGTATTTTTCGCAACACAAAAAACTATCATTTAATTGCTATAATTCAATCATTTTTCGCGGACGCTGCACCAGTTATACATATTATTGCATCATATAGGATTACAGCATTCATTGTTAACAATACGCGTATGGACACATCGAAACAAAAAAGTTTGTTATATTGATTCGCAACATTTTTAATGGGCAAGCACAATATAAATAATTGAAACAGAACTAAGTACACACGTCTACAGTGCAAGTACCTTGTTGGGTAACAAGTAGGTGTTTGACTCATATCGCTATTGTATTGTTTCTAACCAGTTTGTCCTAAAAAAACGCTAAACTAATCTTCACCTATTTCGTGACGGACATCATGCAGAAGACACAAATGGAAACAACATGTGATAGTGGGAACACGGCGTGATGTCCAGAAAGAAGATACAATACGCCTATGGCTAATTGTGTCCGCACTGAGCAGAGAAGAAAAAAAGATGATGAAAACGTAGACTGCAGGCAGCTTCATTGGTACAAAGACTATGAACAAATTACGTGACGGACATAATTGTATAAGCCATTTGCACGTTGTGTCTATTTGATCCTAATCAAGCACAGTCACGTGCGCTTTGATGTGTCTTCCTTGATCAGTGTCGCTATGTTAATATAAAAAGGTCACTTTTGGGTGTGTTATACTGATCTTTGAGAACAGACTATCGGAAATATTTGACGTAATTTATGTTGGCAGGCTCCGTGCTATTTACCTCAATCCTCCCTTCCTTTTCTGGACCGACACATTTCCCCACGTATCATTTGTCTTCGAACTATGCCGCCACATATTCTCCAATTCCACAATGGATCTCTAGGAAAGAGATGCAGCATAGATTGAGGACCACATCGGAAATAAAATTTTATGATACAATCATTATAATTCAACTTACTCAAAATGTGTCAATTGCAATTCAAATTCTGCTTATCTTAAATATTTCAAATTCAAATTAAGGCTTGACTTAATTTGAATTAACTTACATAGGCCAACTTGACCACTCGCTGTCCTGCATGTCACATCCCTCCATTTTGTTCTGTTAATAGCGGGAGTCCAGTGTCATGTTTTATTTGGTTGTTCCACCTTTTGCATGGTGTTCCTCTTTTTCTTTGTCAAATTAAGAAATTTAATAATTCCAATTCATGTTTAAATTGACCCAAGTGCTGCTACTGAAATATTATTTTAAAATTTCAGTGACCTCAGTTATAACTGTGAATGAATTTGTGTAAATATGTAAGAGTAATTATGTGTGTACAATCAGGATGGATTCTTTAAAATAAAAAAATGCATGCATTACTTGTGTTAAATTTGTTTGGTAGAAAGACAAATTCACTGCATTCAACTTGTGTTCAAACTAAGTTGTTGAAAATTTCACAAAGTCCCTGCATTTAACTTGTTTTCAACCTGAATGAATTTCTGAAAATTACAAAGTCCCTGCTTTCAATCAGTGTTCAACTGCAATGAATTCTTGAAAATGACTGTGCTTTCAACTTGCGTTCAACTGCTTTTGACGTCTAAATCCCCGCTTTCAACTTGCGTTCAACTGCAGTTGAAGTCTAAGTCCTCGTTTTCAACTTGCATTCAACTGCTGTTGAAGTCTGAGTGCCCGCTTTCAACTTGCGTTCAACTTCATCTTCACAATCAACTTGCATTCAATTGTTCAGCACAGTTTGAACAGCAGTTGGAATCAACTTTCAACAGTTGAAATTCAACTATTCATACAAAATCAGTTGAATTTCAATTAAGACTCAGTTGAGTTTCAACTAAAAATTTTTGTTTGGGAAACCTCGTATTGGTGAATTGCGCCTCTATCACAGATGTCTTACATTTGGTGATGGAAAATGATTTTTGGTCATTGTCTGAAGCAGACTGCGCATTACACACAATTCCAGTGATCTGTTACAGCACTCTTTGAAACTTTGTGTATGTAAATTGAATGTCCTTGTTAAGTAATCTGCCAAATATTAAGTCTCATGTCACTAAGCCCAGTCAAATATGGTTGTTTGCATGTCACAAAACCACCTGCTTGTCAGGTGTTGGAGACGTCACTGTTGGTATGTGGTGATCAGACAGCTGGTTATATAATATATATTGCAGGATTCAGCTTTTGCAATGTTCAAATGACAATTATTAACAAAAAAACTAAAAATAAGTCCTGTGTACGTTCAGCGTCATATATGTTTAGATTAGATTAATACCTTTACGGTGACATCAATAAATATTAAATTCCATTTTTGCCATTTCATGTACAGTGACTATGCATGCAATTGTCAGCTGATTATACGTATTTGTCTGTGAATTTCAGGAACAGTCTGCGTGTTTTGCACTAGTTACTAAAATACGCCCATGTTTTTGATAGACCAACTGATTAGGTTAACCATAAAGTAGGATTAATCTATGCACTGTCCTCATTAATCACAAACGTTATAGGTGGGACTAGTACTTACTTACATTCTTATGTTCATTTATCGTGGTGTCATGATGGCCTCTTTCCAATGGATATTAATGTTGTGTTTTCTATGACATGTTGTAGATTAAGCCTAGTTGAACAAGGTGTCATTCTCAATGCCTTCTTGAAGTGTAGCATTAACTAACTTCTCCTAGGGCTTCCCAAGTTACATCTTCTCGCAACTTTTCACAGGAAGTTGGTGAAATAACACACTCAGTATAATGAACATGCATTTATTCAAACAAATCGTAGTATTGGTTATTACAGTTCCACCAGAAACACCAACACATTTCGACATACTCACCAACTCTACGTCAGTCGCCCTAACCCTCCAATGGCAACCTGGATCCAGTGACAGTCACCCTCCGCAGGTATTCAGCATACAGTACATGGCAGTTACCCAGCCGAACTTGGTTTATGGGAGGATAGTCTCTGCTGATGGGAGCAAACAGCAGCAAGTGACCATTGTTGGACTGGAGCCTGAGACGTTGTACAAGTTCACGTTGTTTGCACGAAGCGACACCACGGATGTCATCAGAAGTGGTGTAGCTACAGCGTCACGAGGGACAAGAGGTAGGATATGTGTAATGATCGATAGAAGACACCTGACATTACGGTAGCTTATAAACAAAGTGGAATATATAATATCCTCATTATGTTTTACCACTGTCATCACTATGTTGGATTTATAAAAAAAAATAGGACATATATTGTTACATATTTTACAATATGCAAGAGCATAGGATTAATCGAATATACAGCTGTATATTATTGGGGTCATAATGACTTGGACATTACAAAACTATAACTAAGTACTTTTTAGGGATTTTCGTTTCATGTATATATTTAATTTGTTTTCAATTAGAATCGAAACGTAACTGCAAGTTGATATAATATATCTATATGCAACTACACAATTGCATACTTAGGGTGATCTTAATTGGCCAAATGTGTTATTACAGCATCACCAGAAATCGATATAGAAGCAACTGACGTTCAAGCGGATCACATGACTGTCACATGGACGAATTATAAAGCGAGTTTCCGACACAAAATATCCACGTCTGCAATCGTGTCGGTCGTTATTCGCTACAAGAGGAACGGTGGAGAGGAGGGCCGTTACCCGCCAGAGGGCAGTGTTGATGCCACACAAGAAAGGGCAGTCATCTCTGGACAGTTTGATACCGAGGCAATTTATCAGGTTTGGCTGGACTTGTATGAAGGTCAGCTGACGTTTCCATCCAAGATAGGGCAACGAATAGTAGCTACAGCTACATTAAAAAAAGGTACGACGATCCTATATCAAATTAGCTTACATTTACAATAAAAAACAATTATATTGTTATCTAAACAGGGCAGTATGGCATTTATACAAATAAGTAAAGTATACCTTATTTGTTCACATTTTCCAATTTTTTTTATTCCAAATGGACCCTTCACCCACCCACAAACATCCAAATTTGTTGGATTATGGATTGATTTTGTTTATATTTACAAAGCCCCTGAATGGGTGCTTTGTTCATAGTTGCATTTTGCGAGCATTTATAATTCTCAGAAACAATAACCACCTTGCGCAGAAAATAACACATATTTTGACAGATTAGTTTCCTCCCTACGTTCTCGCCGGTCCTTTACTCCGATGACGTTTGCGCATACCTGCTCATGATGTCGTTATTATCGATTCTGGAATAGTTGTGCTTCTGATTTCCTGAAAATTTCCCCAGTCAGGAAGCTGTATGTTGTCTAAGGAAAACGGTAGTTGCCATCTTGTATGTTAATAGTTTGACGAATGATACACTTTAGAGACATTGCCCTGTTTGCCGTGTAATGTCTTGTAGATTTACTCCTGTAACAATTTATATCAAATTAGTTTTCTTTGTTGTGTTGTACACTTTGTATGTTTCTCATACAAGTGTAGTGCATATATGTATATTGTTCACGTTGTAGGAGGCAGTTGCAGCACAGTTACGATTATTGCAGCTGTTTTGGGCAGTCTGCTCGTTGTCTGTATATTTGGTCTGGTGTTTGGCATCATCTGGCGAACAAGACAGCAATCACGATTCAATGGTACACCGTCTTCGACATTCATAAATTGATTTTCTATAAGTAACTACCAGTATTAGTTATGATGCCTGATCAATTATGCAAGAAGCACATACAACACGATTTGTGTGGTACACTTAATTATCTTAACTATTATCTGATTTCGTATTTTGTTAACAAAATAACTCACGGAGACTGTTCAGAATTGTTTAGAATTGGAGAAACCACACACACACACACACACACACACACACACACACACACACACACACACACACACACACACACACACACACACACACACACACACACACACCTACACACACACACACACACACACACACACACACACACACACACACACACACACACACACATACATATATATATATATATACATATATATATATATATACATATATATATATATATATATATATAAGAAGCAACAGTAGTATTAAAATGTACATTAGCCTAGAAGAGGGTTGCTGAATGGGCATTGGAAGTATCAGTTCAGAGACGAAATGTTACTTAACTCTTCTTGCTGCTGTTTCAGAGGATGCTGACCACGTCAGGTATGCTATCTGATTAAAGGCAGTTCTTCGTTTTCATATGTTCGGTTAATCATTGACATCGCTTAACCTTTGTTATAAATGATGTGTTAATTGTGAAAACAATAATACAAGTAATAGTAATACAAGTAATACAAGATGTAAGCCTGCCTATTCATTATATATATATATATATATATATAATATTATAATATAGTCACACATATATGTGATGGAATAAAACCTTTCACGAGTGTATAAAGTAAAACTGCTCAATACATTGTATGAGGCCAGGTTTCAACATTGTCCATTCTTGACAGGATTTTTTATGGACTTGGCATACGCAAAGACATGTTTCCCTGCATTGTTGCTAGTATTAATGTATCACATGAATGTTATATAAGAAGACTATTGCTACTCATAGATATATTTTAACGAAACTGTTAATCGTAGTTTTTCAGTTCTCTTTGCAGACACGCTAGAAAACGGCAGCCTCCTATGGAGATGTCCGACAACACCCAGTCACCAGCGGAAGTTGTTGGCGACACCAAACAATATGAATATCTGAGTGATCATGCAACGGAAGACGCTTCAGCACTCCGAGGTAGATGAATAGTAATGAATAAATCATCACCCGTTTTGTGCAATTCAAATGTAAACTATTAATCAAATGTTCAGAAGTTGTGTAAGATTAAAGTGCAAATGAAACACAGCCTTTTTATGCTATATATTTCAATATGTACTGTATAGCTATAACTAACCTACAATAATTGTTGTGTATTCATTTCTGTCGTATTTAAACATCGATCAATACAGAGACTCACACAAGCACGTGCTTTCCAATTTTAACTCTGTATTTCTACTCTCCGCTTCCATCCAGGGATCAGGCCTTAATTACAAGAGAAGGGGAGCGGTCATCAACAGTAGACACCACATCCCTCCCTTATTCAAACAGAAAACATGTTTTCTCAACTTTCATATCTAATGTCCATGTGGTCAACAGTTCTTCTGCAATTATTATGCTTACGTGATCTGAATCTACTCTGACTCAGTGTCATTGTCTGTTTCATCATCTCGTGAAGTTATGTCTGGCGGAACACTCTTCTTCACATGCGAACAGATCCTCTTGTATTGCACACAATCACTACCTGGCTACCTTGTTTATGCGTAACTGTGTACGGCACGTGTTCGTATGCCGGGGTCAGTTTGTTCTGTTTCTTCTGTTGTAACAGAACTTTTTTCCAGTGCACCTCATCGGTCATCCGAATAGTCTTTCCGTTTCATCTTCAATTTAGTGTCATGATCGCGTACACCCTCATCTGTTGGATGTTGCTGTTGGACTCGAAGGAAGGTAGTTTGTGCGAATATTTCGCCGGAACAACAATTCGGCCGGACTCACACATGTAGTTTTGTCATTCGTGCTTCTGTAAGTTCTCTTCTCCAAGTTCTTCGACTTGTGCTTCTCTAATAGCCTTCAGGAGAGTTCTGTTGGCGAGCTCTACTTCTCCATTAGCCTCTGGCCTTAGCGGAGTCACGGAACGATTGATTCCACTAATCTGAAGAAATTCTTCAAACGAACTGCCAGTAGATTTGGCCCATTGTCAGTCGTCACGGACATAGGTAATCCGTGCGTCGCGAACACCGTTTCAAGACTCCTAATAAGCTTCTCTGTCGTAGTGGACTTAACTATCGCGACTTTCGGGTACCTGCTGTAGTAATCAGTCACAGCAAATAGGTGTTCTCCGTTTGGGAACGGTCCCATCAGATCAAGCGCCATCTGGTAGTCTTGTACGATGCATAGGTTCTGGTTTCAACTGTGGTGTCACAACTTGACACGCATGACATGATCTTGTGGCTCGTTCCATGGTCACATCGATTCCTGGCCACAATGCTTTTTAGTGTAGTCTAGTCTTTGTTTTTACTACTCCCTGATGTCCCTCGTGCGCCAATTCTTGGACACGTTTCCTCAATGATTTGGGTATCACTATTCGTGTTTAACTTAAATTATACACCCACTTGTATTCCTGAGGGCACGGTCTTGGATCACCACTTCTCAGGAATTGTCTCACTGATTATCTTAGTTCTGGATCAGCTGCTGACTCACGTTCAATTTCTCGGGCTGTCAAAGCTTGAGGTACCGCGTTAGTTGCCACGACGTAGATGTACTCATCTGCAACCTTTGACACTTTGCATGGTTCATGTTTCACTTCGGTAGGTAATTTGTTAATAATAATAATAATATAACTTCTATTGCGCCTAAATCCTTGGAAACCAAGCTCAGAAGTGCATCAAAACAAAAGGATTGGTCAATCTCTTAATTCATAGGTAGTTTTTCAGTTGTCAACAGATGGGTCAAGGCGCTAGGTAGCTACGGTGGATAAGCAAAGTTGTAAAGATACGTTTTTAAATGATGACGGAATTTTGTAATTATTTTCAACTGATCTAACAGTAAGAGGGAGTATATTCCAAAGAGTTGGTGCAGCAACAGAAAAAGCTTCCAATGTTAGTGTTGACTCTAGGAACAAAAAGTAGATCAGAACTATATGATCGAAGCTGGATAGGTTTTCTTACAGGAGTAAGCAATGAATGCAAATAAGATAGTTGCTTATTTAACAGTGCCTGGTATGTATTTGGTACAGATCTTAAATATTATGCGATATCGTACAGGAAGCCAATGTAAAGACTTCAAAAGTGGTACAGACCGAGAAAAACGAGGAGATCTTGTATTTACACTTGCAAGACAATTTTTGACACGCTGAAGTTTTGTGATATCCTTGCTAGCGATATTATAAAGGAGTGAATTGCAATAGTCAAGTCTGCTGCTAACAAGCGCTGTTGCAATAGTCTTAGCAACAGAAAATGACATATACCGGCGAAGATCACGAATATGATAAAAACAGTTTCTGCTTCTGTTTTTATCATATTCGTGATCTTCGACGGTATGTGTCATTTTCTGCAATATGCAAACATATTTGTCTTCTTTCCGGATAGCTTTGGACAACCAAGTTCTTGGTACGTGTCTTCGTCTACGATATATACATTCGCACCTGTACAGATCATGCAATGAACTTCTCTCTCATTCATCTGTACAACAGGTTCCTGTTGTTTTATGTACTTCTTCTGTCTATTCACGCTGAATATGTAATCGTCGTCACTCTCGGTGTTTTGTGCAACTTTGTTTACTGCTTTATTCTTGTCCCTGTGTCCTCCACACTTTTGTTTCGTTTTGCGCATCACACCAAAATGTCATTTCATTTTGCATTTTCGACATATTTCATTCTTTGTCGGGCACTGAGGATCTCTGGCAAAATGATCAGGCTTCCCACATCTGTAGCATGACGCAGAATGTTGATATCCACATTTCGACCTGCTTTTGATATTTTAATCTCGTCCCTTTCTTCGTACTGGTGCCGTTGCTGTTGCTGCCATGGTAACCACCACTGCATGACACTTTGTTAACTTCTTGCTCCGTCTGCACATTTCTCTTCCCCATTTATGTGGCATGCGCATCTGGCTGGGATAGATCCCTAAACTATTCTGTACTTGAATTTAAGTCGTAGGTCCCGATGTCTGCTTTGTAGGGTATTGAGTTTTAGATATATTAATATGTTTGTGATCGATCCTTCATGTCTGGAGTCGTAGTCGCCGGTAATGAATCGATCAGCGCGGTGTTGGATACGCTCTAGTTTATCTATATCCCCCTGATGGTATGGGTCCCACACTATGGCTCCGTACTCTAAGGCAGCTCGCACAAGGGCCGTTTGCTGTTTATACGACAGTGTCGTATGTTACGCCTTAGGAAACCAAGTATGGAGTTTGCATTTTTAGTTACTGTTACGATGTGGGAGTGCCATTTAAGGTCGTCGGAGATAGAGATGTCAAGATAGGGGTTGCAGTTTACACGTTCTAGGGTGGCGTTATTTAGGGTGTAGAAATAGTCAGTTTAATTTTTTCACTGAGGATGTAGCATTTGTTTGTATTGAAGTTCACACTCCAATCCTTTGCCCAGTTTTGGAGTTGTTTTAGGTCGTGTTGTCGTGCAATGTGATCATAGGTAGGTCATTTATATGACAGAGGAATAATAGGGGGACAAGTACAACGCCTTGCGGGACGCCGGGTTTGAACAATGATTTACAATATGCCATGGCGCTGTGCTAATGAAATCACGGTGATACGTACTGTAAATGACAAGTTCTTATGTTTGGGCTGTGGTTGTTCGAGTGCTTAATTTCCCTTTTAAACTTATAAACTGAAATAATATAGCACACAACAACTGTATAAATTTATGTGTGCCCAACGACAGTAAATTAAATGCATATACTCCAATGTACGATGAAAATGCTCAAGAAAACAACGTTTTAAAAACAGCTGCAATATCTCTGCGGATCCAGGGCCGGGCTTACGGTGCATGTGCTACCATAGACCTTTGGAATTTGGCTACGCTATGTCTGCGCTACAGTGTCGTGTCCCCGTAGACCTTTTATTTGTGTATATACGGAAGTGTGTGTGTGTGTGTGTGTGTGTGTGTGTGTGTGTGTGTGTGTGTGTGTGTGTGTGTGTGTGTGTGTGTGTGTGTGTGTGTGTGTGTGTGTGTGTGTGTGTGTGTGTGTGTGTGTGTGTGTGTGTGTGTGTGTGTGTATATATATGATTGTTCATTGTTCCTGTAGGCGGTTAGTTTGAAGAAGTCCACAAAAGAAAAAATCAATGTGTTGACGATAACTAAAACAAACAGAATGTGACATTGTTCATTATTTGCATGCGAACGTATTCTTCAGTCGTTGATGTTCTTGATTCACCTACTTGAAGGAACCTACGCCAGACTCGACAAGCCAGACGCAACACACCAACCTACACCAGGAGCAGCATATGAAAACATTGACGTCATTACTCCAGAAAAGCACACTTATTTCAACGTATGTATTGACCATACCACATTACTATTTGATTCACCTGCATGACGAATGTTTACTAAAACCTTGTCAAATGATACTTGTTGTGGTTTTATATTGATAATCGAATTCGCCACTGGAACATAAACTCTGCTTTCACAATAAATCGATTGCAAGTACTCAATAAATGCATAAAGCACGTTTGATTTGTACACGGATACGTTGCTAAATGGTATTTCTAATTTCGTCATTTCCTTCAAGTAAATTTGAGATATGATATGATATGGTTCATGAAAATATTGTGGAACGCAGTGGTGCAGTGGCTATAGAGCTTTTGGTCTCTCGAAAAAAATAATCCGGGTTCGAATGCTGTGGTGCGGTGTCGAACCTTGGGCAAGTTTGTCCAGTTTACTCAGCTGTATGAATAAGTATGTAGTTATAGACGCTGATGGATATTTATGTACGATTAGTTTTAGCGCATTAATTACAGCGTGGCTGGATGCTTTCAAGAGAATATGGTCGAGATGGTGTTCGCTTGAACAGATTTGCCAGGGGGTAAAGTGTAACGCATTTTGAGCAGTCTTGAGGACTGGGTACTCCGCTATATAAGAACTTACCTGTTTACATTTTAACATTGATTTATACTTAGGTGCATGTTTACGTGAGCTCTAGTGTGCATATTTTACTATTAATTTTGTTTAAACATGTAACATCCGTATATATATATATATAATGCTTATATATATATATATATATATATATATATAACCTGTATTCTTGTAGACGCCTCGGACCGGTGGTGATGCTGCGGAATATGCCGAAGTGACTTAAACAGATGCTGAAATGGAACTGAATTTAATTGTTTCATTAATCTGTCACAGACAACTTTGAAAGTCTTGTCTTCAATGTTTCAGCAGCAATACTGCCTGTATTATTTACTTTTAGTACCAGTGTCTACGATATGTTTCATTACATATTACACTGTTTTCCTTTCACGTAATCTGAATACTCCAACCCTTGGACAGAAGTATGTCTCGAAACTTGCTAATGTGTCTTATTGTTTGAAACATGAGCATACGTCTGATTGAAACAAATCATTAGTCTACAATTAACGATGTTATCTTATATATATATTATATGTATAATATAAAGTATAAGTATACAATGCACTGTAGTTGGAAATCCATATGGTAGATATGATATATTTAAATGTTAATGTAACTATGTTCACTCCTAATTCAAATGAACAGATGCTACTAAAATGACAACCGACCGATGTAGTGGGTAGGACATCCGAGAGGATGTTAGATTTGACACAAAGCATAATGGACTCACAAATGCTTTTTAGTAATACTTCTGTCTGGTTATTCAGTTTACTTTTAAATATCACGCGACATGTAATTAGTTTGTGATACAAAATAGTGCGTACTTCAGTTATATGTACGATGGTCTTAGGGTAAGGAGTGTGTATGGGGGAGGGGTAAGGAGTGAGTGTGCGTGCGTGCGTGCACGCATGCATGCGTGTGTGTATTGGTGCCTACGCAATAAATGTCCTTTGTACACAATATAGATAAAATATACCAGTACATAAACTGTTGCTTTCTTGTTATGAAGGAGTAGAAATCACAATCTGGTCTATACTGATCTGTTCGAAAGCTCTACGGGTCAGGGTGATTTCGGTAAGTGGTGCTAACATGTTAAAAGCGGCAGATAAGTTCTCAAAATCGTACTAATTTCATACCTGCTACTGCTCTGGGACGTCGTCAATAAATGAATAGGAAGTTACACATTTACATATTTACATACATCCCAAGAACAAGCAAAATACATGTTATGTAGAAGTGTAAGATGGCGAGCATGTTATGTAGAAGTGTAAGATGGCGAGCATGTTATGTAGAAGTGTAATATGGCGAGCATGTTATGTAGAAGTGTAAGATGGCGAGCATGTTATGTAGAAGTGTAAGATGGCGAGCATGTTATGTAGAAGTGTAAGATGGCGAGCATCTTGATTCAGTTGACGCTGGCATATTTGCGGTTAACATGTAGTAGTATATGTAGACTGAGTTTTTGGACACGACACAAAGATGTATTTTGAATACTTTAAAACAGTTAATTTAAACAATTTGGTGTGGCCATAAAGGATCAACCTTTGCTCTCGGAAAACTGTTTTGAGTTACGTAAAATGCTGTAATTTGTATTGCTACAAAGATGAGTATGGAGTACTTTATCATGATTGATTGTGATATAATTATTATAATCTGCAGTAGAGCAATCTAATATTATAATTAGCTTCGCCGTGGTCGTCTCTATTCTTTCCCTCCCCCAGACCAATTTAGTATGATGCAGAAGTAACATCATAGTCAATACAATGAAAGTATTTTATAACGTTCTTCCCAATATTTCCCTTGATTCCAGATACAGTGTTCAATCATGCACCACCTTCTTTAAACCGAAGTTTGTCACAACAATCTACGCAATACGGTCTTAATTAGTCCAGTCATCACACTTGTCAGTCATTGCTTTGGAAATGCTAACAACTATCTTGTTTCAACCAGTTGACAGTTCTCTCAAGTGCACGGTCCTTAGTCTAGGAGGATTCGACATGGAGAATGGCTTCCTCGGTAGCTTTGCGCGCCTGCTAGCTGGCAAATGGGGCATTGACCACCATTCGTGATGTCAATCTGCCTAATCCACCTAAAGAGAAAGAAGTGCTTGTTTAAGGGGCGACAGCAAGTGTTGATCCCGAGATAGGTGTCGTTGTGATTCAAGCTAAATAACTAGAATCAAGGAAATTGTGTGTTCATCAAAGCTGAAGAATCCCAAAAAAATGAATGAGAACAGATAAATGACCACTACAAAGAACAATACTCTGGGTGCAACAACTGTATACGGTGGAAATAGGTGAAAGTGTCTCAAAGCTGTGCAGGCTGGCAACTGAGAATTGCACAATCTTTGACAGGTCAATGACTGAATCACGCGTTTGTAGTGGGTAATTTCCAAGCAAGCTTATGCAAACAGGCAAAGTCGCAGCGGTGTCACACGTGAAACCTGTGATCAGAACAAGGTTATTTCAATAGCTAGAAAGCTGGACATGACACTGATGCATTTGATTTCATCAACCATGTACGAGAAAGAGACTGTTAAAGAGCACAGCGAGATGAAAGGATTGAAACTAAACGTAAAGAAGATTATAGATGTGAAGGGATGTCGAGAACCATCAGAAGTCACAGTAGATGGCGAGGAAATAGAACGAGTGGAAAGTTTTAAATATCTGGGGTCACTGATAGAAGCGGATGGAGATGGGCGAGTAAAAAGTTGAAGGAGATGAAGAAGCTGTGGAAAGCAACGAACAAAGATATGAAACTACGAATTATCCGGGTCTGCATATTTCCAACGGCTACGTATGCATGCGAAACCTGGACTCTTAATAAGAACATTACTAAGCGTATCAATGCATTTAAAAACAAGTGTTATAGAAATATATTACTGGACTGAACGTAGAACTAACGAATCCATCGCAGATGAGCTCGGTGCTATACCCGGGACTTTATTGAACTTTGTAAAGAAACAGAAACTAAGTTATTTCGGCCATGTGAAACGGCATCAGTCTCTAGAGAGACTAATAATGGAAGGAAAAGTGGAAGACAGCAGAAACAGAGGAAGACCTAGGAGACAATGGGGGAAGGACATAGAGGAATGGATGGTTAGCCGACGTCTGGCGAGTGGGGAGACTGGCAAACGAAAGAGCGGTATATAGACAATCCATCAAGGCTGCAACGTCCGGAAATAGACAAGCAAACCCAACGGTACGAGAAAGACATACAGACGGACGGACATACAGACATATATACAGACAAAAGTACAGGTGTACAGAAAGAGAGAGAACTCGTTGACAATAAATTCCAGAATGCTTAATATTGATGAGACCATGATAAGCCAGAAAGAACCAGTTGAAATAGATTGCAATTTTAGCATGGTGTTTTTGGAACTCGGACAAATATCAGAAATGATGTTACAATAATTGTTTTCAAAGTGAGGGAAAGATAGGCTTCAATTACCTGGACATTAGCCAGCAAATACAAATTACTACTCATCCATTCAAATTATAATGTTCTCCACGCATCGCAAAACTGTTTTCATTACATTCGCAAAACAAATTGCAAAATGTTAATCGATCTCGGAGCAAATATATGGGCTCAGCACACCGTTGGTTTTCCCATTGGCGACCATGTTAACGTTTTGTGTCATTATAAGAAAACGTTACCTACAAAGTTTCTTAAACTTCTCACCTGCTGTTATTATCATCTCATTGACATGCTGGTCGAGTTTAGTCAAAATCTAATATTTCTAGCTCTCGTAAAATGCCTGTATGTGTGACACCCGTCAATATTTACGAATGGATGCAGGCAGTAATCCGGCAAAAGGGTCAACTAGCCAAATTGCTGCCAAATACCCTTCCGCTTAGTAAAATGAGCTACCAATGCACCATTTTATTGTCAACAGCTTCTACAATTATACCGGGAAATCTGACTACTCAAATGCACTTATGTCAGAGAATTTTGTAAAAACAATCATTTCTCAAAAATAAATTGCACTTTTTCGTAACCAAGCAGGAAGTCCAATAGTGTCCTGACCCCATATGGCACGATTTATATATTTCGCGGCCACTTTGAATATATGCTAGTTATACATAATATTTATGTCCGCAACGGGAATTTCCTAGGACTTTCCTAGTCATTGTATTTTATTACAGCTGTATGCGACATTAACAACCCGATTTATTGCTAAGAAATAATAATGACTATATTATATCGGCTATTATGAAATTAAGGATGGTCGCTATATGACACACTACCGTGACTTTTCTTGTTTATTATATGTATAGAAGATATCAAAATAGGTATAATATTCTAATAATGTATTGTCCACGGGACGTCATGACAGTGCCTACTATAATTGCAATGACCATGTAGGGGAAATTTGGGACCAATGATCATAGGTGAACTTTGAGCAAACCAAACCTGCCCCTTTGTTACAAGGGTGACGTAGACATTTACATTTTCGAGTTTTCTAGAAGTAGATCATGCTACTTACGAAGTCAATGCCGCTTGACCAATTATACAGACGAGCAACGGCGCAACAAATCACGATTGCTTGAGTTTTAACCAATCAAATGTTTTTTGAGTAAATGTATCATGGTTCGTTGTTTTCTTTATAATTATAGCTACCATAATATTGCACTGTTATTGATAATAACACATTGACAATAAAGGACACGTGTTCTGTTAATACATGAAACATTTCTTAGGTGGTGCTAGTTCAATTTTCGATAAAACTCACTTTGCGTGTACATTTATGATCAGGCACCAACCAACGAGCCTGACGGGGAGAGCTTTCTGCTACTCCAACACGTACAAATGCCAATTTATGATTGGTTTGATGTGCAAAAAGGGTTAGGTTTACGGTAAGGTTTACTGTTATTGTTCAGGTGTTTTTAATGATTTGACCGGGAACAAATTGCAACAAAAGCTATTTTTACTGTTTTGATTACATTTAAGGTACCAATGAAACATATCAAACGTATGCAGTAATGAAAATTGGGGAATTGACTTAAAACAACGAATCATTATTTCCCATTTACCCTGTTTACACTGTTGGTTCTTAAAACTATAGCATTACACAGTCGGTCCAGGAGTCAGGACCATTCGGCCAATCCAGATATTCAGTGGAAAACGACGTTCGTGTTCGGATCTTCAAGGCTGGAATGATGCAGTTTGTTTACACGAAAAATGCGTAACATTATTGAGATATATATATATATATATATCTAAACACACGCCAGAGCTTGATATCTGCAGAACAAATCCAGAGGATGTACGCGAAGACGACCTGCGTAATGTCTCTTTCACATGTATTCTACAAGCGGCTACACTTCGATATAATAACTTTTGTTCAGCCAAATAATTTGTTGCACTTTCCTCACGATATCGTACTAATGAACATCAGCCATTTATGCGTATTTATACACATCTGAAAAATAACGTGAGCGATAATAAAGAGTGAGTGGCTTCCACATGTATATGCGTTTTCGTGGGAGCATAGGTCATCCGATGATGATGATGATGATACGATCTGGTTTGAAGGAGTTCCTAGAATTCAGCGGTTGTTAACCAAAATAGGGTCGCCAAACCATCTTGAATGGGTCGCCAAGAGTCTCCAGTGGCACCGAACTGTCATTTTTTACACGTACGAAATGCATGCGGAACGAATTGTTTACTCCAAATGTTCAATGAATTTGAAATGTAGTAGTAGTAGTAGGTTTTATTTGGAATTGTATAAATCATACATACAAATATAAACAATCCGTAAAACAATTGACAAAACGATATACAATTCCAGGTTGACAGCGGAGCCAATTAAGGCTGTAACCAGTTTGTTTTAATTATTCCAATATAAGATGATAATGATTACGTAAACTAGTCGCCGCCATCCCCAAAATAACTATTATTAACAATGATTTCACGTGTAGTGTGTTGGTTACGTTGCTATAATCAATAGAACATATATGTAAATTTAATAACATTAATATTAGATGATAAATGTTCACATAAGTAGTCTTGCGGAGAAAAAAACATGTGATTATGCCAAACTTCAGCAATGGTATAATCGTATACGTGTTATAATATCACACAATGTTTCAAATCCAAGCGGCGTGCATCTGGCATGATGTGTTCGTCAATAATGCATCTGGTTTGGCTAAATCATATTCTGTCTGTTTCCGCTGAAAAAGCGCCATGAGAGCGCGAACACACTTCATTAACACCTTGCCCGGAACGATCGTAGAGGAGCGCACTTGGAGGCTTAACAGCGACCGTTCCCATCTGGAACGGTTGCGGGCTGCGTCGTAACTCCCATGGCTATAGACCCGTCTACTCTCTGATGTTGCCCATGTATATTTGTTGTGGTGTTTCTTTGTGCCGTGTAATATTTCTTTGGCGCGGGTGTTGTGCCTGGTTGTGTGGCTGAAGCATAGGACTGTCTGGCGTTTCACTGTGGTCAAAAGCGATTCTTAAGGGCCTGCGGCTTTGATGATTGTTTGTTTGGTAAAGAGCGAACGGGTAATGGGTAGTAACTTACGTGGCTCACTCTTTACGGTCGGTAGCTGTGTTTCTATGTGTGGCCGCCATTGTTCCTGAGCCAGTGCATCGGATGTCGGATGTCTTGCTCGGGTGGATCGGAGTGGCGCGCTTGGTATGGGTGCGGTTGGGGTTTATATACAGGGCTGGGTTATTAGTGTGTAGTGGTGTGTGCAAGGGGTAGTGGGTGGATGGTGATAAGCAGTGCTGCCATCTGGTGACTACCATATTCCTCCTTCCTTATGACGTTTGATCGCCAATAATATATCCCACTTTTAAAGCACCCAACTTGAATTCCATTTTAAACTTAATCTAATTATGTAAGTAATATTTCACAAATTAGTCAATCTAACGAAACTAGTCAATTGAATAAACCCAATGAATTTAATAATCGCTAAATAATTATAAACCGTGTTATGAACATATTGCCAGTGATTGTTGTGAACAGGGTTAGTACAATAAACATTCAAAAACCAAAACTTCTTATAAAATAGTAACGTGGTGGGTAACGAAATGTTGTTGCACTAGTCCTATTTGACCCGGCAGTGCAAGTGCAGTGTTCTGTCGACAGCTGGTGCCTGTCTGCCGTGTTATATGCGATCTACACCTTGCGTTGAGGATGGCCACGCGAAGCACTACCCAGCTTTGCAGATTGCGCGGTGCTGCAATGTACCGTGCCTGATGCACCACCTCTTGTGAGTGTCCGTTGCTAGGACCCCATGGTGACAACAGGGGGGCATATGTTTCCAAAACCAGTCGGTATAGGTCGATCTGTCGTGCCAGTTCGCTAAATCCTGGCGCAGACACGGATTTGTTGGTGATTCCAAAAACACTGTTTGTAAACTGCTGTACCCACTGCCTGTAGTCTGCCAATCTAAAGGTGAAACAGTGCACATGTATCAGTTGGCGTTGATGTGTGTGCTTTTCCAATATCGCCTGTGCTTTGCACACGACACCCGAGAAAGGAACGCGTGCGTTCCCACGGAAGTGGAAAACCAGCGGCTTCTCCAACTCTTTAGCCAAGGCAATATGCTTTTCGAACAGTAGTCGTTGGCTGGGAAGTGAATGTAGTGGCTCCGTGTAATCGAGGCCACATTCGCTTATCGCCGCGCAGTCGGGACTGCAGATCTTGGCTTGCACTCTGTCCCATGAATCACTATCAAGCGACTTTGCCAGTCGAGGGTGAACACCGTAAATGGTTTTGATAACCACCGTCTGGTGATTGACGGTGACCCCCTTTATGACCGGTCGCAGCCAGTCGTCTGGAAAGACGCCGTTTTTTACCACTGCGGTGAGGCTGATCGTACTATCACCTCGCCAGAGGGAGAAGGCTTTTTCCCACGCTGGGCCAGGTTCGGTGATCAAATGGGACAGCAGTTGTCTCCTGGGTCCCTGTCGCCTGGTTTTTCCTCGCCCTCATCTCCCTAGCCTGTAGTAATTGTAGGTGGCAGTGAGCGTCCATGGCGGACTCCGTTACTGTGTGAGTCTGATGGAGTGAGGCAGACAGGACTAGCCATTCCCTGAAGGTGTCCTGCTTGTGGGGTGGCATCTCCGCCAACATCCTCCCCATGCTGTCCCAATTTAGGAGCGCCACTGGGTGATTGGGTGGACTCAGCTGGATGTTGACGGTAGCGATAGGTCGGGCTATCATGTTAAATCGGGAACCCTGTTTTGGGTAACATCCTCTCTTTCTAAATAGGACGACGAGCTCCTCAAAGGTGTGAATGAGGGCCATTCTCCGCGTATTCTCGAGGAGTTCGATCATGGAGTATGTCCATCTAGCAAATGTGGGACAAACTCTCCTTTTTGCCTATCCTTCACAGAATGCCCGGCTAGATGAGTCCGTACGGGAGGTATGGCGCCAAACTGCTGCTCACACAGCCAGGAAGCAGTATCTGGATGGAAATACCAAGGTAAGTGTGTTACCTCAACATGGAGTCGTATGCAATTGGTGGTTGCATTACATGGTGCACTGTCCCAGTCCAGATTGCGCCCTTCTCATCTTTCTGGGGGGGGGGGCATTTCGGCAGTAGACGACGCATGCTGCGCCGCCTCACTCCCCCTCCGGCGTGACAAGACCTTCTGTTGTAAGGGTGCTGGTGGTAACTGTGGACTGTTGTCCGCCACCGTTTCACATTCATCGTCAGAGGAGACGGAAGTTGGGGGTGGGGGTGCCTATGATTTCTTGCACCTGTTTCGTCGCCGCCATCGCTTGCCGAATACTACAGGGGGGAGGCCTGGTCTAGAAGTCTCTGACTCCTTCCATAGCGGTCAGTGTGACAGGACTACTGTCCGTCGCCGCGGGGGTTACCCCTGTGCATATGTTGCGTACTAATGGCGGTGATGCATAAACATTGTGTATGGTGCGTTAGAGTGGTGTCTCTGTGTATAGGGGTGACGTGGTAGGGATGGTCGTGTGGGTATTCTGTAGCAGAACTGGGGTTCGTGCGAGGGGTAGTGCATGGAGCCTGCGATTCGCTGGTATCTCCGTCTATAGGGGTGACGCGGTAGGGATGGTATTCTGTAGCATATTTGGCACCCTGGCATATTGCACTACTTGGGCGTATGTGGGGGGCGGACGTGTTTGCACATTGGCGTCTAATGACACCTGCACGCCACCCAGTGTCACATGCGGCACCAAGGTGCCTTGTGCTGCGTGCACTAGGTGCTGGAGGTCGCTCAGTGCGACAGTCCGAATGGAGGCTGACTGGGCTGTTGGCCGGTTTTTGGGCCTCCTCTTCGTGACAGGGCTAATGGTACCATCAGTATCGGTGGCATCCATCTGTAATATAAGTATTGTAATTACGGTTAGTCGTCATACCTGCAGGGTCGATTGATGGGTCGACCCCCGCGTGTAGTTCGCGGGATTTTTTCCTGTGTGGTGGTCATTCCCAATTCTCGCCTGATTAGTGGTTGGTTAGCGTTGAACTATGACTCAACCCCGTCTAGCGGATCATGAATGGGCGTGACTTCTGCGGGAGGCCCACCCAAGTTGAGGATTGCCTGTCGTTTCCGTCTTATCCATAGAGGGATATCACGGTCCTCGCATACCCGAAACTTGTCATGGTGCTTCACGTATTCCCGCTTACGACCCGCGATACGGTATAAGAAATGCGACACTACTTTCGTAATTACAAATGGCCCCTTCCATATTAGGAGTAATTTCTTACTTTGCCCCAAGATTGTCCCAAAGTTACGGATATACACTGGGTCACCCACAACAAACGTTCTTTCTCGAATTGGGGTTCGGTGAAGTAACGTACGTGGACCTTGCAAGAAGGGTTAGTGCACTCTACCATCACATTACCTCTATGTTTTGTCAGAATTACAGTGCTTTGCGCTGCTTGAACTCTACTTATATTGTATGTACTTCGCTGTTGGCCCCTTTTTCACCAGTGCATGAACAGTGGTGGCGTCCATATTATGGGCGGCAGTGTCTACTATCATGATCGTATTCCTCTCATAAATTGTGGCTGGTATTAACAATGTGTGGCCTACTGTTGGGCTCAGATGAGTACTTCCGACTGTTACATATTACCTTAGGATACCTTAGGACTGTTCTGATCGCAGGATCCTCTCGGTTCCTCAATGATCAGATCTTCTTCTTCGGGGTCTAGTATTAAGAGTTTGTGTTTTCCGGTTCCAGTGTTTAATGTTAGTGGGGCTTCATAGTCGTATAATATCTCCTGGGTTGACCAGAATTTATCAAGGCGGTTTTTAAATGAATTTATTGATTTTGCTTGTATTACTGAATCTGGTAAACTGTTCCATGGTTCAACCACTCTAAGCGGGAATGTATTTTTTCTTATGTTTAGTTTTGCTCTTTGGTTGAACAGTTTAAGGGAGTGTCCTCTGTTACTGGATCGTGATGCCACATCCTCCCACTTAAGAAGGTTTGGTGCAGATTTGTTGTCGTATATGTAATGCATTATTTTATACACTTCAATCATGTCTCCTCTTAACCTACGATATGTTAATGTGGGTAACTTAAGTAATTTTAGTCTTTCAGTGTATGATAAGTCCCTCATACCAGGTAGTTCTTTTGTGGCTCTTCTCTGGACATTTTCTATGGCTATTTTATGTTTCGTCTTAAATGGATACCATATTGCTATTGCATAATCTAGGTGGGATCTAACCATAGTCTTGTATAGTGGCAAGAAAGTGTATGTATCTAAGAATTGAAAAGTTCTTCTGATTACTTTTGTCATTCTGGTTGCTTTATTAACCACTTGGTTGATGTGATCATCAAAAGAACGTTTTGAGTCAATAATTACTCCTAAATCTTTTTGTTTGTCAGTGGTGACAAGAGCATGTTTGACATTATTTGTTGCCATAAAATATTTACTTTCACCAATATTATTTTTCCCAATTTCCATGTGTACACATTTATCAGGATGGAATTTTAACAACCACTTGTCGCTCCATTGTTCTAGTATGCTTAAATCATGTTGAAGTACATCCTGATCATCTATATGTGTTATTGTTCTAAATATCTTTATGTCATCAGCAAATAGAAATGTATTTGAATTTGTTAGATCTGGGAGGTCATTAACATATAGAACAAAAAGTAGGGGTCCTAGAACGGAACCCTGGGGTATCCCTGATATTACCTCTTTCCAGCTAGACTCATCTCCATTTACTGAAACTTTTTGTTTTCTATCTGTGATGAATGATTCTATCCAGTTAATCAGTTCTTCTGAAATGTTGAAGCTTTTTAATTTGCTAATTAATCTTTTGTGTGGCACGGTGTCAAAGGCTTTTTTGAAATCCATATATATAACATCAGTATGGTTGCCCTTATCCATTTCTTTAGTCCAGTCATCTATTATTTTGATTAGTTGTAGAACTGTTGATCGGCCAGATATAAATCCATATTGTTTTTGACTAAATAGATTATTTACTTTCATGTAGTTTGTAATGTGATTTCTAATAATTTTTTCCATACATTTACATATTATGCTTGTTAAACTTATTGGGCGGTAGTTACTAGCTAGTTTCTTGTTTCCATTTTTATAAATTGCTGATATTTGAGCCTCTTTCCAGTCATTGGGAATGCAGGAAGTTTTAATCGACGTTTCAAAAATTTGTTTTAAGGGTTGACAAATACTTGCTGACAACTCATTTAGTAGCCTGGCGCCTAGTCCATCTGGGCCAGGCGATTTGCTTATATTAAGTTGTTTTAACGTCAGTAGTATTATATTTTCAGGTAGTTTTAATTTGTCCATCGCATGTTTATTGTTTACTTTAGGTATGGTTGGTATAGGCCCTGACTGTTCTTTTGTGAATACACTGGAGAAATAGTCAGCAAGTATATTTGCTTTTTCTTCATCTTCATTTGTTGTTTGAGATTTTAGGTTGGTGGGGTCTATGTTCAGTTCCCCAATTCCTTGTTTGATTGTAGTTTTTGATTTATAATATTTCCAAAAGACTTTGGGGTTTTTCTTGGTCTGGGATGCTAGATTTCGTTCAAATTCCTTTCGGAGCTTTCTGGTTAGAGCTCGGATTTTATTTCTGCTTTTACAATACTCTAGATATTTTGTTCCATCCCTTGTTTCCATGTATCTTGTCCATAATCTGTTTTTACGTCGAATTAGTTTCCTTGTATTAGCATCCAGGGGGAAGTTCCCCTTTCTATTATTTTGAACTATTTTTTGAGGTACGTACTTATCTTCTAATGAGTTTAGTACTGTTTTGAAGATTTCCCATTGACCGTTAACATTATCCTTACAGTCTTTAAATTTGTCTTCCCAGTTAATATTTGAACATTCTATTCTCATTGCATCATAGTTTGCGACATTATACAGCTTCCTTTTTTTAGTGTAATTACTTGTTATAAAGTTGCACATTATACTGAATTTGAGTACACAATGGTCACTTTTGCCCAGAGGGCTAAGGTACTCTAATTCTCCTACATTATCTTCGTCATTAGATAGAATCAGATCTAACAGGTTTGTGTTAGTTGTGCCTCGTCCTCTGGTGGGGTTTGACACGTGTTGAACCATGTAGGTGTCTCTAAGGCATTCCACAAATTTGAAATTTAAATTGTTGGGGTTATTTGATTTGGTCGTCCAATGATTCCAATTTATTTCAGGGAGGTTGAAATCTCCAGTAATTACGATGTGAGAGTATTGTTGTTGTGATATTGATCTGATCATATTTAGAAGTCCTACATTATTTTCTTCAGATCCCCCATCGCTTCTGTATATGCATCCAAAAAGAAGTTTATTTTTATTCTTTAATTTGATTTCTATAAATAAGCATTCTTTGAAAGTTGTGGCTAGGTTTATGTACTCTGCATGCAGGGAATTTAGCACATATATTATAATACCTCTTCCTTCGGTATTTTGTATATTTTTTTAGAATAACATGTAACCTTCTAAGGAAAATTCTGGTGTTGTTACAGAACATTTGGGGTTTTTGGGTTTTACTTCATTAATTGCTATTATGTGGGGTTTTAGTTCTTTGATTCTTTGTTCAAATTCATTTTGTTTGTTTCTTAATTGGTCAGCATTGGTGTAAAAACACTGAATGCTGCCTATCTCATTAAGATTATGTTTGTTTACGTTCGTTTTCCCATCTGCTGTTCTAGGTGGATATGTACTTTTTATTGGCTTTTCCTTATCTTTTTTATTCTTCTTTCCCATGGTGGACCCCTCACTCTGTACAGGTATTCCCCCGACTCATCTGCTGCTTCCTGTCTCTTTGCTTCTTCATAGAGCTTTTTAGATTCTTCTCTTTCTTGTTTGGTTTTGTCTTGGTCAATTTTTATATTTTTGAACTTATCATTTTCCTTGATGTGATGGAACTTTCGAAGAAGGGTGCGTTTTTTGTCAATGTGCGTTACTGTAATCAGTACTGGTCTGGGGCTGTTTGCATTTTCTTTAGCTTCCCCGAGCCGTCGGATTTCTGTGATGTCAGTGTCTGTAAAGTTATTGTCTATTTCTGTGCAGATTTCTAGGATTTGTTCTTTGTCATGTTGTTGTCTTGTGGTTTTTAGTTGTGATGTTGTTTCTGGCAGGTTGAAAATGATTACATTGTTTAATCTTTTTTCTCTTTCTTTTGTTTCAATGTTTTGCTCCTTTACTTGTATTTGTACTACTTTTTTCACTTCATTTGGGTTAATGGTTGGCTTTGTTTGGGCTTGTGTTGGGCTGTTTTCTTCTACCTTGGATTCTGAGATAATTGCTCTCACTCTTTTCTCGTCGACCTTGGATCCAAGTTCTTTTTCTATTTCGTTTATTCTGTTTTCCACTTTCTTTAGGAATTGCTCGCACCTCTCCTCACAGCTCTTTTCATTTTTTAGATTTTTCATTACTTTTGAGTCACAGGGTGGACAAAACCAATGTATTTGCTGTTTTTCTGTCATTAGTTTATATTCTTTATCGTTTATGTCCACACATTCAATACAAAAATGTTTCTCGCAGAATTCGCACTCTAGCAGTTTATGGTTTGGTCCTTTGAAGTTTTGTTTACACCCTGTGCATGTCCAAACTTCATCATCAACAGTTTTCCACTGAAAATCAGTTTTACTTTTTGTCCTTGTTTTTTTTTTGCATGTTGCCATGACCTACTTTAGTTTTATATCCCTTATTATAATATTTATTTAGTATTTTAGAGTTGTGCAAGGGATCAAGGCAGTGCTGGGAGAAGATGTTGAGTTGTTATAGAATGATGCCCAGGGCGACTCTGGGTTTAATGAGTTGCCTTGATGAACAAGCCAGATTAGTATAAAGTGAAGATTTGTGCAGGATGGTTGAAGAAATGTGTTTATGTCTAACTAATTAATAATGATTATGCCTACATAATTTATAATGTTTGTCTACATAATTGTAGTGGCTTTAACAAAGATTGTATGTTAAGCGTTGCTTAGGGTGCTTTCTTATGTTTACTTTTAGTTGTGGCGGGGAAATTTTGAATATGAGTTGCGTTATATTTACGATCCTAAGGGTAGAAGTTTTCTATTTCTGTTATTAATAACAGTATGGGGTTTGAATTGTGCTGTGGGTTTAAGTATTTACTGAAAGAGCTTTGAATTTGTTCGTTTATGATGAGATTTAGTGCCACTGGTGTTGCTACGTACGCGCCTTGTAGTTGTACCGGAACCGGATCTTGTTTTGTCAGAATTACAGTGCTTTGCATGTTGCCATACCTGTCTGTATATTCTCCATTATCTTTGTCCTGTTTATTGGACAAGTCCAGGGGCTCGTTGTTATCTGGGTGTGTTTGTTGGTCAGCATTCCAAAGTGCTTCTGTAGCTATTGTATTTATTTTGACACTTGCCCCAATACTACATAGAGTGTCTACTTTAACACCTATTCCATCACCATTGTTCTAACTAGTGGACATGCTGGAGGTTATATTATCACCTCGGTGCCCTGCCTGGTCAATCTTCCATTGTGGAGTTATAACTACCCTAACGTTCGACTCATTGGTGATACATACTCCATTACAATTGTCCTGACTGGTGGACATACATGGAGTTGGTCTTATTATTGTGCGTTGGTTGGCCAATGCTCCAAAGGGTGATAGTGGACCCATGGCTAACTGGTTTTACCTTATTTAGTTTGACGGTGGTTTATCCGTCCCACAACCTTTTCTATTGGAAGGGGCGGGGAGATCACGACGAGGACTGGGATTTCGACAGTAATTGTTCTCTGGAGGCTAATAGTATCTTCCCCGGTTATCACCATAAGGGGGATTATGAGTCCTATACCGTCCATGAGTACCATCCCGATTATCCTCTCGTGAGGGGTTAGGGGCTCTATATTGCCCACGAATTTCATCATCCCTCCCACTATGTTCAGGGGTCCTATATCTCCCACGCCATGCATCCTCTCCCCCGTTATACCTGGGTCCCAGTTGTAAGCATCGGCTATTAATTCGAATTAGTGAATCCAGTTTTCCCATTCACCTGGTTTACCATAAAACTTGTCGATAGTGACTTTTCTGTCACTTGGCCGACGATATATCTCGAGATCACTCCTACTGTCCTGGCGTCGTCGACTGTGGTTGGGGCGTTCCATTGGTTGGTCATCCCCAGGTTCAGGGGAGTACCGATCATGGCTAGATCGTTTGCATGGATGCTGCTGAGGATCATGGTAACTTACGTGGCTCGCTCTTTATTTACGTTCGGTAGCTGCGGTTGTGTTTGTGGCCGTCGTTGATCCTGAGCCAGTATATCGGATGTCGGATGTCTTGCTCGGGAGGTTTGGAGTGGGGCGCTTGGTATGGGGGTGGTTGGGGTTTATATACCTCAACCACACCATTAAGTACTACGAATTTTGGTCGAATTAATATATATGTGATATTATCGCTCGTGTTTGGATTTTAAAACATTGGCTTTCGATACACAATGGTAAGATCTAATCTTGTGGCAAACATGTGATTTCTTATATTAGCGAGTTAATGAACACATAAAATACAAATCGAGTATCCTAAAAAAAATTGAGGTTTACCAGGGTTGATTTTGGTTGTTTTTTTCTGGACGTTCAGGAAACACTACTGGTTATCTTAAAACAAAAATTGGCTTTTTAACCAAAATGTCCAGGTTTAATAAAAAATGTGCTGATTTCTACTGGATTATAAAGGCAGTTGGTTCAGGTTATCGATATAAGGAAGCTGTTTCCCAACTAACCACGCGTTTGTTGAAGATCTAGTACGAAGAGGCGCATCTGACATGGCTACAGCAGCACCAGTACAATGAACGACAGCAGTTACTGCTTACTTACAACAAATCTGCCTGCTTTAAATTGTGGTGTGTAACTTGCTACATAATACCAAATGGCCTAAGTGTAATATAACAAAATATTACGTGATTTACAATTAATGTAAATTATCTATATAATGTAGTCAATTATGATGGATTACTGTGTTTTCTAAAATGAACAAAATCTTACATTTTTTTAATTTTCACAATTATAGGTGATTTATACTTATAACCTGATTGATTGTTCTACTGTCTTGATATCATTATTATGAATAGAAATTAGAACACAGCAATTTTTTTTATTAAAATAGATTAAGTAGATATTGATATATCGCGTTTTAAAATTCATCCCTATATCGTGCTTTTACAAAAAACATCGGGTGCTTTGAGAGGTCTCTTCCTCTAAATGCATTTTCTGACATTTTACCACAGTTGTTTTCTCAGCCAACCTCCCCTTTTTAGCCCATTTGCATGGTTCGTTAAAAAAAAATTCACCATGTCAAATATTGCTACTCTAATATATATATGTGTGTGTGTGTGTGTGTGTGTGTGTGTGTGTGTGTGTGTGTGTGTGTGTGTGTGTGTGTGTGTGTGTGTGTGTGTGTGCGTGCGTGTGTGATGCAACACAACTAAACTATGTACATCGGGTAAAATTAACTTGTTGTTGTTTACCTTCTTATAGCATACATGTAAAACACAAAAAGACAACTGATAATATTTGGATGGGTGCACCACTTTGATCAAAGCTGTAAGCCTCCTGCACCGCGACTGATCTCTATTTATAACTGGATAGTGGACTTTGTCCTATCTCTGGGCATTGGGGTGGCTGAGTGGAACGACCTGGGTGTAAGAGATTATGCTGTGAGCCTGTGTATTGGACTGGCTTAAGCTCACTGCCTGCCATTGTCCCAGTGTCAAACTGAATCCCTCCATGTGAGCTGTATCTATAAATATAATGTGTAATGGAAATCCCTACTGCACTGGCAGAACCCGAGTAACTTTGAAATAGCAATATACATAATTATAAATGCAATGTAAAGATATGATCTAGGATTTTTTTTTAATGTAAGGTATAAAAGGTATAAAATAATATATCAAATAAAATAACTATAGGTATACTCGAAAAGGTTAAAGCATATTTAGCCAACATTATAAGGAATATTATTGAGATGTTTTTTTATTATACATGTTTCAGCTATTACACTCCAATTCAATCAGTATTATGTCATTAATTACTACTGTTGCCCATACAGGGCGCACACTGCCGCTTCACCTTCCTGCAACAGTTTCTCATCGGCGACAAACGATTTGTCAAGTTTGGCCATGGTACTTCTGAAGGAACGGTGCTCACGTAGTAGTTTGTAGCCTATTGCTTTACCGTGATCAACAAACGCTCTGGTTGAGTCACTACCACTAAATGCGTTATAGCCAATCACGGCTTCACACATGTCCGGTCCTATGGTAAATACAATTTGAGTGATATTAATGTTTCTCTTCCGCTGTTGTGTCCCTGTGTTAAATAACATTGTAGCTGGAACTGAATGACTAATTCCAACTGCTATTACGGCTACATTGCTACCACATGACCTGAGATCCACTGTGTTAGAAACACGTTGAGCCGCACGAGAGGCGTTAAGAAGAATGCGGCTGTCTGCTTCTTCGTGGTTCCAGCTAAGCTCAGGAACTGGAGTCGTGGTCACATGATTTCTGCCAGCCATGGTTACTTGGAGCAGGTGACACTATTCTCCGTTGGTCACATAAAGAGACCGCCTACTAAATTCTGGTTCATATGAGGGTTGCTTCCACGTATCCAGAAGAAATAGTGATAGTTCATTCTTGAATTGTGCACTTCGAAGTGACGTTTTGAACTGGTGGTCAATTCTTTGGTTCTCCGAATTAATTGTTGTTGCCATCAACCCTGCTGTAGACGTCGTATGGCGATCTCTCCCCGGATTCGTGATCGAAATTTCGGGATACCTTACACGGATGATTCTTAGTAATCAGCCAGAGTAGAACATATCTTTGCCAGAACTCTTCAAATATTCCTTGTGACAAGTACCCCTTGCTATTGCAACACCTGAGTGAAACTTGGTCAAGACTGTCAAAGCATATCTGCTGAAGGAACTGGAGAAGGAAGCCAGTGCTGTTGATGTAGTACGCTGTGACAGCACTTGGATTGTTGATGCGATGGCAATCTTGCAGGCACACAAGGTAGATATGACAATGATCAATAGGGACTTGGCACATCTTGTCTTTAACACAATTGTCAGAGGTGTTGGTGTGTCTTCACGGGTTGATGGGTGGAGGACACGTACCCCGAAATTTCGAACTAGAATCCTCTCATGCGGATCAGCGTGGTTCTAACACTAACACAGTAGTTCTCAGGTCATCTGAAAGCAATGTAGCCGTATTAGCAGTTGGAATTAATCATTCAGTTCCAGGTACAATAATATTTAACACCGGGACACAACAGCGGAGGAGAAACATCAATATCACTCAAATTGGATCTACCATCGGACCAGATATGTGTGAAGCCCTGAATGGCTATCACGCATTCAGTGGTTGTGATTCAACTAGCGCGTTTGTTGGTTACCGTGAAGCAAAAGACATACAAACTGCTACGTGAGCACCATTCCTTCAGAAGTACCTAACTTGGCAAATCCTTTGTTGCCTATAAGGAACTGTTGCAGGAAGGTGTAGCGGCAGTGTGCGCCCTGTATGGGCGATTACAAGAGTATGTTGTGAACGGATTGTGACATACCATGTTTGGGTCGATGACAACCGATCCAGCAAAGTTGCCACTACGCAAAGTAGCGTGCTAACTATCAGGCAGCCATCTGGCGGTACAGCTTGATGGCACGACCATAGGTGTTTTCCCCTCGATAGCAATGGACGGACAGTCCAGCAGCTCCACAGGGAGTACTTGAATGTGTCAGCTGCAAACGTAACGCATGTGTTCGTTGCTCGTGAAACTTGAATGAGTTAACATGTACTGGTGTGTGCCGCTGAAACACAGATGATTGCGAAAATAGACCGATCACATCGACAGACATGGGAGTACACCCACTGCTGTCAGAAGACGACTCCAATATGGAGTGACATGGTCTATGATTAAACTGTTCGTCAGTTGGTGAACTTCAATAGAGAACCTTAGATTACAAATATAAGTGATAGCTTTTGCAATGGAGTTAATAACTTTTTTGACCAAATGCATACATTTGTCTTCGCAATTTGTGGATGTTTTACTTTCCCAATTGTTCACCGCTCGGATAACTTCCTCTTGGTTAACTGGAGTAACAAATAATTGTTGATTATTTCTGTTTTCTAGTTAGTCATAAATAGAAACATTTGTTGGTGCCGTTATATCCTTTGACAGCTCCAGACCAATATTAGTAAAATAATTGTTAAACATGTTCGCTACATCTTCCTTATTACTAATTGTCACGCCATTATTAACACACTGATCTGGGTAGTGATTCCCTAAGCGATTGTTCCCATTACAGTTTTAAGGACTTTCCTGCTATAATACTGTTTCTTAGTGGATCTGAGAATACTTGTTATTTTTGTTGTATGATTTATATCTAGTTTCCGAGATAATTGATCTGGATGATAGAAATGCTTTATACAAATAATTGTTCTTGATACATGGGTTTCTGAGTCCTTTAGTAAACCACATATTTCAAAACTAATTGTTAATACTTTAGGTCGTACAGTTGACATAGGACAATGTTTGGTGTACGTTTGAGTAAAATCATGAAGAAAGTTGTCATATGCTATATTTGCGTTTTCACTACCGATAACAGTATGCCAAGAATTTTGCATTAAATCACAATTCAATGCATTGCTGTTTTCTTCGCTAGGATGACGAATACACTTGTTAGAATGTTCGTTCACATTACGTTTTACAGTCCAATGACACAGAGCAAATACAGGAAGTTGACTACTGATGTAATTTACCAATAGACCACCATCAATCTCGTACTCAAGTTCAGATGTAAAAATGTTGTCTATAAGGGTTGCAGAGGTAGTAATAATTCTGCTAGGTCTATTAATTAAAGGGTATAGACCAAGACTGTACATAAGATCTACAAATTGTTTGGTTCCACTATGACTATAGCATTTAAACAAATCTATATTGAAATCACCACATGCATATGTGGTTTTGGTGCAATGTGCACGACTAAACAACTGTTCAACATTTTCATTAAATGAAACCATGTTAGACTCAGTGCACCTATATACACAACTAACCGGTGCAGTTTTGTGTCGGTTAATTTCACATTCAACAGTAACACATTCTAGTACGTTATCAACTATTACTGACTTTGTTTCGCATAATCGCCCATTTAACTTCTTATTAACTTAAATCACCACGCCCACACATTTTAAATTGATGAAAATCATCATAATCATCAAACGTATATAAAGGAGTTGAGTCCTTGCTCAGCCACGTTTCGCTTATTGCTATAATATCAAACTTTACATTAAGTATTTTAAGAAGATATTGTATTTCACTGAAGCTAGTACTCAGACTTCTAGCAGTATAAATGTTATCCTTGAGTTAGGTGAATTTTTGTGTGTTCCCTTTTCGGTTTCCTTTGTTCGCCGCCATTTTGTATTTCGTTGGCTTTCCTCTCACGATGGACTGTACTCCAAAGTTATTGGTTATCGGACATAGTTTCGTTAGTAGGTTACAAAAGTGGTTAATGCATCGCGAGGACACGTCACCGAGCATTGGGGCGGATTCGGGTGTTTCTGCCCAATATTCCACAAATGTTTTACCATTTATCGGGGGCTTTAAAGTGGATAGCTTGCCGGCCGAGTTGCCGGATATTGTCACTAACGACCTGTCTTGCCCCGGTGTTGATCCGTGTCGTCTTGCCTCGCGCATTGTTTCCTTCGCCCAGTCAGTAATGACATTAGACACGGTGTCTGGGGTCGTTTTGTGTCAAATCCTCCCTCGTGTCGCTTTGCGTCCTACCAGACGGCGTCGATTTCCTACGCGTTCCGATTTTAACGAAGCCCGGTTTGTAGTGAATCGTACTTTGGAGTCGTTGACCAGGGACTTGTCCCATATACACTATTGGAGACACCGTGACATGCACGTAGACTGGGAGCAGTATTTTGAGAGATTTGGGGTCCACCTGAATGCAGTTGGGATGCGAAAATATGTCCGCTCAATTCGGGGGGCGGCTCAGTTTGCTGCCAGAGAGTGGTAATTTCCCAGTTAGCCTGCTCTTAAAAATACTCCAGCTTTACGTTAAGCCATATCATCATGCCATGCCATTGTCAAACTTGTTGTGCAGTCTACTTCTACACGTGCAGTAGCCTACACAGCTGTTCTCTATACTGTTTCATACTATGAGCTATTAGCTTGAGATGTGTGTTGCAGCATGGGCTGGCATTCATTTCAACTTCTAGCTCATGGTGTATGTTAGGGCATTTTATTTAATGGTGGACCCATGTTTATTGTATGCAATGGTTAATTCGCCGCCCAATAATGACAACACAATTAGTGTGTGAGCCATGGTTAATTCGCCCCGTAGTGGCCCCATGTTTATTGTATGCGACTGTTAAGTCGCCTCGTACTGAAAACACGATTACTGGGTGTGCGGTGGCTAATTCGCCCCATAATGGATCCATGTTTATTTCATGCGATGGTTAAGTCGCCCCATACTGGCAACACGATTACTGGGTGTGCGATCGTTAATTCGCCCCATAATGGACCCATATTTATTGTATGCAATGGTTAACTCGTCCTATAATGGAATTACAGTGTTACATAACGGTGTCACTGACTTACAATATGGATGGCGTTCCACCCCTTTGTTTTATTATTTGCAGTATGCCACCTGGACGTCCTACAAAACGTGTTGAGGATGCGGTGACGCCATCATTCCAACGTCGTGCAGTCATGAAACGTGCAGTGGACCCGGACCTGCCAGCACCCACTGCCCGACGCCGCCGCCCTGTCTTCGCTGCTGCTGGACGACCAGAGGACGTGACAGCTGCCCAAGAAGGAGTCCCGCCGCCAAACGCCATCGGCACCGCAGTAATGGTGGCTATCGTGACACGAGAAGTCCTCATGCAGCTGCGTGAGGACCGAGACACCATTCCTCATCCAGCGACTGTGCCTGTCCCAGACGCTCCAACTGCTGGGCATCAAACAGAGCCAGCAGACACACTTGATCTGGCAGTTGCGGGAGCTCTCAACACCCTTCTGGGCGACGATAGCCCTGGTGAGCCCTCACCAAACACCCTACCGATGCATTCCACCCTATTGGGCGCCGATCTCCCAGATAAGATCAAATATAAGATGTGGGCTAACGAATTCGTAGAATTGTACGATTTGATACATTGTAATCAACATCAGCCTCAGCAGATGGCTGTTTCATCCGGGGATTCTCATCAACTTATTTCCATCATGCCCCAGACCAGAGGAAGGCAGATTTCCACCATCGACCAATGGACTTCTGCCTTCTTGGTGTTTGGGGCGGTGTATATGCAAATATTTCCCCACGCAGCCCCAGGAATCTTTAAATATGCTGAGATTGTTCGTGATGCTGCCGTGACAGGTCCACCACTGGCCTGGCGGCAATACGACACCACATTCCCCTGGGCACAACCCAGGTGGGACTTCTACTTTCGCGGCATGTATGCAAAACGATCCAGTGGGAATCAAGTCGTGCTCCAGCAACTTTTACCAACCAAACTTCCTGTCGCCCCCAACCCTTTCCAACAGGCTTCTGTTGGTTGTACCAAAACGGGGGAAGTGTCATTGACGCAGGTGTAGATTCAAACATGTGTGCTCAATGTTCCAGGCCCCTCACCCATCCAGCTCGTGTCGCCAGCAGATCACTGCCAACACCAATAAACCCTGATTCATTACTGCAGGGCTTACAGGGATATGATCAGGCTGAGGCAAATTCCCCTACTCTCTATTCTACTCATAATCACCCATCAGCTTCAGACCATAAATATGTTGTAGAGAAGAAACTTAGACATGAGCTTTCCCTGGGATATATTGCTGGCCCATTCTCTTCTCCTCCAATTCCTAATTACTAGTCATCCACTTTGGGGGTAGTGCCCAAGAAAGAGCCTAATGCCTTCCGCCCAATTCACGACCTTTCATACCCACAGGGTACTTCCATTAACGATTATATCCCAAAGGAGTTCACCACCGTCGCTTATGAAAATCTAGACCATGTTATATCTTTGCTCAGTCAATTTGGTCGAGGAGCATTGATTGGTAAAACTGACATTGAAGATGCATTTCGTATCATTCCCATTCATCCTTCATGCTATCATCTGTTCGGTTTGACCTGGACTTCTAGTTTCTTTTGTGATCGCTGTCTACTGATGGGTTGTGCAGAATCTTGTCATATTTTTGAACGGCTGTATTGTTCCCTGCAGTGGGTTCTTAAAGCACGGGGTGCGATTGCAGTATCTCACATTTTAGATAGTTTCATCTTCATGGGTCCTCCAGATTCATCACGTTGCTTACACTATCTCAACCGTTTCATTGCTCTGGCTTATGAACTTTCTATCCCGATCAAACACGAGAAAACCTGTTTCCCATCTACACTCATTACCGTCTACGGCATCGAATTAGATACAATCAAATGGCAGGCACGCCTACCTCCTGACATAGTACAGAAGCTTAAGGAATCCATTGCTGACATGCGAAAGCGTCGTTCCGTTACCCTGCGCCAACTACAATCGCTCCTAGGCCTATTAACATTCGCAAGCCGGGTGATTTCACCCGGCCGTGCCTTCGTACGTCGTCTCCAAAATCTTACAATCGGCATTTCTCGGCCTAATCGTTATATCCGTCTGGATGCTGAGTCACGTGCATACCCGGCTGTCTGGCATTGCTTCAACTCATCATTCAATCGGGTCACAATGTTCACTGACGGTACATGGATTTCGTCCGATTCAATTAAGCTATATCGTGATGCCGCTTCTACACAGGGATTTGGTTCACGTTGGTTCAACGGTACATTTCCGGAAGTTTGGCAAAGTTACAACATTGGAACATAGGTTGGCTAGCCACTCAGTCGTATTCCTCACAGACAACCTAGCTGTGGTGGAAATAATCAATAAACAGTCGGCTAAGAATTGTCACCTGGTGCGTTTAATCAGACGACTAGTCGTGACTGCCTTGAAATGTAATGTTTATTTTAAGGCAAAACAGATTCCAGGTAAGATTAATGTCACTGCTGACAAACTGTCTCGCTTTCAGGAGGCCGCTATTGCATCGTATACTGCCTTCAGCAGGAAACACTTTCCTGCTCTTTCCATTATCCCCGCTTCAACGGGTGTCTTAGCGACTTTTATAACGAGTCTTTTTCCCTAGAATTTTGCTCCAGCTACGCTAATGATATATATGTCTGCTTTGTAGTATATCCATAAATTGTTTGATATAGCTGACCCAACTCAGCCCTTTGTTCAAAAAAAGTTATTAGCTAGAGCCCAAAAGCTGGCCAGAAACCTTGACACCCGTTTGCCGATTACTCCTACAGTCCTGTATAAGATTGTTGATGCCACACATTTTATTGTTTCATCATATTATGTACGCTGCTTGTTACAAAGCATGTTTTTGTTGGCATTCCATGATTTTATACGCTTAGGGGAAATAACAGTACATTCTCGATCCAAGAGTGAATATGTTGTACGGGTGAAATATGTAACCATTTCGAATTCTTGTCTTACATTGGTGATGAGTCATTTTAAGCACAGCACATCTGGGCGTTCTATCGCTTTATCTATTTCCCGAACCAATGATAAGTACTGTCCAGTACTCGTTCTTTCTCGTTTCCTCAAGGTTCGCGGTCCGTTTAAAGGTCCACTGTTTGCATTTGCTAATGCGCCCCCTGTTTCACGGAATTACTTCTGCCAACACCTAGGTAAAGCTTTAAAATATGCAGGACTGGACCCCCAATATAAAGCCCATAGCTTTTGGAGCGGGGGTCGCTACCACGACAGCAGACACAGGGATGAGCAAAACCCATATTCAAGCAATGGGTAGGTTGAAATCCACCGCTTTTAAGCATTATATTCGTATCCCCATGCTACAGATGTCCAGGCTTTAAATCAAGTTATGGGTTGTTACAGTAGGGTTGGATGTTGCAGTATGACTGAAATCCATCGAATGCAGCTTTACTCCCTTGCAATATAATTTCTTGCTAGTTTGGGATATTGGTTTCTCTTCTGTATGGTAACCAGTGGATGATTCCGTATGACTGTTATCCAGTGTGTGGCATAATCTTCCAATGGTATATTTTCGTTTATTTTGTTTGGGTGGCCTACATTGTAAATTAATTTGGCTAGTTATGTAGAACGTGGATGCTTCAGCATGACTGGCATCCATTGCGTGCAGCATGGCAATGGGAAGCACTACTGATACCACCCTGGCACATAATTCATGTTTTCACAACTTAGTGTATTGGTTAGCGTTTAATCGTTCCATTTATGTTGACATTCTAACTGCGTTAGACGTGAGTCATTTTCAACACAAAGGAAGATTCGTTTCATCCCCACCATCCTTTCCCATTTTCTACCACCATTGTGCTCTGGTTGAATTACACGGTGCTAACGCTTTCCTTCTTGTAATTTACAGCACACATTCTCATGTTTGGAGTATGTTTTAGTGCATATAATGTTGAGATTTGTATACACACTGGTTTGTTCTGTGTAACAAGGTGCAATGTGTAATGCTTTCCTTCTGTTTCTAGTTTCACAGAAGATTTTAGGCGGTTTAGTCCAATTGTATATACTTATAACTTAGGCATTATCGACATGTATGCATTACTGGTGATTCTGTAACAAGTGTCTTAACGAGTTTTGTATATTTTGGTTTTATATGCATTGATTGTGGGTGGGGGGGATATCTCATCAATCGATATGTGAATTGAATTCTGCTACAATTATTAAATTACATTTACCAACAACAACAACTCTGGCTTATTTAATGTAGCAAACAAGCTCAGGGCTCTGCCATTAAGCATCAGCAGGGTATAAATAATACTGTTTTACTGTGTGGTTAACTTTTCTAACAACATTTATTTGTGCAATATTTGCAACATAGTAACAGCCGTACATAATCAATTTAGATAATAAAATAATTCCTCTCACACAACAACATATATGACTGGTTGTTTCTAATGCAGCAGTGATTAATATAAGTTAACAAATGTAAATCACACAAGCAGTCATATTAACAGTGATGAATGTTTTAATCACTGATGCTGTTTCACTGACAATTTTGTTCAACTATTATGATGCCATCCAACGGAATTTGTGAGAACTACGAAACGCGGACTATATCACTTTGAGCCAACGCAACCTAGACTGTTGTTATTCCTTCGAGTTTTGTATTCGAAACCGGAATATGTACACGTATGTGTGTTGTAACGATGTGACAACTACATTTAATTAGCAACATCTTCAATGCGCTTAGCGGACAGCTAGACAACGATCACGAAACGGTTTACGTTAGCGCCTTCCGTTCGAGTCCCCGTTTACGTCGGTTGACACGAGGTACCACGGGCGCCATGACACTGCATAGCAATTAGCAATTTAAAACATCCTGTTATAAATCCACCAAAATAAACGAATACCGTTACAGAGTAATCATGTTTTGTTTCAAAATATCGCCAAGAAAGTCATTATCGTTTACGGTGTTTCCGAGAAACGACAACACGTGGTTTATGAAACGGCAAATGACAATGCAAGATTTGTATAATACAGAATCGTCGCGGGCGACCGTACATAATGTGTCAGTCGCCAAACAGAAAAAAGTCGCATGTGCAACCAATTCAGTCACAATTTAGAGGGCTGGTGCCGAGAGATCGTTAGGAAGCCTCCCAGTAAAATAGCAAAAAATGACACATGCGGATGACAGTACAACAAATAACGCCACCTGGTGATCATCATTAGATTAACAAAAATAACGTGTGGCGCCTCGAGTGGTTTCACATTAAAGTAACAATGCGGAAGTGTTACTGTTTCGATCCTCTCTCGACGTGTTGGCGTTTAATGACAAGTCCTACCTTAATGATACTGTTGGTTAATGGTATCCATAATATAAGCATAGTCCTAATAGTCCGCCATGACGCACGGTGCCATGCTGAACGCGAAGTCAGTTGGTGTACATGATTTTGGGAAGTTAATACTTATGTGCATCATTTGGGCGCAGCTTTCAGGTAAGCGGACTGTGTCACACTCGCAGTGACTGTGAGTATGACTGTGACGCATTCTATTGATATACAGTACCGGCATAAAGTCATGGGAACAGCAGGAAAATATGACATTTTTGGTATTCTGACCAGCTTTTCAGCTAACCATGTATATGTAGACATATTGTTTCTTTATGTGATGCTACAGCCATTCTATCTGACTATATTGAGAACATTAAATTATTGTTTCTGTTCATATATTATAAAACAATATTTTATTTCTTCAAAAACACACAAAAATGCACAAAGTGCTCTTGAAAAGGTACACATTAATTTATTTAAATAACCTTGATATTTTAGTAACTGTATCACTCATAGTCCAATAGCAGAACCCCATATTTCCCCCAAACCTTGTCATGTCTCCCTAAAATAATTTCTTTGCATTTTTGATTAGTCCATGTCATCTAACACAATCCACTGGGTGTGGACTTCACACCCGCTTACGTTTTTCATAATCCAAGATGGCCGCCGAAATGCTAGAAACACAACTTCTGAACGAATTGACTTAGGAAAGTTATCTTGGGGACTAGACATATGTTTTTTGGGGGCAAGAAATCTATTTCTGAGGTTTTCATCAAGAGTTCTTATTGCAGAAAAATCCAATATGGCTGCCACAATGACTGCCGAAACGCCAAAACAACTTACAATTCTCATCACTTTAGAATTTTTTGAGATAGAGTGATGATGTCGGTGTCAACATCATTGTTTTCAGGATGTTAAGTTCATTGGGGTATGTTTGGCGATGCTTAGAAGATAAGGTCATGTAAAATAGGTAGAAATCAAGGTCATTTGAGGTCCCGAACCCCTTAAAATGTTTTTGAATTTGAACGTTAAAGATGCAGCAAAGCAAATCAAAGCCTCTTTCATGGGGGTTTGGTGATGACGAATCCAAATACCTACAACATTTGTACATCTGAAGGTAAAGTCACATGCTAAGGCAAAGGCCATTAATAGGTCAAACTGTGTGATCTCTGACTCTTCACTATGGTGCACTTGTCACAATATCATCACCTTGTTGCATTCCATGAATCTTTGTCACTATGATAAACACGACCTGCAAAATAATATATACGTAATAGATCCCACTCTGCACTTGAATCATTATAATTTTAGACCATCAATTCCTGTCCGAGGTATAAGAATGTCAATAAAAGTTATATTTTACAATATATCAAATGTATTTTTATTGCGCAGTGTAACATGTATCTTACAGTATAGGCGCATGCAACAATGTGACATTTCTTCTAATATATGTTTTCGTAAGGGGTAATCTTATATGCCTGGTAGGCCAAAACAGGCTGTCTGAGTTGACAGTCCTCTTTGAAAACGCATCTGTAAGGGCATAATTTACGCGGCATCCATATTAAAATAATACGTTTCCGTTAGGTTAATGTATAAGCTATAGTTGACTGTTGTTAGATTTCCCATTTTTGTAATTTAAAAAAGAATATGACCCACTTTAGATTTGTCCGTGACTATTTTCAATACCACAAGTTTGCATTGACATACGGCTCACGTAATAACGCTTTTTTCATTCGATTGGAGAGCATAACATGTTGGACCAGGATGCCATCTACGCCAGAGTCATAAGTCTTCTAGTCAGCAACAGAGATCTCGACTTACCGCAAGTACCCTCAACCGAGTTGGCAGCCTACCCAGCCTCCATGTTCCATCCGCATGGGAACATGAGAGTGGCGACCGGCAAATCAACGCTCAAGAAAAACCTTGTTATGGAAGTCACATTGAGGGCTTGGGGCTCTCCGACTGCTGTGGTCATTGATGTCTCTGCTGCTCTCTGGATAATTGATTGACCAGCAAAGGGCTCAGTCAAGAGGTTTGTTCAAGGCCTCAAAGTCTGGTTGACCTCCAAACTCTTTGAATGCGACATGTACCAGGCGTTTGACAGATACCTGGACTACTCAACCAAGAGCAGCACCCGATCAGCGCGAGCTACGACGTCTTCAAGGGTCCGTAAACTCAACCTGAAGTCACCATTTCCAGCCCGTGATTCAGTCGTGAAATGTACGCACAACAAGATGCAGTTGAACCACTTGCTATGTGGACAAATCCTGAACGATATAATAATAATAATATATTATTTAATATAGCGCCAGATCCAATTATAAATTGTTCGTGGCGCTTTACAACATGTAGAACCCAGATAGAGGTAATAATGATGGCTAAATAAACATGCATTTTCTAAAAGAAATTCTTAAAAAATAAATATTAGTAAAATACAAATAAATACAGTAATTAAATAAATATACTAAAATAATGATCATAGCTACAGTTATATGTAGAAATAAGACATTGTCAATTCATTTAACTGAACTAATGTACATGTAGGTATAAAATAAATATATAAATAGGTTAATTAATACATAAGAGATATTAAACAAATCAATGCAGAGAGTAAACTATGCCACTTAGGACAAGAACGAGAGTCTAAAAAAATTAGTCTTTAAGCGTGCCTTGAAAGTAGAGAGACAATCAGACGTTTTAATGTCATTAGGCAAAGTGTTCCACAAAGTTGCTGCGGCGACCGCAAGCGAACTGTCCCCAGCTTCGACATGAGTCCGCAGGACCGTTAACATGTTGGTAGAGCGCAGGGCTCTTGTTGGTTTGTATGGGCATACAAGGTCGCATAAATATTTCGGGGCATCGCCATGCACAGCTCTATATGTAAACACTAATAGCTTGAAGTCGATCCTGTGTGCTACAGGCAACCAGTGAAGAATGCACAACAAAGGCATGGCGCTGTCACTCCGTGGGCGGCGTAGGATCAACCTAGCAGCAGAGTTGTGCATTCTCTGCAGTCGAGCGATGTTGTTGACAGAAGTGCCGTATAGAAGTGAATTGCAGTAATCAAGCCGTGATGTAATAATGGCGTTGACGACACGTTCCTTTGTCGTCGTTGGGAGATAACGACTCATCTGGTTAATATGGCGCAGGTGAAATGAGCACACACTGACGATGCTTGAAACTTGCTTCTTAAAATCGAGGTGGCGATCCATAACGACACCAAGGTTACGAACACATCTTGAGGCAGTAATCGTAACATCTCCTACGCGTATCACAATGCCGTCAACAAGCGCAGCGGCAGTCTTTTGCACTACGGGAAGATATTCCGTTTTATTGTTGTTTATGCACATGTAGTTTGATGTCATCCACTGATTTACAATATCTAGACACTCCTCCATACGTCGCAGAGTAACAGCCAACGCAGTCGCAGTGAGGTCAAAATGGCAGTACAATTGCAGATCATCCGCATAATGATGAAAACAAAGTCCATGCGCTCTAATTATGTCGCCAATGGGTTGTACGTACAACACCGAACCCTGTGGGACTCCAGATGTCACGCAAGTTGTGTTCGATGACGCATCACGAATGACCACCCGCTGGGTCCGGCCCTGCAGATAGGATTGCAACCAGCCAAGTGCCTTGCCAACAATACGGTAACGCAACCGAAGGCGCTGGATCATTATCTTGTGATTGATTGTGTCAAAGGCCGCACTAAAGTCAATAAGAACTAGTGCCGTGCCTTGTCTATTGTCTATAGCGGCTTTCATGGCATTTGTTACACACAATAGTGCGGTTTCAGTTGAATGATTCTTCCGGTAGGCTGATTGGAAACAGTCCTCCATTCGCTGATCGGAAATATGAGAGATGATCCTACATGTATCCCGCCTTTTTAAGGTGTGTGTCGATTTTATTTTTAAACATATTCACGCTACTAGCACCAACACAATGAGGAGATAATCTGTTCCATTCATTTACAGTCCTTTGTGAGAATGAGAACTTTCTTATATCTAATCTACACTGCTCCTTTACTAATGTAGCTTCATGTCCTCTGGTCCTTCTATCTTTCTGAACTGAGAAAAAAATGTTTCTATCAATATTTTCATAACCATTCAATATTTTAAACACTTCTATGTGATCTCCTCTCAATCTCCTGGTCTCTAGTGTTGTTAAACCACATTCTTTTAGGCGTATTTCGTAACTAAGATCCCTCAGATTTGGTATCATTTTAGTCGCTCTCCTCTGTACTCTTACTAGTATATCTATGTCCTTCTTGCGATATGGCCTCCATGCTTGTATACAATATTCTAAATGAGGCCTCACTATTGTTTTGTACAGCGGTACTATTAATTCTTTTTTCTTATACGCTATATTTCGCCTAATTAATCCAAGGATTTGATTTCCCTTTGACGCTGCAATTCCGCACTGCTCTGAAACCTTCATATCAGCACTAATGGTTAACCCTAAGTCCTTTTCTTTTACAGTAGTACTTAGAACAGTACCCCCCATTTTATATTTTACCTCTTCATTCCCATGACCTGTGTGGAGGCATTTACATTTCCCAAAATTGAACAGCATTTGCCACTTTTCAGACCATTTGATCAACCTATCAAGATCATCTTGTAAATGCTGTCTGTCTCCATCACTTTTAATCCTTCTAAACACTTTTGTATCATCCGCAAATTTTAACACCTTGCTTGTTATATCATCGTCCAAATCGTTGATATATATTAAGAATAATATAGGTCCTAGTACTGATCCCTGTGGTACCCCACTCAATACCGATTTCCAGTTTGAAGCCTCCCCATCAACTACTACACGTTGTCTTCTGTCATTCAGCCATTTTTCTATCCAGTTTATTATACCATTTCCTATGCCATGGGCCTTTAGCTTAAGGAGTAATCTTTGATGTACTTTGTCGAAAGCTTTTTGAAAATCTAAATATATGATATCTACTGGTGATCCCTCATCTACCCACCTAGTGATGTCTTCCAAAAAACATAACATATTTGTTAAGCATGACCTCGCTTTTAAAAACCCATGTTGAGATGGGTTTATCAAGTTATGTTTAACAAGAAAATCCACCATGTGATCTTTAATTAGTCTTTCTAATAATTTGCAAATCACTGATGTTAAACTCACTGGTCTATAGTTCTCTGACTTGTTTCTCGAACCTTTTTTAAATAACGGTATAATGTTTGCCTCTTTCCATTCTAAAGGAACCACTCCCTCTTCTAATGACAAATTGAAAACTGTTGCAAGCGGTGCGCTAATTTGTTCTACAATTTCCAATAGTAGTTTGGGCGGAATCCCGTCCACTCCAGGTGATTTATTATCCTTCATAGCCCTTATTTTCTTAGCTACCATTTCCGAGGTTACAACTAACTGTCCTAAATAGTCTGAATCTGCCCCCTTGAACTTAGCCTCTGGTACTGGCAGTGAACTGATATCTTCCCTGGTAAACACTGAACTAAAATACTCATTCAGGTCTTCTGCCATTAAGAATCCCTCTGATATTGTATTTCCAGCACTATCTTCTAGAGGACCGACCTTATCCTGAACTTTCTGTTTGCTTCGAATATACGCATAAAAACTCTTACTGTCATGTTTTATATTACTAGCTAATTTTTTTTCATAGCTTCTCTTTGAATTTCTAATTTCAGCTGTAGCTTGATTAAGTGCTTCTTTATAAATGTTGTAGTCTTCATCATTTCCAGTACATCTATATGACTTCCACATCATTTGTTTATACTTAATTTTTATAATGGCTTCTTTCGATAAGTGTTTCTTTTTAGACCGTTTCCCTTGTTTTTTGAAAGGTACAAATTTATCGACTATGCACTTAATTTCACTATTTAAGATATTCCAGCATTCGGTTGCTGTCTTATTCTTCAGTGTGTTATTCCAGTCTATCTTTGCTAAATATTTCCTCATGTCCTTATACCTTCCTTTGTGGAAATTTCTCCTATACTGCTTTTTACTATTCCTTTCTGATTTTACTTTGATGGTAAAATGTATCTGGTTGTGATCACTACTCCCCAGTGGCTCACATATCTTGACATTGTCAACTAATTCTTTCTGTGAGGACAAAACTAAGTCTAACACATTCTCTCCCCTGGTTGGTTCTAGCACATGTTGAGAAAGGAAACTATCTTGTAATAAAACTAAAAACTTGTGGTCCTCACTCCCCATACTCTGTAGAGATTTCCATTGTATATGTCCATGGTTAAAGTCCCCCATAATAATACAGTTCCGTTTGCTTACTTCCCTTATAGCGTTTTGTATTTTTTCATTCTCTTCTATGCTTATGTTTGGACTTCGATAAACTAACCCAACTGTTAACGTTGAGTTTCCTGTAACTATGTTACACCAAACAGCTTCTTCGCAATCTGCTTCTCTTTCTAATTTTATTTCATAAGCCTGGATAGATTCTTTAATATATAAAATAACTCCACCTCCCTTTCTTCCTATTCTATCTTTCCTAAACATTACATATCCTGTTAGTCCCAATTCGGCATCTGATATATCAGTGGTGGCCCACGATTCGGTTATACCTATTATGTGAGGGTCAATATCTTCTACCATAATGTTTAGTTCACTTCTTTTGTTTACTATGCTCCTTGCATTTAAACAAATGCATTTATATCCTCATTCAGAACAGTTTTCCAGGCTGTTCTTTGCCGATTTATTTCTGCTGTCTTTATCTATGCCTCCAGTTTCAGGCTTCTCTGTGAATCCCCCCTGCGAATCTAGTTTAAATAGATGCAGCCTGTCCCACTGTCAATAGATTGCAGCAAGTTCTCTGAGAAAACTGCTGCCCCCTTTCCACTTAGATGTAGGCCATCTCTCATGTACATATCTTCCCTCCCAACAAAGTATCCCCATAAATCTACGAATCCCACCCCCTCTTCTTTACACATCTGCTCAACTAGTGCGTTGATCGCCATCCTCTTGCAGTTTCTATATGTCGGTCCCCTTCCTCCCATTACTGGCAAAATTCCTGAGAGGATAATCTGTTCTACTCTTGTCTTCTTTAACTTCTTCACTAACTGTCTGTACTTCTGAACTATCCCAGTTGTTCCCTCTCTCTCTGCGTTATTTGTCCCTACATGTACTAGTATAGACCCTCCCTTGCCATGCCCCAGTACCTCCTCTACCCTTTCAGTTACATGTTCTATCCTAGCCCCCGGTAGACAAACAACGACGTCCTCCCCCTCGCTTAGAGTCTTATCTGTCTTTCTCATAATCGAATCACCCATAAACACCCTCTCTTTCCTCATTGCCCCCTCAATCACTGCCTCAGTGTAGCTCTTTCTACGGTTTGCATCTGTCTGGTTGTAATCTTGTTCCCCTGTCTTCTGCTCTCCCGTCACAATCTCTTCCGTTCCATTCTTTCCTGACGCTGTTTCTCTTGTCACCTTTCTTCCTGTCATCGTCCCTCCCGACTTCTCTTCTGTCACATGTACTCTCACTTCCTTTCTTCCCGTCATCTTTCCTCCCATTGCATTTCCTTCTCTCCTCTCCCGTCTCTTTTTCCCTCCTACCTCTTTTTCTACGGTCACTTTCTCTCCTGCCACCTTCACACCTGTCACATTTCCTGCCGTCGATCCTCCACTTTCTTCCCCTCCGATCACCTTCCCTCCTCTCAGTCTCCTTTCCTCGGTCTTGATCCTTCGCGCAATAACTTTCTCTATGACTTGACAGATGGCTTCGGTTACTAACTGGACGGTAGTTGTTGAGTATGTCCTTGTTGAGTGATTGTTTCTTGAGCAATGGCCGGACAATTGCGTGCTGAAGCAGCACAGGAATGACTGCCTCCTCGAGTGAGGCGTTTACAATTTGTATGATGATAGGCACGATACTGTCGTTGTTGTCGTTTAGTTGCTTAGTTGGTAGTGGATCAAGTGAGCATGTCTTATCCGTAATGCCAAGAATATTAGTGATTTCGGCTGTAGTAGTTGGCTCGAACATTTGAATTGGGTCAGTAAAACAACGTGTCTCGTCCTCTGTCGGGTCAACGGCAATGCGGTAGTGCAATGTAATCAGTAATTTCTCGATCTTTTCTTGGAAGAAACGTGAGAATTTATCACACCCTTCCTTCACTGAGCAGAATTCAGGAAGTTGCATTTTGTGTACGTTGAGTGATCTAAGAATGCGAAACATGTTCTTGTTATTAGCGTTCTGTAATTGTCCGCGAGAATACTCGGTTTCCTTACTGGCTATCATTGAGTGCAGTCGTCGCGAGCGGCGACGTATAATTGGCGGTGTATTTCGAGTTTTGTTCTTCTCCACAGATTCTCACATGTTCGCCTCTTCTCTCCTGCTTCGTCGACCTCAGCGTCATACCACGGATGCGGCAAGTTGCTCCTGACGTGTACGTAGCGCCAAAGAGCGTGCTTGTCTAAGCAGTTAGTGAGACATGTGTTGTAGTCCGTTGCTAAGACCTCCGCTTGCTGACGGTCAGCGTGGGCACACATGCCAGAACACACAGATTTAACGTCATCATTGAACACTGTAGCATCCATGATGCGGAAGTTGCGCTTGGCAATTACTGAAGTTTCAGCTGACGGTTTTAACACATTTAAAGCCAGTTCTATGCGATAGTGGTCCGATATGCAGTCTGAATAAACAACAACAGAAGATACTAAGTTATCGCTGTCATGACTTATCACCAGGTCCAATGTATGTCCTGTTTTATGGGTCGGCGAATGAACATGTTCCAGCAAATTGTAGGAATCAAGTAGATTGCGAAGCGGTTCTGATTTCGTTACAACATCAAAATGAATATTAAAATCTCCAGCAATTACGGTTGGTATAACGGAAACAGATGCTTCTGTAAATAAGCATTCAAGTTCAGCATAAAATTCACACGAAGTTTCAGATGCCTTACTTGAAGCAGGCGGGTGGTAGATGACACACATGTCGAACGATATAGAATGGGCTGCAGAGAACTGCACACGGAGAAGTTCAATGGTATTCAAATGGAGAGTAGGAAGAATCTTCGTTGTAAATGTATCGCGGTGCAAGATTGCAACACCGCCACCACGACGAGAAGATCGTGCCACGTGCTGGAAGAGGAACCCGGGAGGGGTCACTTCAGCAATAACAACTTCGTCACCCCGCTTCCTTAACCACGTCTCGGTTATCGCCAAGATGTCGCATCTGTGTTCAACGACTATTCGTTGATTTTGAGAGCTTTATTGCACACGGAACGAGCATTCAGTAATGCCACATTGACGAATGGCGTATCGTGTGGCATAACAACGGCGGCTCTTAGAGTTACCAGATTCGCACTGCCTTGCCGACATACAATTCGTGAATGATCTTCAAAACGGCTGGTAATCCGCGATCGAATCGCGCGCTGTTTGCGCGTGCCCCCACGTCTGTCACGCAGAGTTGGACGCGCCGTGGACAGTCATAGACGTCTGATCAATGAATACACTGTGTCAGGTAATCGCGGAGTGACACCACTGGTGGCAGGACGGAAAGCCCGAAAGACGTTCTGTACGCACATCGCCGCCAACGGTAGAACAATTCCTTGCTAATTATAGTTTACCAAATTAGGTCACTCACGGGGGTTGTCGGTCTGAAGACCTGTAGTCCACCAGCTTCGTCAGCGACACGGTTGGTTGACAACATTAAAACACTTCAAGATTGTAGACAACGTACGCTACCTTGTTGTATAAAAAGTTCAGCGAGACAGTCACTGCAGCATCACGAGTAAATAGTGAAGTTATGATTGTTCAATTCTTCGTAAACAGGCAGAAAACATGTTAATATCACGAGCACGATTTGGCTTGCTGCCTGTCAGGCGCTACCGTAAACTCTCTTCTAACGACTTTCTCAACAATGCCACATAGGACCATTACCTTGTAGTGACCAAAGAAGACGCAGTTCCGACTCAAGTGTTCAAAGGGCGAAAACAACCTCATTTGCAGCTACCTTTTACACATGAGGAGGCAGACATCATCATGACCCAGCAGGTCATTTTCAATGGCCAGGATCCACAGGCAGAGGTCTCCGTCGTTGCTGACGACACGGATGTTTTTGCGTTAGTTCTCCACCATTACGCAGCCCAAAACCTGCAGTGTCCCATGATCATCCAGTCTCACATCCATGGCCAAACATGTGTTGGCACCCAGCAATTGTGAAGAAGCACTCCGATATCATCTCACAGGTTCGTGCACTGCATGCCATAAGTGGGTGTGATACTGTAGTGGCCACTTACGGTGTTGGAAAGGTAACTGCCATATGAGAACTGACTCCATGACAGAATGCTGTCAGCGCATTTGGGCGCTGAAAACTTTAACGAATACTGTTTCTGCCCCCAAACTATGCTCTCTCCCACCAACAACTCAGACATTTGTTCAGAATGTGCTCAGATGCCATTACCCGGTTTCACAATGGTATGGAGCCCTAGAATCGGACGCCCCTCCCCTCAACCCAGTAGAGTTGGGATGGGAGGGAGACCTCAAGTATTCAAGCTCATACGATGCAGTTGTGAGTCCGAGCGACCCTGTAAAGGCAACAACTGCGGATGTACTGAACGCCAAGTCGCACGCACCATCGTTTGTGCCTATGGGGAGGACTTGAATTCAACAAACCATTCAATAGGAAGGCGTCTACTGAGGATGAAGATGACGAGGATGTGTCAAATGAGAATCAGTATGTTATTGATGAGTCTAATGAGGATCAGGTGTAATTGTGCCACAGTGTTAATGAGGCACATCATGAAAGCGTTTTGGTATATTTTGTGGTATAATGGTGTCCAGTTGATCATCCAATAGTTGTACTGTACTTGGATAGTGTTGGTTACAGCTACCTGATGTGCTATATCATCAAGTCGAAGTAATATTTTCGTAATAATAATATATTTATATGTAGGTTTTCACTGTCACTTACATTATATGTTTACTGCCAATACGTTGAGGAGTTCATAATGGATTGTAATAAATAAATAGATTATTCATTTGATATGTCCGTTTCAATTTGATTATTTTGTGTCAACAGACAAATACCAACAATAGTTTTTGGCTTCAGATGTTTAGCCCTCAGACATCATTTGGCCACATAAGGATTCCTCAAACCGTCATGAATACACCCGAATCGGGATCCGTTACCCCAAAAACCTATATTCAGAAACCAATGTCTTCGTTCTATATCAACTAGCTCCTAAATTATGGCATTTTAAAGCATTTTTTCTGCATTTCGGCAGTCATTTTGGCAGCCATATTGAATTGTTCTGCAATAACAACACAACTAATCTTGATGTAAACATCAGAAATAGATTCCTTGTCCCCAAAACCTATGTCTAGACCCAAAGATCACCTTCCTAAGTAAATTCGTTGAGAAGTTATGTATTTCTAGCATTTCGGCGGCCATCTTGTTGGCCATCTTGGATTCTGACAAAGGCAAGGGGGTGTGAAGTCCACACCCAGTGGATTTTGTTACTAGATGACATCGACTAATCAAATATGCAAATAAATTATTTTAGGGAGACATGACAAGGTCTTCTGGTCGAGCCACTGGACTATATAATAATACTAATAATATAAGATACACACCGCATTTGATTTTGATGATTTCATTATTATTTTCCATATTTCACATGAAATTATAAAAACATATGAAAAATATTTAAAATAGTGGAAAATCCTTATGGAATAATTACATAATCAAATACATATCATAATAACCCACTACTTAGTGGCATTTTACATTCTAGGAATAAAGAACATTGAAGTAAAAGGTAAATATAACACAATAATTACAAAATAATGTTAATAACGTGCGTGCTGCCCCTTCGCGGCGATCATGCATTGCGGCATGTCGGCGAGAAAGGGGTTCCTTCCACTTCCTTCCAGAAAAATCTGAGAAGAAAATGGAAGATTAAGATTAGACAATGGAAACTATTCTGATATATATTTTTTTGTAATGCTTTTATTCACGACACAAAATATAAATACATTTAATGATTATAATACTTAATACTAGGATAACAAAAAAGTCTATGTATGTTCATGTTGATGTGTTTGCTCAATACGTCTATGTTAGTAGTCACCTAAATGCAAAAGCCAGCATGGTGCCCATTTATCACCCACCAAAATCCATGTGGTGCATGCCACAATGAGGCATTTAATCCATTCAATATCCATTGAAACAATGCCCACCAATACACATCCTTTATATAATAGTTTAGGTTGTGTATTTATGTTTACCATATATGTCATAATTTGACAAAATATAAACTGAAAGATAATGTTTAGAATATCGCAGCCATCGTCTACTTATCACAACAACTCTGCTCTGACTTGGTAATATATGTCAGGGCTTAAAAATCACCAAAATATTTATTGAACTGTCACATCTAGGGGCCAACAAAAACATTTAGTGGTCAGCTGGGGGAATAGCAATTTTTTTTTTTATTATTATATATATATATATCTATATATCATAATTACTACACAAAATAGCTATTCCCTATATAATAATATAATATTATAATAATAATTACAATACTTTATAATATAATTATCACTATTGTAATTATTATTATCAATAGTTGGTACACAAGTAATTATTCATTTTTAAGACAATATATGTTATTTTATGTGGTCATAATAATTGCATATTTAGTTTGCATATTAGTATTTAATTTGTTTAATATGTATGGTTTATTTTATTAATTTATTTGTAATGCCATTGTACTGTGGCTCATAACAATGGTTTGGATGGGGCATTATTTAACACTTTTATTATTACATTACTATTATTAATGTGTTGGTACACACCAATAGTGCCTAGCTTTAGATGTCATCATGAACAATATTTCACAACTAATGATGTTCAATTTAATCATAGTACTTTAGTTGTATAAAATGACCAAGCCATACAGGTCTCCCCCCAAATGATACAGTTTATCTTAACAATTGTGTAACCGCTAGATAATTATCCACACAAATTAGCAAATTAATTTATCTGATGAAATGTTTTTATAATTACATTTGGCACTGAAAATGGCATCTGAAGACATCCAGTGTTTTTTTTATAGAAAATAATTTCTAATATGTTTTACTGCATGTTGATTACGTGAACATTTGTCAATCAAATACACAGTTATATAAACTGACACATTTATTAACTATCTGAATTATCGTAACAATATGGCTCAACCGTGAAAGACTAAGCGAAATGAACCTTTTTTAATTCCCAACAAAGGGGCAACAAACCATGGTACCCCCCGGAGAATGACCATCCAATTTGTTCTATGAGAAAACTAAATAACTGTAAATAACTATAGTTGTGTTTTCTTAAAATACATCGCCAATTGGAAGATCAAAGGTCAATGGTCGAAGGAAGCAAACGAACATAGAAAGAGGCGTGTGAACCTTGGCACTCCAGTTCGCTTCCCTATTGGTCTATGCTAGTATTTATTTTAAAAAATTATACTGAAGTAGATTTACAATAGCAAATCAATTCTTTATGTACAATATTAGAATAACGTGCATATGCAGTTTCACTTACATTCTCTCCTTTTCCAACGTAAGATGATAACATACTACATCAAAACATAACCGTACCCTATCTGGTGTCTGAAAACGGGAACATTTCCATACAGACTTCATTTCCCTCTTACTGCAAAATGGCAGATTTGCATGACATTTTGTGTGAATACGGAAACGTATATGTATTACGCACTTGTAATGTCAGACACAGAATAATAAGTTATGCATACGATTTATTAACTTAATAACTACTTCAGAAACCATCCCAACCATTAACCTATAAATGTTATGTATACATTTCTGCCTTCGAGCTTATAAATTCACTAAAATATGTAAATCAGGTTTTGTGATCGACAATTACTTATTGCTATGCACATAATCTGTTTTCAAACGTGTGGCTATAAAACATGGCCCAATAATACCTTTAAAGTTGACGCCGCAATAATCGATTTTAACCGCCTTTTCATGAGCATGTGCTTCCGTCCACCTGTTAGATTAGGTAACTAGCCGCAACGTCTAGTTAACTAAAATATATTCAAAGAAATTGTGTATGTCAAACACACACATAATGCCTCAAATTATAAAAACTTTCACAGGAAAGATTGAGGTAATCAAAATTCTGAAGCCTCTCGGGCATGGGTGCATGCGCTTATTTGGCTTTGAAAGAAATTGACACAGCGCTGCGCACTGATACACTATCATATATTGACAGTGATTATGTTCTACTTCCTTCCAATGTAAGTCATTCCATTCCAACAGTGTTAGCATCTGACACTATCATTAGGCAAGAGGAATCGCTGAGAGAGGGAGGAACATCACATTGATTCAATGGCATCATTCTCCAACCAAAGTTGTCCAAGTGCAAGCCGCATCAGATAACTTTTACTGTGGCTAAAACAGAAAAGATGCGTTCAATCTAGCTATATATATTTGTTCAGGACCCTATACCGGTCTAAGCAGTTGTTGATCTACTCACGAACAACTAGGCAAATGGGTTTCGGCAAGACCCTTCCAATCTTGTCATAGCTGCCACATCTGACGTATTCGGTGATCCCCTGCACGCACAGCAAAAATGGGAACAAGTGTACTAGGTGTTTCATGAACAGCGAAATCAGCGAAATCAGGAAGGCATAGGTTTGTACGACCCTATCAAGAAAATTAACTTGAAAACATTTGGTGAATGCTAGAATAAATGAGTAATTGGATCAAATAAAGAAATAATCTTTAAGACTGACATAATGTATCTCTGCATTGTGAAACTGATTGCCAAAATAGGATGCACCCTTTGTTTTCCAATCCCCTTGGGCCGTATCTATGGTCAGTTGCAAACATTGATGGAAGCATGAATGAAAACTAGCGAGCTGCTCTTGCACTGCATCTACAACGTATGGTGGACCAGCCAGATGATGGTCCCGAACCACTGCTACACCGATTGATGCAACGGCTCTCATACAGAAGCTAAACGGAGAAATTAAAATTGTTGAAGAGTTATCAACCAGTTCTTTTAATAATCGTTTCACACGAATAAAGGACGTGATCGCATTGGTGTGATATTTGGGACCAGTCGATCAATCCGCTGAGCATGTGAACCACGGAGTCAAGGTCCGTTTGCTTCTACATGCACTATAACGGTCACTGCAGCAACAACAGTTTCCTGACAGGTTTTCGTATGACTACTCTGCAATATGTGGAGGAATGATTAAATTTGACACAATCGTCAGGATGATCCAACTCCACCCATTCCTATTCAAGGAATCCGCTAGTGCAGACAAACGATGCGATAGTATTGTTTGCCTAGCTGACAGAGCGCTCGGCAATAACGTCGGATTCTTCCGCCAGATCACAAAGTCCCACATCTCCGAACATTTTCCCAATTCTGGACATAAAGTTGCATAAGGTGTAGACATTGCCCACCATGAGAACAATTCTCCGGTACTGATCGGGGTGCTTCTATGCTAGTTTAGTGGCCTTTGTCAGAACAGAACAAAACTGTGCAACGTTTTAAAATTGAAGGAGGACATTATGTCCAAGGCGTTGCGTAACATTTCTTGGACAGTGGACAGTGTTACATTGTGCAAATAGCCCACAACATTTTCCACTTCGACATGTTTTTATCAGCTAATGTTGAATGAGTGAACACTCACACGTGGTTACTCCGTTCAGCTGTTGATGCTGCATCTGCATCAGGTCCAGATAAATAATGTTTATTAGCTGATTGGATTGTAGGTGGGCCTTCTCTTTTCCCAACGTTGTATACCGGGAACAACTTCTCAGATAGCTAGTTCGGTCGCTTCTTCTCTGTTTTACCATCTTTAAAAGTCAGCAGTGATAACATCCTGGGTTATTGACCATGCTAACCTGTTAACTCGAAGAGAACCGCCCTCACTGGCACCGAGGAAGACTCGAAGAAATGTATGTAGAACAGTAACATAATTAATTTGTCAGTTCAAAATATCATTACCTCTGCTTCAAGATAATTCAAGGCATTATCTCTGTATTTTACATACACAATGTTTGGAATATATTTTAGTTGACAAGAAGTTACGCTTAGTTACATGGTGTAACAGCTGGACGGAAGCACATGCTAAAGCAAAAGGCGTTTAAAATAACCAGCGTAAATGCCCGTCACCTGAGGCGATGCCTTATTAGTTTACAGTGATGATAGTAATATTTACCAAATGTTAGAAACCACAATGCATTGTTACATAAAAACCATAACGCGCTCGTAGATAGGTGTCTATTCGTTGTGTGTTTAACATGACGAACGTCAGAGAGAATAGTGAAGTTCACGTCCATCGGTAGGCCATAGTCGTGATATTGTACAATTGTCAAATAATGTTCGTATTGCTATGCTAGGGTAGACATAAGCACATCGTGCCAGCGTCTACTTCATGATGCCAAGTCCACCACGCAGGGACCATTTTCCAAAAGTATTTGCCGCGTACGCGTGGTTCGCACGATTGTTGAGTATTGCGTGCACATTAGGTTTTATATTCCGCACAACTGATTTATCCCATTAAAGGTGAGAATTTTGACTTACATTTGGAAAAATATATAGGTCATATTCTACGGGTCATAAATTAATCTTAGACAGTTTGGCGCTCGAGGTTCAAGCCATCTAAGAACAAAAAAATTAACCTACCCACATACGCAAGCTGGATTATAAGTAGATTACTGCGGCATCACCATTAAATGTATTATTGAGCCATGTGCTAGGGCCACATGTTTGGAAACATAGATTATGTGCACAGTAGAACGTAACTGCCGATCATATAATTTGACTTACATATTTTATTTAGTTTATATATTCGAAGGCAGAAGTTTTTACATAACATTTATAGGCTAATGGTTGGCATGGTTTCTGAAATAGTTATTAGGTTAATAAATCGTATGCATAACTTATTATTATGTGTCTGACATTACAAGTGTGTAATATATACGGCTACATATTCATACAAAATATCAAGCAAATCTGCCACGCCGTTTAGCCGTAAGAAGGAAATTACGTCTGTATGGTAATGTTCCCTTTTTTAGACACCAGATGGGGTACGTTTATGTTTTGATGTGCCTACAACATGTAGAAGCAGTACAGAAGACATCTACAATTACAGAAATGTAGCAAATTGCATATAGTTTCATAAGAAAGTAAACATGAATCATCTTTGTCATTAAAATATTACTAAAACTGAAGTAAAAAATGCAATTGTTTTGTATTTTCCTTGACATTTCCCCCTATTATTTGGCCAATAATGATTATAGAAAAATTATATGAGTATTGCCGTACTGGGCATTTTATTACGAACATCTTTCGTGTATACAAGATCCAGTCAGTAGATTTTGCTGTAGGACACGTGTTTTGAATAGCTCGACTTCAACTTATTAATGGCAGCCATGTTTAAGTATGGTGAACAAAAAGGTAACAACGTACGCTTTTGAAATGTCCATCACCCATTTTCGGACACCATAGATATTGGTGTAACTGAAAATCATAGTGGGAATTAGTCCCTCAATTTGAGAACCAACTTCAACATTTCCAGGCTTGGCTCATGGACGACAACAATGACCTGTATGAGTAGGGCACTGTTCCCATCATTGGTAACAAAGCCATAAGGAGGTGCGATTGAGACACTAGCACTAGTAATTATGGGTGTGATATACGGGGGGGTATGCATTTTGTTCGTGAAAATGTTTGTGAAATTTAGTGTCCAAATAAAGATGATAGTACTTAATAACACGGTAACAATTATTGGGGTTGCCCCATTTATCTTTGCAGGTTTAAGTGTGTTTTTTACTTTGGGAAACCAGATATGTCTTGATATGTTGGGATGTGCACTCATGTATCGTGATGTGGCTCCAACCACAGAGGCCAGACAGACCAGTATACTTAGATGGGGTCATACATACATTTGTTTTTGAATTAAATTAAAGCGTTTGTTTTGTAAAGTATTTCACACTGTTAACAACTTCCAAATACTGTTTCAAATACTTCGGGCACAGCTATCAATAAAGTCAAGTTAGATTTTGTTTATGACTGCCTGTCAAGTTTAAGTTCTTGAGAGTCATGCAATTTTACGCTGCCATTTGGCAAATGACTTCTTTTTTTCAGTAAGAAATAAAGCCACTATGTGGGAAGTAATTGAGATTAATTTACTATGTATTGTTAATATTATTAATCAGATTTATGGGGATATTATTTGGAATGTTAACAAAAACATTTGCTATGAACATTGAGATAAAATAAATTGTGTTTTCCTTCCAGAGTACACTGTGAGGGGGGAAGTCAGCCACGTGACACTGAAAGTTCCGTCTGTGACGTGGGAGGGAGAAGGAGCCTTGATGAGATGCACACTTCTAGACAAGAGTGTGTCTTTCACACGGGTGTACTGGTACAAGGGCAGCGATACTAATCTAGTATTCGCGTACTCTGTTGGCAGCAAAAAGGAAATAAAGAAAAATGACTTCAAGGACAGAACAGTGATGGGAAGACAAGGGGATAGTGCTTATGAATATGAACTCTACATCAACCATACAGTTCTGACAGATGAAAGCACATATAGTTGTCACTTTGGTGCAGTACATAACCAAACAATCCTAATGGTGAATGGTGAGTATTTGACCAGAATCACTTCTCATATGTATCCTTATACTAGCGGAGTTACCCGGCATTGAGTCAATTAGCGATTACGTGTCATATCCTAGCAACGGCCTTTGACGGGCTATACACAACAACTGCCAAAAGGCGCGTCAGCGTGTGTTGTAATAAAACGAGGGAAACAGTCCACTAGTTTGTCAGCTGCACATCTATAGCCAGTCACCTTAAGAACTTGTATATTACTGTCCGGCGTTAGCGATGTTACTATCCATCAAAATACTGCTGCATCGTTTCGGTTCCATTGTAAACAATACATAACATTCGATTGTGTATAGCCAACATGGCTGATCACCTTGACGACCGGACACCAAATAAGGGCAATGACGTGTGACTAATGGACGCAATTGCCCGGAGAATAAAGGCAGTCATACGTCTTTTTTAATTTAAGCCACACTATAAAACAAATGGTATGACTGAAATGTAATTATCATTTTAAGTATATCTTATGTCATCAAAAATAATAATAATAATAATACAACAAAGTTATGGGTCGAGATCGGATATCGAACTCAGTACCCCCACACATGCCAAGCAGCACTCTACTAATAAGGCTAATCTGTCATGCACAATAAAACATGTTTGTATAATGTATGTCTGAGCTACCCATATAACATTTGACAGTGAGGTACAGAAAAAGATGTTATGGAGTGTAGGCCCTATATATAGCTTTTATTGTATCTAGATATATGAAAGCGGAACAAGAGTACAACAAGTTACACAAACTTCTTCTTCTTTGTCGTCCACTTAAACGGGGACTCCTGTCGCCCTCACAAATGATGTCGTCATCCTAAAAATCTCGATATCACCATGTAGTTTCTCATTTATGGGGGTGGCATCTGGTCACGCTTTCTGCCTTTGGCCATCCTGTAGTGGGCAGTGCTGAAGTAGGTGCTCACTGGTCATCGGGGCAGTTTCACAGCAGCACATCTCGGACTGGCCAATCTTAATTTTGTGATATATATATATATATGTGTGCTTTGATCCCGTTGTGTCCTGTTCGGAGTCTGAACAGAATGACCTGGTCAGCTCTGCTGTCATGGCAACAGCTGTCACTCTTGTTGTGCGTGGGGTGCTGTTGGCGCCATTTTCTTTCTGTCAGGGTCTTGATGATGGTCTTTTCATCACTGTGTGATACTCTTTTGTTGTTTTGTTCCAGTTTCCCCCCTTCTTTTGCAATCCTGTCAGCTGTTTCGTTTCTACTGCTTCCGCACTGTGCAGGGATCCACTGTAGTGTTAGTTTTGTCTGCACACTCAGTTCTGACAGAGTAGTAGTTAGTTAATTTAATTCCTTCTTTCGGAGGATCTGGAGGGCATGGTGTACTGAGAGGGCATATGTAAAGATGACAGTGTTTTCATGTGTTTTCTCAGGTTGTTCTGCAATTGTACTGCAGCTCTCTTCAGGACTTCCGCTTCAGCTTTGAAGTTGGTGGAATAGTTGCCGGTTGCAACTGTGTGCCGTGCTTCTTTTTCTCTGTACTTTATGTACACTCCTCCACATCCATATCAGATTGCTTCGGTGGCGGACCCATCGGTGTAGACATGCGTCTGCTGCTCACGAGGGTACCGAGAGTGTATGAACTCCAGGGATATGCCTTTTCTCTCCTCATCAGACTGTATTCCCTTCTTCTGGGTTCCTGGGATGTGGTCTTTGATGACAGGGAAATGTCTCCTCTTCCATAATGGCACATATGCATTTAACAGTGTGGGTTCTGGCATGTGATCCAATAGTTCTGGGTCTTTTCTCTCAAGCATCCTGCTCTGTTGTATGAAGGTGGATCTTTTGAGTCTCCCTTTTGTTGGCTTGCTCATTCTAGGGTGGATGGGATGGTCGTTCAGTATTTTGAACCTGGCTGCTTGTGTCAGCACCTTGGCGTTTCTTCTGTCTTCTATAGTTTGTAGTCTAGTGACAGTTTCCAGTTCCGTGATAGATGTGGTTCGCATGGCTCCTGTCATGATTCTTAAGACTTGATTCTGAAGTCTGGCAAACTTATCAGTGTTTGATTTGGCAGCAGTAGAACTTGCTGCCATGCCGTATTCCAAGACTGGACGGACTCTTCCCACATAGAGTTTCTTCAATAGACTTTGGTCAGCGCCCCAATTTGTGCCAGAAAAAACTTTTCTCATGAGAGACAGCCATATCTTTGCTTTTGCTTGGCATTTGTTCAGCTGACTTTTCCAGGTCAATCTACGGTCAAGCATGATTCCAGTCTCTCCATACTTGTGGTACCTCTCCTGTTCTCCAACTGTCAATGCACAGCTAAAGGTGCTTCTTCTTTGATTTTGGACCGATATGAAGCAACATCTCATTTGTGATCTCGTCTTGTCCTGGAGACATCTTCAGTTTTAGTTTTGTTATTGCTTCCTCAAGTTCTTTGTTGGTGAAAGAGGTGTTCATTGTGGGTTTCATCTGGCTGTCTTTAAGGAATTTTATCTCTCTTCTTCGTTCTGGTGTTATCTCAAGGTTGCTGGTCTCCGCGTACTGGGTGATGACGTAATTGGCTACCTGCTTGCTCCTGGTTGTGTTCGAGTATGATTGGTGAGCTTTTTCTGTTTTCATCATTCATGGCATGTGCCAGTTTCCAAAATGTGCTGCCATCTTTGTCCAGGTTTAGATGCTCAGTTTTTTCTTTGCAACTTCTTCGTGCTTCTTGGATGAATGTTCTCCTGGGCCTTGCTGTAACTTCCTTGAGTGTAATGTTATTATCCACTGCGGGGTATTCTTCAACTTATTCTCTGGCTTCAGTGACGCGATCTTCGAGCTCTTGAAACTCCTCTGTCCAGAAAGGTATGTAGTTCTTCCTGGCACCTCGAGGGATATATTCTTTGGCAGCTTTGAGTATAGTCTGGTAGTGCATTCACTTTCAGGTTCTGGTTCTGTTGTTTGTTGTGAATTTCTCCTGTGTACTGATCAGTCAGCAACGCAAATTTCTCCCAGTTAGCCATCTTGTAGGTCCATCGTGGAATTGATTTGGCGTCCTGCAGTTTGAAGTTAATGTCCAGAGAGGTCTTCACTGGTATGCGGTCGCTCCTTCCAAGCTGATTTTGTACCGTTCTGATGATCTTTTTGAGATGTCACCAGTGGCAAAGGCTAGGTCAGATGTCGTTGTTGTCAGCCATCTACTTGAGAAGAACGTTGGTTATGTCTTCGGGGTCATTTACAAGCTGAAGGTTGTTTTCAGCTTGCCAGTCTTCAACTTCTTTTCATCTTCTGTCAGTATCTCAGTATCCCCAGTTTTGCGAATGACTATTGAAGTCGCCAATGATGAGGTCAAGGAATAACTCTCTGTCTAGCGGGCAATACATGTTGTTGATCTTTAGCTGTTGAGCGTCTACTGTGAGGCAGACGCCATGGATTTCTGCTTTATTATTTGTGTTGATGTTGAATTCTTCAGCTGAGAAGGAATTAGGGTTAGGGTCATCATCTCCAGTTTGCTGGAGATGATGTCATGGTTTGCAGCATATGACAGGATAAATTATGTAAGATACTTGACTGCATATGTTCTACAAATGATGTCACTTCCTGAAAGTCATCCAGACGCACACACACTGATTATCAATGGTGAATCGACAGGAAATTAATTTGGCCGCATCCCACATTACCAAACATTGAAGTGTTTGCAAAACTGGACATGAAATCCCGTGGTGGAATTGTAGGAATCACACAAAATCATGGAGCAGTTCTTAAGTGGTTGGTACTTAGGGCTGACCGAGGGGAATACTTACGTCTGTACAGGGAAGTGTCAACAACCGAATGCAGCTACAGGTCACAGAACAAAGGATGCTGGAAAAGATGTCTGCCAGAAGACGAAGCTGATGTGCAACGCATTGAGATAGGCATCACAAACTGGATTAACACATTTCAAACAGATGCTGTACTATGTAGTGTGGCTTGTGGGAGAAATGCAACAAGAGACATTTCAGCTGACTTGTTGGGAGCACATGCAAAGAAAGAGGAAACTGTCAGGGTGAACCACACAAGAAGCAAACTTCTATCTTGAGATTGACCAGTGAACTTTTTTTGGATGAGTCTTGGTAATCAGCCAGAGTAGAAACATATACCAGAGCAATAACTCTTCAAATATTCCTTGGGACCAGTACCCCTCGCTATTGTAACACCTTGGTCAAGACTGTCAAACCATTTCTGCTGAAGGAACTGGAGAAGGATGCCACTGCTGTTGATGTAATACCCTGTGACAGCACATGGATTGTCGATGCAATGGCAATCCTGCAGACACTCAGGATAGACATGACTATGATATACAGCGACTTGGCACGTCTTGTCTTCAACACAATTGTTAGAGGTGTTGGAAAGTCACGGGTTGACTGGGTAGTGGACACGTATCCCGAAATTTCGATCAAGAATCCGGAGAGAGATCGCCGTACGACGTCTACAGCAGGGTTGCTGGCAACAACAGTTAACACAGAGAACCAAAGAGTTGACCACCAGTTCAAAACGTCACTTCGATGGGCTCAGTTCAAAAAAGAACTATCACAATGTCTTCCGGATACGTGGCAGCAGTCCGCATATGCACCAGAATTGAGTAGACGGTTTCTTTATGTAACCAACGGAGAAGAGTGTCGCCTTCTCCAAGTGGCGATGATGGGCAGAAATCATGTGACCATGACACCAGTTCCTAAGCCGCGCTGTAACCATGAAGAAGCAGATAGCCGCCTTCTTCTTCACGTCTCTCATACGGCCCAACGTTGTTCTAACACAATGGTCCTAGGGTCACCTGATAGCGATGTAGCCATAATAGCATTTGGAATTAGTAATTACGTTCCAGCTACAATGCTATTTAATACAGAGACACAACAGCGGAAGAGAAATATAAATATCACTCAAATTGGATCTACCATCGGACCAGAGATGTGTTGAAGCCCTGATTCTGATTGGCCATCACGCATTTAATGGTTGTGACTCAACTAGCGCGTCTGTTGGTCACGGTAAACCCAAAGGCTACAAACTGCTATGTGAGCATCGTTCCTTCTGAAATACCATGGCCAAACTTGGCAAATCCTTTATCGTCGTTAAGGAACTGTTGCAGAAACGTGAAGCGGCAGCGTGCGTCCTGTATGGGCGATCACAAGAGTATGATGTGAACAGATTGCGACATACCATGTTTGGGTCGAGGACAAAGTTGCCACCATACCATGCAAGGACGCATGTCACCAACACATCAAGCGTGCTAACTACCAGTCAACCATTTGGCGGCCCTGCTTGACGGCACGACCATCAGTGCCATCCCCTCATGGCAACGGGTAATCTGTTTACGGAAACATTTTGGTACACATTGGACGGACAGTCCAACAGCTCTACAGGCAGTACCTGCATGTTTCAGCTGCAAATGTAAGACATGTGCTGTGAGTTCTTTGCTCGTGCAAGCTGAATGGGTTAACATGTACTGGTGTTTTCCGCTGTAACGCCGATGATTTGCGAAATATATGTTCACTTATTTGAAAAAGAATAGGAGTTCAAACAACCATACTTTGCGCAGTTGTCAATTAGTCACCCGTATATCTCATCATCATCATTGTTCAGCCGCTGTGTCCTGTGTTTGGTGAAAGCCTCAGCATGTTGTTTCCATAGCTGCCTTTATATCCTCTGCCTGATGGTGCCTTTCCAGTACTCGTCTAGTTCGTCTCTCCATCGTCTCGCCGGTCTTCTCCTAGATCATTTACCTTCGTTAGTTCTCCAGGTAGTGATAGGCAATGTCCATCAGTTGTCTCATAGTGTACTGATGTGCCCTGCCCTGGTCCACTTCTGTCTTCTGATATGTTCTATCATGTCTATGACCTTTGTCTTCTCTATTACCCAGATGTTTGCTTTTTCTTCCAATGTTTGATGTTCAATTTGTCTTGCCATCTTTGTTTGTGCGGCTGCTAGCTTTTCCTTTGTCTGGTTGGTGAGTGTCCATGTTTCCGTGCCGTATGTCATTGCTGGAAGTATGCATGAGTTGTAGACTTGTCTCTTCAAGCCTGTTCCAAAGTTACCCTTGAAGAAGTCGCAGTGTTTCAAGAATAATGTCCAGCCAGCCTTGATCCTTCTTTGAATCTCCTTGTTTTGTTTTTGTCTCTGATGCTGTATCGCTGTCCCAGGTAGATGTAGCTTTCAACGGTCGTTGTCTGCATGATGTTGATATTGGTGTGTCATTTCCTTGCATCACTTTTGTTTTCGAAATTTTCATGTTCAGACTTTGTTTTCCACTTTCATCAGCTAGCTCTTTTTTTTAGTAGTTCTTGAAGTGTCGTAGGGCATATGATTATGCTATCGGTGAAGCGAAGATAACTGAGATATTGTCAGTGTATCCTCAAGCCTCTGGTTTCCTCAGTCTTGGGAATATGCTTTCGAGTGTTACTGTAAACAGCTTGGGCAATATGGTGTCATCCTGTCATACTTCTCTCTTGATGTTCATCTTGTTGCTTTTTTGTGTAGGTGGACTATCATCGAGCTGTTGGTGTAGATGTCTTTTCAGGAGTTCGATTTACACTGTCTTCTATCCCGTGTTCTTGAAGGAAGGTCAGTATTGCTTGAGTTTGCACTAAGTCGAAAGCCATCTCATAGTCAACGAACACGATGCAGAGGGGGAGATTATATTCTCGGCACTTCTCCTTCAGTCGGTTTACTCCGTCGTCGTGGTTGGTTTTCGTTGGTTGTCTTCTTTAGCCTATTCATTAGTATTTTTGTGAGTAATTTGTAGATATTTGATAGCAGACATATCGGTCTGTAGTTCTTTAAGTCTTTCTTATTTCCCTTCTTGAAGATTATCACCATCTTTGCGTTCTTCCATGCGGTGGGTATTCGTCTTTCTGATAAGCATTTAGTACACACTGCTTACCCAGTGTCTTCAAGATGGTGTCTTCTCCGGATTTTAATGTTTCAAAGTTTACATGGCCGTTGCCTGATGCCTTCCCATTCTTCATATCTCTTTGCACTGCTTCCACCTCCCATGGTGTTATCTCTGGTACCTCTTTAGGGTTGGTGCGCAATATGGTACTCTGTTCACTCTCATATAGCTCGGTGTAGAATTCCTCTATTCGTTCTATAATCATATCTTGCTCTTGTATTTCTCTACCCTGCTTGTAGAGAATTGTAGTAAATCTGTCTCGGCTTAAGGATTTGATGTCATAATTGTTTCTCATATGAACTCATGATCTCATGTACTTCCTGGTGTCCTTCATTTTGTTTTTGATGGTCTTGCATATTACTAAGTACTCTATTTGTTTTGTATGTCACCATTTTCCACCATTTTTTGTTCTTTCTTCTTCAATGCTCGTATTGGTACCGATATTCTCATCTTTACTTGCTTGTTGGTTGCTTTGGCTACACGTGTCGCACTTAGTTGGATCATCTCTGTGATGTTTTCACTCATGGTGTCGATGTCGTCTATTTCTTGTAGTGTCTCGAATTTATTACACAGTTCGAGTTGGAATTCAATCTTTTTTGTTCCTATTTGTGTGGTATCTACTCTAGTTAGTCTCTTGTTTATCACCTTCTTCCTTTCAGCTTCTACGTCCACTCTGATGCTGCTCGTTACCATTTTTCAGTCACTTCTGATGTTGACTTGGTTGATGACAGTTACATGTGTGACCAAGACTAAAATCCATTTAATCAGGCCACTAATATATCATAGTCACTTGGGTGGCATGTTTTGAGAGTTTCTAGTAAATATATGTATGTATATATGTATGTATATATATATATATATATCATTAATTGTTCTCAACAACACTTTGTGCACTGTTACTCATAATGTTAGTCATAATAATTAATATTCTGCAACATTTAGATACACTGTCCCTTAATATGTTTAGAGAAGTACATATATTTCAATGAGGATTGGCTGTGTAAAGTATGATGATTTTTGCTAGTATATGTAATATATGTACACAGATTGCCAGATCTGCACATCAATATGTGTGCCTTAATTCTTTTATTAGGTGACCAGTCACGATTACTGTTTCAGTGAAGCCACAAGGTGTGAATATAACTGGCCTTGCCCAGTCCGTTACAGAGAACACAAAGAAAGAGTTGAAGTGCCGTGTGACTCGAGTGAAACCTGAGGCAGACATCTACTGGAGAAAGGGACCCAAAGGACCACTACTGCGGGGAAATGCGACTAAGTCAAAGAAGTCAGACGGAACCTTTGAAATCCAGTCGACCTACACAGCGTCCTTCAGTCGCAACGACCACAACACAAAGTTGTATTGTCTTGTCAATCCACATGGAACTAGTTTCTGGAAAAACAACACCAGTGCAACCGTTAGCGTTAACTGTGAGTATTGGGTAGTGACTTTGGGTGTAACCAAACATTGTTGCGGATATGTCATACTAACTTCTATCATAACTAACAGCACTTGTGTTCAACTGACAAAGAATGACAGTTTTCACAAATTAAGTGTCATATTGTTCTGGTAAGGTAAATCATCATTAAAACAAACACCCATTTGGGATGAACCACCAAAATTAAAAATATGTTGCTAATGTTTGTTATTATGAATAATAGAAACATTTTTTTCGGGTTTCATATGATTCAGAATATTAATAAAATTGGATCACAAACTAATTAACTATACAATAATAAATCAATACACTTGTGTGATATTCACTAAGTTATATATTCTATTGTTTATTTAAGGTATTATTGTAATACATTTTAAAGTGTGCCACAAAAGTCTGCTAATCATGTAATAAATAGGATGCTTTTATTTAGCACCTTTAAAGTACATGTACACCTAATAATTTGGTATAACTTAAATGTGCAAGATCCTTGGAATAATATGTTAACCTAACGAAACTGTAATAATTACATTTAAACATAGTCCTTATTTAAACTGATCATTACAGTTTATAATCATATGATGTGTACTAAATTATTAGAAAGCAAAGCATAAGACATTTGTTAACCATGTACTAAAACTGTTTCAGACCCACCCAGTACCAAAGTTAAACAGACTAGTTCTGACAATCCAAAAGATGGGAGTTCAGTTACACTGACCTGTAACATCACAGCCGGCAATCCCACGACCAATATCAAAGTGACATGGAAGAAAGGAAGCACACAAATACCATCCTCTAGTCACTACCATCTAAGTGGCAGAGACTTGACAATAAGTCCACTTGACCATTCCCGGGATGATGGCGACTACTCGTGTGCTGCAGAGAATGCTGTAGGACCTGGACCCTTCAGTGCAACATTTGCACTTCTGGTTAACTGTGAGTACTGCTTTATTTCACAACATACAAAAATATGAAATTGATCCAACACATTTGTTTAGAAAATACTATTAATAGCAAACTTTAGTCTTACCACATATAGTTTCAGACATACTCTGTTGCATTAATGTTCTTAATATTAATATACTAGTCAAAAAAGAAACAAGTTTCTGTTGTAAGTCCTATAATTTAATTATCATCAACTGTATATGGCAAGAGGTGGAAGTCCGGATTATGCTATTATCTGCATTTATTTCAAATGTACCTGTGTGAATTGAGCTTAGCACTGGTATTCTCAATCAAGAACAATAACGTTTCGCTTTTGTAGCATAGGTCCAAACATTTTGTGCCTGTCTTTTCCATGCAGGTGAAAGTTTCTCACAAATGCCATATATGGGCCATTAGTGAATGACACTTCATTGCTTCTGGGAACATTTACAGTTATATTATGTCAATAACAGTGGCATATATGAGAAAAAATGTTTTGAAATTATCAAGAATGGTAATACTAATTCTCTTTCCTCATATAACTTCAAATTAATTGATATCATTGTTTGAAATATTATGTAAGTCAAATGGCATATTGAAAGGATTCTAAATTCAGAAAGTTAGTAAATCAGTTTACCCATATGGAAAAGGGGATGTTCAGTCTTCTTTCTAAATACAATGTGGTTGCAAAAAGTTAGAATGAATTAAAGGGAAACAAAAGACACCATTTTGGTGTTATGCGCCTACAAAATTAATATAAACTAACCATTTTCAACCACAATCAATTTTGTTTACATCAGTAGTGTCTCAAAGTAGTAGATTCTACTGAAATTTATGGTAACATGAAGGCTGATATCTTGCTGGTGACGCGATGACTTGACTAGAAGCAGTCGATAAACGAGCAGCGTTAATTTTACCACGGAGCTCCCGGCAAGTAACCGATTCCTTCTGAACCTGGTTCAGCTGCCAACACATGTCGTGGCATATAATTCGTTGGATTTATACAAGATGGGTTTGCAATAAAGACGTGAAATTGTATAATGCCATACTGTTCTGCATTTGGGTGGAGCAATAATATTGTGAACAATTTCTTTTAACTTCTTTGAATAGATGAGAAGTTAAACAGTGGATTCATAACTGTGGATAGATACAATGGTTGGAAACAGTCGCAGTATAATGCACTTCAGCTCATTTAGAAGAACCATGCGTTGAAATAGATGTATGTCACCAATTAATGGGACAAGATCCGATGAAATGTCGGCGACATCGAGTTTTGAAGATGGGAGAAATGCCAACGATATTTAATCATGGACCTCTGTCATCGAAGTGTCCCAGATTTTCTGTTGCATGCTGCAAAATCAAATTGCAATAAGCTTATGATACCTAAAGGTTTATTTTATACCATTTGCAGGATCTGATGTTTTATACATAATTAGGCAACTATTATTATTGTTTATAAATGCTCGACTCAGTTATGTTTCTTGAAGATAAATCAATTAGGCATTAATTGGTTTCCGTTATGATGCCAGAGCAGGAGGGTATCCACTAGAATTGTGATGGCTAACTAATTATTACAGCCTACTTAGTCTTATTTTGGTTGGCATCACATCCATGTGAACAAAAGCTAAAATATGCTGGGGCCAAGCTGGAAAAGTTGCAGAATGAAATACGTTGCCCAACAAAGAGTATAGAGAAAGCTGAATACCAAATGTTCATGGTAAGCTGGACAAGTGAACAATAATACAACACTGATTAACGCATCCTGGAATTACATTTATTAACTCTTCAGAAAGTCACAATGTTTCATAATAGCATTGCAAGATTTAATGTGATTAATCTTAAATGAATACTAAGTTGTTTAACGCAGTATAGTGCAGCTGCTATCCATAGGTTTGGCGAAAACCAGTACATTTATATAGAATTAGTGACATAGTTTTCTTGCCAACAGTGGTGCTGTCCATGAAATTTGGTAGATGTGCATTCAGTGTTTGTTTTCTAATTAACGGATGTTACAAATTTAACAAGATTTAATATTAGGTGAAGTTGTTTATCATCTGCTTGTAAGCAACACCTATTTACCTAAACAAACATTTGAGTTCTTTTAAGTTACTATTTTTGATTCTGATGAAATTTGCATGTATACATCATTATCGTTAAGTGTACATTGTAATGCTAACACTTTTTGCCTTACACATGGGCCAACAAGCATAGACTGGCTAAAGTTAGTAGGTCTTTCTACATTGTACCGGTAGTTGTGTTGCAGTGTGATAATTATACTTCACATTATTGATGTGAGCCGATGTGTCTGTTACAGACCCACCAAGTACCAGAGTGACTAAGAAAGGCTCTACTCCTCCAACACAAGGTCAGTCAGTGACACTGACATGTGACATCACAGCTGGCAGACCAAGAGATGGCACAGTGACATGGCAGAAAGGAACCACACCAATCTCTTCCTCTGGTCACTACCAACTAAGTGACAGAGACTTGACAATAAGTTCACTTGACCATTCCCGGGACGACGGCAACTACTCATGTGTTGCAACAAACATTGCGGGAACTGGAGACCGCAGTGTCGAGTTTCCACTCCTGGTCAACTGTAAGTACACATTGGCACTTGAATATGCATATATATGTCATAGACAGTCACTATGTTCTTTAAAATATCTACAGAATCTGTTATTACACTGAGAATCAGAGATGGAGTTATTGTACATCCTGTGTAGTGTAGTGCAGTGTAGTGTACTGCAGTGTAGTGCAGTGTAGTGCAATGCAGTTGCAAAACTTCATTCACTCTATATTTCTCCAGCATTGCTTAATATGTCCCACAGAAGTCAAGATGGTGTTCTATTAAACAGGTTTACCACGGAATAAAGTGTTTAGTGCAGTTTAATTACTGGATACTGACCTAAGTAAGACCACATCTTTAGTTTTTCTTGGTAATCACATAATTATTGACAATTTATGATTAATCATTGACAGTATATTACATTTGTGATTGGTTAACAAGGCCAAGCATGCATACTGTACTCGATTACATTACCAATGTAATCGTATTCATCAATACAGTTGCAATGTTCTTGTGCATATTTCTGTGCTCAGGTCCCAAGTATACGATGTAAACAAGCTTTTGTTTTCATATTATATGTAATAAATATTATATTTATAAATTGTTTTTAATGGAGATGATTTCCTTGCTAGTTCAAAGCAGTCATGGAATAATAAACCAACTATAAGTAATAACCATCAATCTACGTTTATGCATGTGTACAGGTAAATATAAATCTATTCACATACAAAGTAAAAACATTTACAAGCTGTGCTTAGACTATTAGAAATAATTTAGATGTAAACTAATTGAATTAAATAAAAACTAACTCCACATAGAATCAGTTACTAAATTGCCTAAAAGTTAGAATAAATTAAATAAAAAATACAACAAACTTTGGCAAGAATATGACTATTACATTATTCTAAAGGTAAAGTTCTTTTTTACAAAGTCAACTCATCAAGCAGCAATAATCTTCCCAGAACAGGAATATTTTGATGGCCTTCAATGAATTAAATGATTCAAATCAAACAACCGTAATCCACTCTCGACGTCTCGACGTCTCATTCTCTCACCCACTCAGCCGTCCAGCCAGTCAAATTCTCACCCCCTCCCCACACACTTGGACGCACACAAGCATGCATGCACGCATGCACGCACGCACACACACACACACACACACACACACACACACACACGCAAACACACACACACACACACACACACACACACACACACACACACATGCATCCAACCTTCCATTGTTGGTCTCTGCCCATTCTTTCTTAATTCAGTCTCTACTGTTGTATGTCACATTTTCATTGGTAAACGACCTTTTTCCTTCAAAGTTCAAAATGTAATCCTAAAGTGGGAATAGTCAGTTTTCTTTGGGTTTTATCCCCCCGTGCCTAACACTTCTCCGTTAGTTTGGCTTGCAACAAGCAGGATGATAATGCCAGATTTATAACTACATATTGTTTTACAAAACGTAAATATTCCTATATATCACACCCACTAATGATTTGTCCCTGAAGAATCAGTCAGTGTTAACTGTTTGTAACAGCACCAAGAACCATTGGCTGAGATCGATCTAGTATCAGCCGATGTGTCTGTTACAGACCCACCAAGTACCAGAGTGACTAAGAAAGGCTCCACTTCTCCAACACAAGCCAAGTCAGTGACACTGACATGTGACATCACAGCTGGCAGACCAAGAGATGGCACAGTGACATGGCAGAAAGGAACCACACCAATCTCTTCCTCTGGTCACTACCAACTAAGTGGCAGAGACTTGACAATAAGTTCACTTGACCATTCCAGGGATGATGGCAACTACTCTTGCAATGCTACAAACCTTGCGGGAACTGGAGACCGTGGTGTAGAATTTTCACTCCTCGTTAACTGTAAGTACAATTCATAATTCACCATTTTCATTTAAAATCTGATGGTACAATGTTGAAGTTTAGAATGCAGCTCTAATATTCATGTTTGCTAAACAAATTGATATAAAATTTTACACTGGCGAAGTGTTCATTTAGATACAATGTATGCATTCATTTGCAAATATAGTGTTGTAGCAGGCAGTTACTTTAATCAAATTATTGTGGATCAATAACAGAATAGTGTAAACTAGTTTGTGATCAAGAATACATTGCTAAACATTACATTTCTATGATACATTTTGTCTTTCTGATAATTATTGTTTTTAATAATTACTGTAGCAGTTAGACTGGCAATTTTGTTGCGCTGCAGTAAAATGGATGTGGACATAATTAAAATACAGCTATATATGCTGTGCTTGTCAGCCCCTAACAGTGTCTTGTTTATGTGGACACAGTTTATTTCTGATTTAGCATCAAATTACCTTTTTACGTTCCCGTCATCAATGAATTGTGTGGCAATGACGTTTGCTTGATTCCATAAATTTACGTTTTCCTTGTTTTAATGAAGTTGCTGTGATATTTTGGGTGTATAATGTTGTGGATTCTGTTTCTCAACATAAAATTTATTAAACAGTTGTATAACTATATTATTCCAACAATTTTTAACTGGTAGTTCTGGTAATTTCCATTGTCAGTATGTATGCGTGCGTGTGTGCATGAACACGGATGTATACATGTCCAGTATGTGTATAACAGTGTCTGTATGGTTACTGCGTACTCTTCTGCCAAAAGTGACAGTAGCCACTGCAGTTGGAACTCGATGTTAAGATACATTTGGTCTGATTGTATCATATGAATAAACACACATTATGGTCGCCCATATTCCATTGGTTTAACGCAGTGACAGGGATTGGTGCAGCTTCCTCATTTTGACTCCTTTTTAAACATTCCCTCATAGATTTCTATTTTTTATTATGAAATAAACTACTATTTATCAATATCACTATCTTTGGGTAATCATGCAAGTTTGTTAGACCATTACCATTGCCAAAAATAAATAATATCCAGGTGACAAACAACTTGATTTTACATATATGTATGTAAACTATTTCATATGCTTCTTACAAAAATTGTTTCACCTATCTAGCCAATGGACTACAATGTGGAGTGATTTATGCAAAATAGTACATGTATGAAGTTATAACATCATAGCGTAATGTTAATTATGACATCATTGTTAAGGGTATTCAAATATCTTTCCATCAATGCCTCACTTGCTGTAGTTTGGCTGGATTAGGTTGATGAAATGAACTAATATCTGCTCCTAACCCCAACTTTCAATAATCATGCTACCCGGGGTAGTTGTAATAAATCATGAAATTTGATGGCTGGCATTCCCAGAAGACAAACAATTGGATTTCACATGTATATGTTACAAACGTCATGAAAAAACATTGTCATGGAAATTCCAACGATGAGATGGTTTCACATATCTGAACTACGGAATAGTATATAGAGTCATTTATAACATAATTCAGGTATTATGTCATAATGATGCAATTACACCATGGTGACATATTAATTATGACATTGTAGGTAAGGATATTCGAATACCTATCCAACTATACCTCATTTGCTATTGTGTGGCTGATTTGTGTTGATAAAATGAACTGAGATATACATGACCCCTGTTTTTAATCTCTATTTACCCTTATCCCCAACGTATAGTATTCACACCTAACAGCATTCATCAATGCCTAGCAGTCCAGTCCCCTGCTCAGGAACCTTAAGGCGCAGGGATTTGAAAAGCCCAAATATAAGTTTATTCTGTAATACTAACCAGACACCTGGTGATTTCAAGCATATAAATAACTGCTGGCTCTTGGACTCTGTGAAATCTTTCCCTGTAGTGTAACATATGGATTCTCCATATTTCACTACCGTCTACATTCATAGTCACCTTGCTGTAAATTCATAATTTCTCCTGAATCATCATCATCGGTCGGCCGGGGCCGGAGCATAGATGAGCTGTTTCCATATGGGTTGATCGTTCATCAGGGATGGAAGGTCTGTTTCTTCAATATCAAGGTTTTCACAGATCAGCTAGGTGTATGTTTTCTTCTGTTTCCCTCTGTTTGTCTTGCCATGTGTGGGTTTCCACAGGATGAATGTTGACACTGGTTCTTTGGTGATATGATAGCAATGGCCAGATATGTCTTGTCTACATGTCCATATAGTTCTTCATTTGTAAACCTATTGCTAAAGATTATTGAAGATATGATTACAAAGTTTCAGTAGTGTTGCTTTGAATTCACCCAACTTCCAGTGGAATTCCATCTAGTCCAGCTATTTTTCCACAGTTGAGTTTCTTGAGCACTTCATCCAATTCGATTAAAGTTAAGATTTCAGGGCTGATATCCAAATCTTTTTCAATCACTCTCTCATATTCAGTTGCAAATGCAAAATGCCATTGGGTAAACACGATGAGATATCGTCACCGCCATTAATAAAGATCAAGGACATTATTATCGCAAGCGATGTTGCTTCGAAATAAAATTTGTTATTCCTTGCGGTGTTATCGCATGTACACGAAGCAATCAAGTTGCAATCGAGTCACAAGTGGTGTCATCAGCACGTTGTGGTGACTATGTTGCTTCCTTTACAGCAACGGGGAGCAGAATCAGCTTTGAAGTCCAAAATCAGCTCAGACATGCCATGAGCATATAGCTAAGAATGATAATGGGCAATTGTAATATTTTAATTGGTTTGGCCTAGCTGGAGAGACTGCCTAAGCAAATATTACAAGGCCTGTTATTATGTATGTCTATGACTATGGTCCTGGTTTGTCTGAGTTAACTTTGGACCGACACTGCAGTACCAATTAGCGAACATCAATGTAACCATTCATTTATTCATCGCACAGACAGGGAAATGCCCACAATATTTTAGATCTTGTCCTCATCAATAGACCTGGGTTAATAAAGAAGATAGGTGTAGTAGACGGAATAGCAGACCATAGTACAGTCATCATTGATGTAAACATCTCGCCCAAACGCAAACATTGTCCGAAACATAAAGTCTTCATTAGAAATAAAGCCGACAACATTAACATCCAGAAATCTCTTGAAAACTTTATACATGAATAGTTCTCTCAAAACCAAAACATGACAGTCAATGACAAGTGGAATCTTGTTTCCACAAAAATCATCAAAATTATGAACCAATATGTACCGCACCATCTTACTATTTCAAGACACAATCTTCCCTGGTTCAATAAAGATTTAAAGAAAATGTGCAAAATAACAAAGCAAAAAGAACTAGAAATCCAGAAGACTGGAAAGAATTCTGTGACATCAGGAGAAACATGCATAAACACCTTCGTTCTGCTAGACTATCCTACATAAGTCAATTCCTGACAACAACTATAACAGAGAAACCTAAATAATTTTGGAGCTTCATTTCTAAACACTGCGTGTAACATCATTAGCGACGACAAACATAAAGCAGAAGCCTTGAACAATCAGTTTCAAAGTGTCTTTACACACGAAGGAAATTCCACCCTACCATATATGGCCAGAAGTCCACATGGAGAAATCCCCAAACTAACAATCTCACTTAAAGGAGTACTTGATCAACTTTCCCAAATTAACATTTCTAAATCGCAAGGACCAGAGGTATTCCACCATGGTTCTTAAACAGATATGCCTCTCATCTAGCAACAGTAATACATGACATTTTCCAATCATCTGTTGACTCTGGACAAGTCCCCAATACCTGAAAAGAAGCCAATGTAACTGCAATTTTTAAGAAAGGAAGTAGATCAGAAACATCTAACTACAGACCAATATCCTTAGCACCTGTGGTTTCTAAACTTCTTGAACACATCATACATAGTCACATTATGAAACACTTGGAACAGCACCACATTCTAACTGACCACCAACATGGCTTCCGTGTCAAAAGATCAACTGAAACACAATTAATTCAAACAATCCACGACATAAACAAATCAATCTATAGACATGGCCATCCTTGACTTCACCAAAGCATTCGATAAAGTTCCACATAAAAGACTAATCCACAAACTCAAACACCATGGCATCACAGGCCCAATATCATCATGGATAAATAGCTTCCTTACAGGAAGGACTCAACAGGTTGTTATAAATGGATCCAAGTCAACATCAACTCAAGTCATTTCTGGGGTACCACAGAGCACAGTATTGGGGCCACTACTTTTCCTACTTTACATAAATGACCTGCCAGACAATCTTTCCTCAACTGTTCGCCTTTTTGCAGATGACTGTCTGTTATATTCACCGATTAAAACTGACCAAGACACATCTGCCCTCCAACATTATCTGCGCAAACTTGAGAAATGGCAACACACTTGGCTTATGAAATTCAACCCCACTAAATGTTATATAATAACAATAGCCTCAAGAAAACCGACACCAAATCTCTACACCTGCGGACAACAACTTAAATATGTTGAATCACACTGTTATCTTGGCATACATATATCAAATACATTAAATTGGATAATACAAAGCAACCCAGTCACAAAAAAGCACAACAGACATTAGGAATTATTAGAAGAAATTTAAATAAATGCCCAACTCAAATCAAGTCCATAGCCTACACAACCCTTGTCCGCCCTATACATGAATATGTGTCAGCATCATGGGATCCACATTGCCTAAGAAATATCAAACTCCTAGAAAGAACCCAGAGACAAGTCGCCAGATTTTGTAAGAACAACTATTCTAGAGAGCCAGGAACGGTAACACAACTCCTTAAAGATCTCCAGTGGGACACCCTCCAATCAAGAAGAAAAACCCAAAGACTTAGCATATTATATAAAATGGAACATAACCTCGTAGATATCACACTAGATCAATACATCAAACGCAACACCAGATGCTCACGTAAACATAATAAACAGTTAGTACAAATTAGGCACTCAACAAACATATTTGGAAACAGATTTTTCCCAGTCACAATAAAAGAGTGGAATTCTCTACCTCCAAGCATTGTATCAAGTACATCATTGAACTCATTCCAGATTAGTCTAGCCCAACATGTAAAAAATTAATCCATAAGAGCCACCATGCGCACTCTTCATAGGACATTCTGCCAGTCAATATACAGATATACAGATAATATTGTGGCGCTACCTAGTGAGTATCCAAGTCATGAAACTGTCCATAATGGCAGCCTGCCTATAATGGTAATATTGCGCAGTCCCGATGCTGTCCATTACGGACAGGTTTTACTGTACAAAACAATGTGTGGATTGCCTTTGTTTGTGTTTCCATTCAGCATACCTCCGTCAGTTCCACATGTATGGTGCTGACATTTTGTAGGCATGCATTTGGGTGGTTTGTAGATTGAGATTATTTTAATTTCACCCAGGAGTCCCAGTGGGATTTGGAGCTTAGATCGTATTGGTTAATCCTAGTGTTTGTCCGACTGAATCTTAGCTTATTTTGTACACGTCCTATTTCCAATTCTTATGAGTGAATCGCATGTGAGTGACTTGGTTAAAACATGCATGTTATAATTTGGTTGTTTACATTATAATTGGATGTTTTCATTTGAGTCAAGTGTACTGAGCAGAGGCCATTTTAATAATTAAAATTCTACATATACAATTGTGATGTTTTCCAGTGTGATAATTATACTTCACATTATTGATGTGAGCCGATGTGTCTGTTACAGACCCACCAAGTACCAGAGTGACAAAGAAAGGCTCCACTCCTCCAACACAAGGTCAGTCAGTGACACTGACATGTGACATCACAGCTGGCAGACCAAGAGATGGCACAGTGACATGGCAGAAAAGAACCACACCAATCTCTTCCTCTGGTCACTACCAACTAAGTGACAGAGGCTTGACAATAAGATCACTTGACCATTCCCGGGATGATGGCAACTACTCTTGCAATGCTACGAACCTTGCGGGAACTGGAGACCGTGGTGTAGAGTTTTCACTCCTCGTTAACTGTAAGTACTCATTTACCTGAGTGTATTAGTGTCACAAATCAACTGTGTCTGAATAGAAAACAATTTAAACAATATTATCCATATAGTAACTACACTATAGGTGTAAGCCTAGGGTTGATTAAATGATGATCTTATGCTTTTGTCATAGTAGGATTTCTCCAGGTATATGTTTAAAATAAAAAGATTACAAATCTTGACTTACGTGACTTGTATGCATAGGCCAGATTGACCTCTCATTTTCCTCCTGGATGTTACACCCCTCCATATTGTACTATTTAGAGCACACTGCTTTGCTGTTAACAGCTGCAGCCAGGTGGCACATTTGATTTGGTCACTGGACATGCCTACCCCACAGGAGTCTTCTGTATCTCATGAAAATGAGATTGAATCAGATATGAATGTTTCCTCTCTCATCTGGCTATTTTGTCTTGCTGTCTTGTCTGTCTGTAAAATGTCAAGAGACTGGTGATCGTATGTCCAAGTTTCAGCACCATAGATTGCTATGCTCTATGTAACAGTAGCAATGCTTTCAATCATGTTAAGATGCCTTTGTTAGAAAATATGACCTACCCTGGTTTACCAAAGGCGGCTGATGCTAGGTCTAAGTGTCAATTAACATATCTCTCTCTAGAGTACAGCTTATGTACCAGAGAGACAGCAGTTCCTTGATGAGTTCCCTTTCTTTCAGTTTATCCTCATTTTGTATTACAAATGTTTAGCATCTGTCTGTAAGGATCATTTGCATCTTCTGGTGTAATGGATGGTGTGAGCAAACATATAGGTACTAATGTGGCTATGTTTCTGGAAACAAAAATTTTGATTTGATATCCTGCTTCTCTTTTTTCCCTCTAGCAGTAGTTGTTTGATAAAGTTCTCCTAGCAAATGAAACAAAAAAAGTTAAATTAACTGCAAAATATGTAAAAGGAATACAGATTTGTACCACCCAGACTGATTGATCTGTTCACATACACTGTATAGCTGTATATTCATTAGTTGATTGTTCATACCAACATTTGCTTTCAAAGAATGTCCACATAATATTTTCTGTGGATGTCCTTTAGAAAGGAGGCGCCATCTAGTGAGTTACTTGACAACATGTTGGTGCTAGTACAGGTGTGTCAGACCAAACACATGTCCAAGATTGCTCTGGTGTAGTTGTTATGACTAAACTATAATTGTTGCCATTCCAGAAACCATTGTGTTGAAGCAGACATGTGACTGTTGTAGATAAACCACAAGTGTCAGTGAATACACCATTGCCAGTGAAAGAAGGTGACAAAGCTACCATCAGATGCCAGTCACAAGCTAGGCCAGCAGTGACCAGTGTCACATGGAAGAAAGGTAGAGATGTCATAACAGTGACTGGAGACAAACACTTTGACGGAGGCACTGTTGAGAAGCCATCACTTACCATAGATCCAGTCTCAAGAACAGACGCTGGGGAATACACGTGTCTGGTGAAAAATAGTGTGGGACAAGGCAATGTATCTGTTCAGCTGCAAGTCTGGTGTAAGTACTTGTTGTCAATACGTATGATATGTATTGATGTGTTTCTGTTTTCATAAATGTTCAGTACATTCTGTTAAATGTGAAATGTTGATAATTTTGTATTAATCTTTGTTTTGCATATATACCACCCCATAAACTGTATATATACTGTATATATAATGTATATATGCATATATATATATATATATATACATACCGTATTATCCCCAATAGACGCGCAGTTCACGAGTGTAAGGCTTGGGTGTGCATCTCAGGAAGCGCGAATAAACTGCTTTGATTATTCAAGTGATGCTAAACAGACAGTCATCGTGCTAGCCAGACCACATCATTGGATAAATACCATCGGACAGTGCAGAAAATCATTCGTATGTGCTGAATTGGCACTCAAATAATTAAAAACTGCGTGCTTTGCCAACATCCATGCAACAATGCAACAGCAATGGGGCAACGTACTGCGAGCGCTGCACAAAGGGAGGGATTCCTGAAGATGTTAAGTCAGACATCCAGGCACTCTTCATTCTTCTGAACCATCCTCATGGCTACATATGGTTACGTGATTATGAATATCACATTATTTTGACCATTCCTCTGTGTTGTTAAAACACCCGACTTTGAGAATAAAACGAAACTGACAGAAACATGATGCTATCTTACAGCTAATGTACAAATAATTGTTATATAGAAATTATCTGCAAGGTAGTGCCAGTGGGGACTTACCATATTTGGCATTATTCAAGCCCATGTTCACACTTGAAAATATGTTTTCGTGCATTGTTTCACTTTAACAAGATTTAACAAGAGATTTATCAAGATTGCCGTCCAGAGCTACAAGCTCTAGACGGCATGCGGACAAGAAAGCCTTTGGCTTATCAAGAGTCCAACAATTTTCCACCTACCTATAACCCACCCTCACCAGATAGCTGTCAATTTTATTTTTTAACATATTCACACTGCTAGCATTAACAAAATCATCAAATAATTTGTCCCAGTCATTTATTCATTTATTAGTGTCCTCTGAGAGAATTAATACTTTCTCATATCCAACCTACATTGTTCCTTGATTAATGCTGCATTGTGCCCTCTGGTTATACTGCCTTCTTTCAGTTTAAAAAAAAACTTCTATCAATATGTTCATAATCATTCAATATCTTAAACACTTCTATTTGGTCTCCTCTTAGTCTCCTAGTCTCTAGTGTTGTCAACCCACATTCTAATAATAATAATAATAATAATAATAATAATAATAAGATAACTTCTATTGCGCCTAAATCCTTGGAAACCAAGCTCAGAGGCGCATCAAAACAAAAGGGTTGGTCAATCTCAAAGTCCATAAGTAGTTTTCCAGTTGTCAACAGATGGGTCAAGGCGCTAGGGAGCTAAGGTGGATAAGCAAGGTTGTAAAGATACGTTTTTAAATGACGACGGAATTTTGTAATATTTTCAACTGATCTAACACTAAGAGGAAGCATATTCCAAAGAGTTGGTGCAGCAACAGAAAAAGCCCTAGTTCCAATGTTAGTGTTGGCTCTAGGAACAAAAAGTAGGTCAGAACTAGATGATCGAAGCTGGATAGATTTTCTTACAGGAGTAAGCAATAAATGCAAATAAGATGGTTGCTTATTGGACAGTGCCTGATATGTAATGGTACAGATCTTAAAAATTATACGATATCGTACAGGAAGCCAATGTAAAGACTTCAAAAGTGGCACAGAGCGAGAAAAACGAAGAGATCTTGTAACTACTCTTGCTAGACAATTTTGGACACGCTGAAGTTTTGTGATATCCTTGCTAGCGATATTATAAAGGAGGGAATTGCAATAGTCAATTCTGCTGCTAACAAGCGCTGTTGCAATAGTCTTAGCAACAGAAAATGACATATACCGGCGAATACGGCGAAGATCACGAATATGATAAAAACAGCAGCGACATGTTTGAGATATATGTTGTCGGAAATTGAAGTTTCTATCAAAGATTACTCCTAGATTACGCACCGAGGTTGCTGGCGTGATGTACTGATTCAAAATACGCGTAGGGAAAAAACCATCCAGTTTACAACGCTGCATTCGAGTACCAATAATGATCAATTCAGTTTTATTTGCATTTAATTTCAACTTGCTGTCAGTCATCCAATGGAAGATATCTTGAAGGCAATCACTAAGTTGGTTAAGGGAGCGATTTGTATCCGGGGTAGCCAACGAAATGTAAATCTGAGTGTCATCAGCATAAAGATGATGATCTAAGTTATGTTTTTGTATAACAGAGCTTAGTGGCGTGGTGTAAAGAGTAAAAAGCAAAGGCCCAAGAACAGAACCCTGGGGAACACCAAATAAAGCCGGCAGTGCAGCTGAAAAGCAGTTCCCAATCTTTATAGTTTGGTATCTATCAGTTAGATACGAAGAAAACCAGCTTAGAGCTGTGCCAGATATGCCGTACCACTTTAATAGGCGTTCAATGAGAATGCTGTGATCAATCGTGTCAAACGCGGCAGAGAGATCTAGTAAGGTAAGTGCAGTCACTTTACCATTATTAATGTTCAAGGTAATGTCATTATGAACCTTTAAAAGGGCAGTCTCTGTTGAATGAAACTGCTTATATGCTGATTGTGACACATTAGTTAACACATTTGTGCTAATGTGAGACCTTAGACGACTTGCTACAACCTTTTCTAGTATTTTGGAAATGAAGCTGATATTAGAAATAGGTCTATAACTGTTTAGGTCTTGCTTAGGCAGAGATGACTTCTTAAGAAGTGGTGTGACATGGGCGTATTTAAAATCATCAGGAAAACAGCCAGAGCAAAGTGATGCATTTATAATATTTGTTATAGGTCCAATTAGTGTATCGAGGCATCCTTCATAACCAAGATCTTTCAGTTCAGGAATCAGCTTCTTACAATATTCTTACAATTCTTCTTACAATATGGCCTCCATGCTTGTATGCAATATTCCATATGTGGCCTAACTATTGCTTTGTATAGTGGTACAATTAGCTGTTTCTCCTTATATGTGATATTTCTCATAATTAGCCCTAGTATTTGGTTACCCTTTAAAACAGCAATTCCGCATTGCTCCGAAACTGTCTTGTCAGCACTAACTGTTACTCGTGAGTCCTTTTCTTTTACAGTTTTACCTAATATAGTATTTTTAGTCCTTTGGGCCGAAGGTCCAACGGACTATTGCCATCACTCTGCTTCCGACATCCGCCGTCTGCCGCTAGCTGCCGTATCTCAGAAACCGTTCAGCAACTTGTTCTCTAATTTGGCATAGACATATATTAGGGCACTGCCACTATGTACGGGAAATCTGTATTTGATTAAATCGTTCTAAGGACTCCCTAGTGCCTCAAAGGACCCCAAAACTGGTAAAAAAATTACATTTTGCCTATTTTTTTAAAAACCGTTCAGCAACTTTTTTTTATAATTTTGCATATACATTTCATGTGGTAGTGCCACTATAGGCTGTATACACAATAAATCTGTATTTGATTGAATAATTCTAAGAGCACCAAAGGTCCCCTAAAATGCTAAATTTGCTAAATAAATGGTCTACTGCAGCAGCATCTCTATCTGGCTAATCCCGTTTCCTACAACATCTGTCACACCTCACTATGGAGGGCCAGACTGCCTGATGGAAACTGTGACTAATCTGTAATTGGTCACTGGCAGAGGCCTGTGTCAACAGACTGCACCCACTAGACCCCTGAACAGTTGGGCATACATTTTAAGGGGTCATCCTGAAACAACCAAATGTCAACCATTAGAAGAGTTGACAAAGTTCCACTATACACAAGAAATATGTATTTGATTGAATCACTCTAGTATCATCAGCATATAGTAGAACATACATTTTCAAGAAAATGTCCACATCACAACTAAGGTTGTTCTAAATTTCACCAGCTGCCATGTCAAGTACCTTATAATTACGACTAACCGAGTGTTCAGAATCATTCAGGTAAATAGCAAATAACATAGAAGACAAGTTTTCTCCTTGTGATAACTCACATGAGAAGAAGGCTGACACAGCCCCCCAAAATGCAAAATTGGTACACTATCTAGTGATGTGGTTTTAAGAAGGGCCCTTGAGACTATCCCCTAGCAATAGATTTTGTGTATTGTGCCAGAAAAGCAACCTGGACGCTATTCAGCTTTCCAAAACATCTGTCACGTGCAGAGTATGTGTCTTGCATGGATATCTATTTGATGCAGTTGTTTTATATAAGCAGGAAGTTTATGAAATTAGTTATTCTTAGACCACAGAAAAGTAATTCCCAGTTTCTCATCAATGCATGTATTTAAAAATAGGTGCCACAACATTTTATTTTATATTATGATTGTTCCTCTAAATGCAAGACGTGGTGCAATAAGTGAACAGTAAACATGTCAACATTTTACTTCCATCATAACCCTTAATGATCTGTAAATATGATTAAAAAAAAAACATTTCATTAATAATTATCTACAGGGTTGTTTGATTTCTACCCGGCAGAAACGGCAACAATAGGAAATACATACCATTGTTAGGCAAACATGTTCTTTTTATAGAAAACATCAGTTTCTTTCTTTACCTGTCTACGTGTGATAACCATTTTTCCAATAAACATCACATAAATTATAAAAGGAAGATCACTGCCACTTAACTTCATGATTATTATTATAAAACTGCTCTGCTACTGCTTGGTGGACAGTTAATTAGTGGCTCAAGTTCAAATACATCAGGACGTTTATTCACACCTGCATGGTAGTTTAGGCTCAGAAGTGTGCTGGTAGCCACTAAACCTAAATAGGCTTGTGTGAAAAGGATAGTTGGTAGAAGAACTCACTTCAAAGCACCATTGCATCCATTTAGCCAGGCAGCAGTCACACTGTCCCAGTGTGCACTGGGCAAATTTAAATCCAGTTATATGCAGCTCTAATTCAATCAGTATTATGTCATTAATTGCTACTGTTTTAAAGTCAAAATGCATGCTATGTATATGTACCTTGTGAACAACTACTGAAATATTTTATTTGCAGGTGTATCTTCCCTGGCATGCATATAGTCACTACTCAACATGTAAACATTTTACTTCCATCATAACCCTTAATGATCTATAACTATGATTCACCAAAAACATTTCATGAGTGTATTCTATAATTACAAATAAGTGTTATTTTGAAGAGCATTGAATTATCCACATGATGATAATATGTTGTTGAATTCACCTACAACATTCGTTTCTTTTATGTATGTGGTCAGTCTCGCGTTAATGGAGGCTGTAAACAACTATGCAGCTTAATAGTGTAATGCCACGATAGTTGTCTGGGTCATCTATTGACCCCTGCTTTTTGTATATAGGCTTAATAATCCCAATACACCAATCTGTTGGCACAATGCCAGATAATAGAACTAGGTTAAACATCTTAACAATAACTATAATTAGTTATGTGGGGCTTTAAGTATTCATTTATAGCATTATCAATACCACATGCCTTTTTGTTTTTGAGTTTTTTGATTTGCATTAGTACCTCATTTTGCATGAATGGTCTGTTTATGTGTTCGTTTGACTGTGAAATCTTTCTTGGATCAAAAGGTTTCTCACTAGCTGCAGTTTCACTTTCATGTTTTTTACCAAGTTTTTCAAAGTTGTTCATCAACTTATCTAGTGAAATATTTCCAAATTTTTCACTGCTGTTACTTGCTTTATTAAGTATATCTCAGTATTCTGCAGGTTTGTTATGTTTTAGGTTGAGCAAGTTTTCATGTAACTGTTTATGGTAGCATTTTGATATTTGTTTTATAAAGCATTCTTACCCACTAGTCAATTCTCTTAACTCTGTATTATCTTCGTCATTTTTTATTTTCTTTAGTCTACCATTTGCTCTCAAATAATCTGTCCTCTTAGTTTTATATATAAAGACATAATCTGGCATAACTTGCTAAGTCTTTGTAGCAGCACATTTGTAATTCCTGTGTATCATTGCAACATAACATACACACTGTGTGCCACATTTGAATGTCATGCATGTAATATTTCCATGCAATGTAAAACTTCAACAACTGTTTTCTTCATTTTCACTTTTTGACCCCTAGCATGTTCAGTGCTCCATAACTACGCCAATTTTGGTAGCAGTCATAATTTTTGAAACTGTGTAAAGCACCGTACCCAACCTTTACAAGAATGCAAGAAAACAATGTTACAGTTTTTCCGACTTATCACTCATTTGGTCAGCATTTGGTCACATATCGACGTATTAGTCCAAAGGACTTCAGGGCCTCTTGGCCCATTTTTATATATTATGTATTCTTTGTTCACATTTCCATGTCCTATGTGGATGCATTTACACTTCCCAAAATTGAATAACATTTGCCACTGTTCAGACCATTTGACCAATTTGGCTAGATCATCCTGTAAAGTGTGCTTATCTGCGTCTGTTTTAACTGTTCTGAACACTTTTGTATAGTCTGCGAATTTAAGTACTTTGCTTGATACATCATCATCCAAATAATTTATATATATATATATATATATCAAGAATAATATAGGTCCTAACACCGACCCCTGTGGCACTCCACTCAAAACTGGTTTCCCGTTTGAAATCTCCCTCTCTACTATTACTCTGCCTTCTGTCTGTTAACCATATTTGTATCCAACTGATCACACCATCCCCTATACCAAGGGCTTTTAGTTTAAATAACAATCTTTAAGGTGGCCCTTTATCAGATGCTTTCTGAAAATCTATGTAGACAACATCCAATGGTGACCCATCATCTACCCACTTTGTAATTTCTTCTAAAAACATAAGTGATTGGTTTGACAAAACGTAGCTTTTAGGAACCCATGTTGAGATTAAATTATTAATTTGTGTTCTACAAGGAATTCCACCATGTGGTCTCTAATAAGCGTTTCTAATAATTTGCATCAAACTGATATTAAGCTCACTGGTCTGTATTTGTCTGTCTTGCTCCTTGATCCCTTTTAAAATAATGGTGTAATGTTTGCTTCTTTCTATTCTAGTGGAACGATTCCCTCTTTAAGTGACAAGTTAAAGAATATAGCAAGTGGTGTACTGATTTGGTCTACAATTTCCTTAAGCAGTTTTGGTGGTATCCTGTCAACTCCAGGTGATTTGTTTTCTTTCACCATCTTAATTTTCTGTGATATCATTTCAGGAGTAACAAACAACAGCCCTAATTGATTTGATTCATCACCCTCAAATTTAGTAACTGGTAATGGCAGTGAACTTATATTATCTGTGGTAAACACTGAGCTGAAATACTCATTCAGGGACTCTGCCATTTGTAATACTTCAGATATTATGTTTCCTGCACTGTTTTCTAATGGTCCCCCCTTATCTCGAACCTTCTGTTTACTCCTTACATAAATGTCAAAATTCTTGCTATAATTTTGTATATCATTCGCCAATTTTTGCTCGAATGTTTGTTTGGATTTTCTAATTTTGGTTGTAGTTGTTGTAGTCTTCTATATTATGTGTCTCTATAAACTCTCCACATAATTTGTTTCTAGCCTCATGTAGACATGTAGACATGTAGCCTCATTTGAAAGGTGTTTCTTCCTAGATTGTTTCCCTGGCTTTTTTAGTTGAACAAATCTTTCAATAATGCTCTCAATCTCATCTTTCAAAATGGTCTAACATTCTGTTGCTGTCTTATCCTTCATTAAGTTACCCCGATCTATGTGTACTAAATATTTTCTCATCTGTTTATATTTGCCCTTCTTAAAGTTTCTCCTCCATCGCTTTTTACCATTATTCCCTGATTGTATTTTTATACTAAAATGGATCTGGTTATAACACTGGATCCCAACGGTTCATGTATTTTAACATGACCAACTAATTCGTTTTGAGAAGCGAACACTAAATCCAACACATTCCCACCTCTGGTTGGTTCCAAAACATGTTGGGAAATGAAACAGTCCTGCATTAGAAGTAGAAACTGTTGGTCATCACCTCCAGCACTCTGTAGTTATTTCCACTGAATATGTGCATGATTAAAATCACACATTATAACACATTCCCCTTTACTTATCTCCTTTATAGCATTGTACAGTTTTACATCATCCTCTTGTCGTATGTTAGGACTACAATAAACTAGTCATATTGTTAATGTTGAGTTTCTGGTAACTATGTTGCACCAAATAGCTTCCTCGCAATCTGCTTCCCTTTTCAGTCATACTTCATATGTCTGTATAGATTCTTTAATATACAGAATGACTCCGCCTCCCCTTCTCTCTTGTCTGTCCTTTCTAAACATGACATAACCCGATAAACCTAATACAGCAACTACCATGTCTTCATATGCCCACGATTCTGTGATGATTATATCAGGGTCGATATCTGATATCATGATGTCAAAATCGCTTCTCTTATTTACTATGCTTCTGGCATTTAAGCAAACACATCTAAGTTTATTTTTATGGATATTGGTGAACCTTTCCTTGTAGATTTGTTTTACAATTTCTTTGAGGTGGCTCTACGTATCCTGTTGTGCATCTAGTTTAAATACTCAACTGTGCCTGTACCTTCAGATGTAGCCCATCACTCAAACAGATCTTCTCTCCCTACAAAGCTTGCCCACATGTCTATGAAGCTGACTCCTTCCTCCATACATAACTTCTATACCAGTGTGTTGATTCTTCTGCAATTCTTATAGTATTGTCCTCTGCTACCTACCCCGATAACACGATCTGTCCAATGCGTGCCTCTCAGTGTGCGGACCAGTCTCCTATACTTATCAATTACTGCACCTGCATATATCTTGCCTTCCTTCTGTTGCAGCTCCTCAACACCAATCTGGTTATCTTTCCTTTGCTGAACACTCTTGTCTTCTTCCATCTGTCTTCTTCTCAGTCTTCTGTTTCACAGTCTTACCAACTGCCTCTGTGGTATCTACCTCTTCACCACCTGTATCGCTGTCGCTTCTCTCCTTCTGTAAAAAGGGTGTGTGCATTTGTTAGGCAGTGCACGTCTATAGGGAACAATACGGTATATATATATATATATTAGGGTGGCCAAAAAAAAAATTGAAATCAACCATGCATATGGGCTAAAAAGGTGAGGTTGGCTGAGAAAACAACTGTGTTAAAATTTCAGAAAAAACCATTAAGAGGAAAAGACCTCTCAAAACACCCACAGTTTTTGTAAAATCGCAATATAGGGTTAAATTTAAGAACACCATATCCCAAAATCTACTGAACCAAGTTTACTAAAATTATCACTGTAACCTATGAATCATACAAGTATCACCAGTATCAATTAGCTCAATATATACCTTTTTAGTGAAACAGATTTATTGCACTCCAGGATGAACATTTGAAATTTCTGGGCAGAACATTTGTAATAAGATAAACATACACACAATCCCACATATGAAAAGTGCATAGCAGAACAGCTGTTTTGCCTTATTAAAGATCCATCATCCTCATCTTTGTAGCCTGAGGCATCAGCCCTCGATGCGACTCTACGACTTGGGAGATGAGCTGCCGCTGTTCTTCGTCGTCTGTGAGAGCCAGGTTGAAATCCGTCGCCAGTTTGACGGCTCTCTCTGCACAGTCATTTACAACACGCAAAGCAGAAACAGTCTTCACTGCGTTAAGATAGTCTTGGTGGCTGGGCCATGTCTCAGGCTTGCTGTTGAGAAAGCTTCTTTCAATGTTGAGAGCAGTGAAGAAGTTGATCGAACGATCCGTTGCGAAATTGGCGAGGTGCACTTCATTGAAGGAGACTATCTTCTTCGCCTCTACCCGCCGCAGGTCATTCTTCTTTGCAGGTCTCACAAAGGCGGTTACAATTGCCGTCTTCTCGTCTGCAGAGACACACGGTCAGAGAAGAGAGCCAGAGAGATTAGGTCTTCACTCAGGTACCAGGGATGGCCTCTCATCTTCATTGCTGCTGTCTGAGCAATCACACCATCCACTTCATCGAAGTTCTCCAGGTCACGAAGGAGGCAGAGGTCCTTGATAGGTGCACGTCTGCTGCTGCCTGCACCTACCCATGCTCTGATGTAGATGGTGATCGTGAACAGGCAGATGTGCTGTAGAGCCTGTAGTTCATGGCTAGTAAGCTCGAACTGCTCACGGAAAGCAAATATCTTTCCCTTTTGCCATCCAGCGAGCACGGTGGTAGGCACCTGGTGGGCTGAACTGGTAGCTCGAGTCATGCGCACCACCCAACAAGATGATGGCCAGCTGGATGAACTCGAGGTAGTCCTGTCGTGGGTGTTTATTGCGAAGTTGTTCTATTAGGAACTCGCTTGCTGTAACTTTATGCTTCTCCAGCCATTACTTCTCGTGTGTAGTCAAGGCACACCCAGATTACCTAGTTGTCTCACTGTCCAGAGAGTTGTACTTTCTTTGATCAATCAATGGCCAGTTCTCTTTGAGCCGACGGAAGAGCGGGATAGATGGATTGTAGCAGCCATGATCTCCAGTATATGGTGTCGGCAGGCGAGAAAAAGGATAAGTTTTTGAAATGTCTCTTGAGTTACAGTGATGGCACCTGTGTGGGTACCACTGTTGCCTGATGTTGTGTCAAAACATAGTCCTGCCACATGCTCGCCAACGCCTTCCCAATCCCGCAGAAACTGGATGACTGCATTGCCCATCTTCGCTCCGGTGCCAGATGAAATTCGTGGGCTGCCGAGCAACTTTTCGAACCCTTTCCCTGACACTACGAGGGGCATGCGATCTGATTTTTCACCTTGCCTGTTATGTAATAATTTTCCATCGAAACGTGCGACGAGAGGTACATCCGGGTGGAAATTGTTCTACACAGAGTGAGTTTTGACACATCAATGCAAGCAGCCATCAATGCAGGTGTCACAATATGCATCGCTTGATGTGATGTTGTTTGTGTTCTGTCCAAGCTAGCAACAAACAACGGTTCATCAACAAGACAGCGCCGTGTTATCTTCTTGGTTTAGGGAACTGGTTCGGCCTGCTCAGAAGACTGCGATGGTCCAGATACATCTAGATGTTTGTGGTGATATTTGCCGATAGAGATAGCCGTATCAACGTCCGACTGTTCAACATGGCTACAGCAGCACCGGTGCAATGAACGACAACAGCTACTGCTTACCCGACGTTAAACAGAGCTTACTTACAAAAAATCTGCCTGCTTAAATTGTGGAGTGTAACTTGCTACATAATACAAAATGGCCTAAGTGCAATATAATCAAATATTACGTGATTTACAATGAATATAAATTATCTATATAATGTAGTCAATTATGATGGATTACTGTGTTTTCTAAAATGATTTTTTTTATAAATTTTTCTAATTTTCACAATTGTAGGTGATTTATACTTATAACCTAATTGATTGTTCTTTTGTCTTGACATAATTATTATGAATAGAAATTAGAACACAGTAAATATTTTATTAAAAAAGATTAAGTAGATATTGACATATCGCTTTTTAAAATGTATCCCTATTTCGTGCTTTTACAAAAACTTCGGGTGCTTTGAGAGGTCTCTTCCTTTAAATGGATTTTTCGGAAATTTGACCACAGTTGTTTTCTCAGCCAACATCATCTTTTTAGCCCATATACAAGGTTGATTTCAAAAAATATTTTCTCACCATGTAAAATTTGGCCACTCATATATATATATACACTATATATATATATTATATATACATAATGAATGATGCATGCTAAAGTTGGCATCGTAATAGGACTAGCAATATAGATAGCACCATTTTACATGTAATGGTGTCCCACAAAATGCTTTGCTTTATAATCCAGTAAATGGCCCGAAGTAATACAGCTAAGTGAAACAAATACTGCTGTCTTTACTGCTAGTTCCACATCATATGTTGTGAAAAGCATCCTTTCATGGGAATACGTATATCGTTGTAGTGATATGATAAAAATTAAATGTCTATCAATTACCAACGTTGTAACATTATGTAGGCAACTTTTCTCTCAGAGACAAAAATTATACAGCTATATGTGTTATCCATTGGGAAAGTTAATCAAATTCTACTCTTTTCTTGCTGAGCATTAGTAAATATCTTGAATATTAGGTATTGTAATGTGAGGCTATATTAGCTTGATAGATCTATCAATGTGACATTTGGAAATACCTTTGTTTTGTGGTAATATTCACTGTAAGAAAATCGTAAATTTATAAGGTGCTAAACCAACAGTCAGTGCACTGTACAAAATGGCATAAATACACAATCCTCTCAGTCTGTTGTAAAAACAACATAAACATTTGCCTAGTTACTAAGATCATGCTTTCCCTTGAAAGATAGGCTTTATTATACTAACAAATTATACTAAATTAAGATGTCTCATGTTGTGTTTAGATTGTGTCAAAGAATATTAATGGTCTTTATGTACCGTTGCTACACTGTGAGTAATTTGTATGATGGACACAAAATAATCACCTTTTTCAACATGTTTGAAGTGTAATATATACTCTATCTTCACATCAGACCGGCCATATGGCAAAGCAACAGTGAATGCAGCAAATGTGACTGTGCAAGTGGACATGGAAGTGTCGTTAACCTGCCGTGCCCCAAGTGAGCCTGGCAACCCGACAGCTTCTTGGTTCTACTGGCGCAGACAGAACAGTAGTGACATCGCCAAGAACACAACTGTACTGACTCTGACACCATCAAGTGTGAAAGATGCAGGCAAATACAGCTGTGTGGCAGGCAACTGGGTCGGACAGAGTGACTACTCGGACTGGACCACTGTGACAGTGCAAGGTGGGTGACTGTTTGACACTGCAAGGTGAGTGATTGTGACAGTACAAGGTGAGTGACTGTTTGACAGTGCAAGGTGAGTGATTGTTTAACTGTGCAAGGTGAGTGATTGTTTAACGGTGCAAGGTGAGTGATTGTTTGACAGTGCAAGGTGAGTGATTGTTTGACAGTGCAAGGTGAGTGATTGTTTAACTGTGCAAGGTGAGTGATTGTTTGACAGTGCAAGGTGAGTGATTGTTTAACTGTGCAAGGTGAGTGACTGTGACAGTGTAAGGTGAGTGACTGTGGCAGTGCAAGGTGAGTGACTGTGACAGTGCAAGGTGAGTGACTGTGACAGTGTAAGGTGAGTGATTGTGGCAGTGCAAGGTGAGTGACTGTGGCAGTGCAAGGTGAGTGACTGTGACAGTGCAAGTGAGTGACTGTGACAGTTCAGGGTGAGTGACTGTGACAGTGCAAGGTTGGTGACTGTGTGACAGTGCAAGGTGAGTGATTGTTTGACAGTGCAAGGTGAGTGATTGTTTAACTGTGCAAGGGGAGTGATTGTTTAACGGTGCAAGGTGAGTGATTGTTTGACAGTGCAAGGTGAGTGATTGTTTGACAGTGCAAGGTGAGTGATTGTTTAACTGTGCAAGGTGAGTGATTGTTTGACAGTGCAAGGTGAGTGATTGTTTAACTGTGCAAGGTGAGTGACTGTGACAGTGTAAGGTGAGTGACTGTGGCAGTGCAAGGTGAGTGACTGTGACAGTGTAAGGTGAGTGATTGTGGCAGTGCAAGGTGAGTGACTGTGGCATTGCAAGGTGAGTGACTGTGACAGTGCAAGTGAGTGACTATGACAGTTCAGGGTGAGTGACTGTGACAGTGCAAGGTTGGTGACTATGTGACAGTGCAAGGTTGGTGACAGTGCAAGGTTGGTGACTGTGACAGTGCAAGGTGAGTGACTGTGATGGTGCAAGGTGATTGACTTATAGTGCAAGGTGAGTGACTGTGTGACAGTGCAAGGTGAGTGACTGTGACAGTGCAAGTGAGTGACTGTGACAGTTCAGGGTGAGTGACTCTGACAGTGCAAGGTTGGTGATTGTTTGAGAGTGCAAGGTGAGTGATTGTTTGAGAGTGCAAGGTGAGTGATTGTTTAACTGTGCAAGGTGAGTGATTGTTTAACGGGCAAGGTGAGTGATTATTTGACAGTGCAAGGTGAGTGATTGTTTGACAGTGCAAGGTGAGTGATTGTTTAACTGTGCAAGGTGAGTGATTGTTTGACAGTGCAAGGTGAGTGATTGTTTAACTGTGCAAGGTGAGTGACTGTGACAGTGTAAGGTGAGTGACTGTGGCAGTGCAAGGTGAGTGACTGTGGCAGTGCAAGTTGAGTGACTGTGACAGTGCAAGTGAGTGACTGTGACAGTTCAGGGTGAGTGACTGTGACAGTGCAAGGTTGGTGACTGTGTGACAGTGCAAGGTTGGTGACAGTGCAAGGTTGGTGACTGTGACAGTGCAAGGTGAGTGACTGTGATGGTGCAAGGTGATTGACTTATAGTGCAAGGTGAGTGACTGTGTGACAGTGCAAGGTGAGTGACTGTGACATTGCAAGGTGAGTGACTGTGACATTGCAAGGTGACTGTGACTTTGCAAGGTGAGTGACTGTGTGACAGTGTAAGGTGAGTGACTGACATTGCAAGGTGAGTGACAGTGTGACAGTGCAAGGTGAGTGACTGTGATACTGCAAGGTGAGTGACTGTGACAGTGCAAGGTGGGCGACTGTGACAGTGCAAGTTGAGTGACTGTGACACTGCAAGGTGAGTGACTGTGACAGTGCAAGGTGAGTGACTGTGACAGTGCAAGGTGAGTGACTGTATGACAGAGCAAGATGAGTGACTGTGACAGTGCAAGGTGAGTGACTGTATGACAGAGCAAGGTGAGTGACTGTGACTATGACAGTGCAAGGTGTTCGAATGACTGTGACAGTGCAAGATGAGTGATTGTGTGACAGTGCAATGTGAATGACTGTGATAGTGCAAGGTGAGTGAATATATCGAGTCGAACAACATTTATCCAGTTTTTGCTTGATATTGACCAAATGCGGTCAAACATAACTTAGCTGTTGTTTATATTAGAAATTTGATGTTTTTCAGAAATTGTTCTTTAATTATGTTATGTACCATAATAAATTATTTCTCACTGTTCCCGGTTGGACTGCTGCTACATACATATAAATTGTTTCATCATACAGCTCCTGCCAAGATTGAGTATCCACGCATTTTCGACATCCCACACTCTCCTGCGTTTGATGACGAAGACTTCAAGATGACGTGCACTGTGTCAGGCAATGATGACATGAAGGTTCAGTGGCACAAAGATGGAGTGTCAGTTGACACTGGTGACTTTGCTGTCACCACTGTCCCAGTGACAGGTGGAGCATACATGTATGGACAGACAGAAGCCAAGAATAGTACACTGATGTGGCAGGTGACTAAGAGAGCAAGGTATTTCACCTGTAACAACATCACCCACTTTGATGGCAAGTACACCTGTGTTGTGTCTACACAGACGGCTGGTACAACAACAAATGATGAGTCCAAGGCCTTCATTATTAATGTTCAATGTAAGTTTCTTGTTTGTTACAGATTCAACTTTAATATGTGAATATATAATTTTGTGCATTTTTTTTGTGTGTAAAGTTTTTTTTAAATTATGGTACAAAGCTGCAAATTAAAAGGGTACTCCTTGGAAACGTTTGCTAATACATTTTCAAGCATTTTAAACTTTTTTGACAAGTTTCTGACACCAAATAGGTTTATTGATATTGCCGCTTATAGAATGCTCATGATGATTTGATCCGGATCTGCTGTTTGTAATTATACACCTAGTGTTTTATAATTGAATCAAGACATAAACATCCTTAGAAACCAAGCAATGATAGATCTTGCTTATAATGCTATGTTGAAATTTTCCCAGTTTTTGGTGATGTTGCTGCACTGCTAGTAATCAAATTCTTTTTAAATTTGACCAGTTAGTGTTTTGATGTTAGACAAGGGATAAAATAATATAACAACCACATTGTAGCGAGATACAGGTGGAAACTGTGAACATTCTCTGGATGATGTTCACTTGGATTTGCTCAGTATTCTTTTTATTTATTCCGCAGTCAATTTACCTTTCTTCCTCTGATGTTTTGATCACTCTCATTGGACTTATTAGACAACTTTCACTAGATAGCGATATGGTAACCATCTACTGTTAGTTGTCTTAAGAAGTTCACATATAGTGATCAAAACGTTACAGGAAAAAAGGTGAATTGACTGAGGTACAAGTAAAAAGAATACTAATATGAACCATCCAGTCTGGTGAACCTCTTCACCCGGACATGGATTTCTTTTGGAAGTTGCAACTACCATATTATTCAGATTATCTGTCATCAACCAGATTCTTTTCGAAAATGCTGCTATTAATTATGCTATTTATGGAATTAAAACAATCAAATAATAGACTCAGAATGGTTGAAACTGGTTTATATAGTAGATGTATATAGAGACTGCATGCAGCTACCATTCATATGATTTGCAATGGCATTATATAATTTTTTTCAGATATTTGCTACAAATGGCAAATCTGGCATGTATTTGCACAGTTAAGGTGCTGTAGAAGTTTTGGTATTATTAGTAAAAGTTTCGCAACATTTGGTATCATGTGATTTGGTTTATTTTAATTTGCTTGTTCACAGATGAGGCACACTGGACTGGTGGTCCTACAGTTGTTGCCGCAGCTGTTGATGACAGGGCTGTGGATGTTTTATGTTCTGTGTGTGCCAATCCACAGCCATAGCTTACATGGACATTCAACAACGAGTCTCTGCGGGAAGGAATCAATGTGACCAAGGACAGAATCACACTGGATGTTGTAGAAATAGATGACTTTGGTTCCTACGAGTGCACTGCCAATAACAACGTGAATGGGGAACACAGAAATGTGACATTTCCCATTGAACTAGTGCCAGCTGGTAAGAAGCAACACAAAGTAAGATCCTCTGAGTACCTAATAGGCAGAACTAATGTATTACATGTTATTGCAAGTAGATGGGGCATGCTACCAATGTCTTAGGCTAAGAATCACTGAAATATGAAGCTTTTTCATAGGTTATGTAATACGCATGATATTATCAAGTTAGTGTAAAAAACTTTACGAATGTTTGTCTACAGTTACTTGTTTGATGCATTCTAGGAAGGTTGTTATTTGTTATGTTGGACAGTCTATAAAATAGCAGCATTTATTAATTGTTTTAGGTCCACCAAAGAAGCCACTGGAGTTTACTGTCCTGGATAACCTTACATCAGTCGTCCTCACACTCCACTGGCGCCCGGGGTTCGACGGTGGTTATCCTCCACAAGTGTTTATCCTGCAGTACGGGACATCAGACAAGTCTCTGACAACAATGGATGCAATATCCACAGAAAATGATGTGACCTGGTATCAGGCGACTGTGATAGGTCTACAGCCGGAAACAGAGTACGTCTTCATTCTCCACGCTGAAAACAAACGACCGCGAGACAAAGGACCAAACAAAAGTCCCACTGTCAATCAGACTAAAAGCACCACAGGTAAAACTACTTCTAGTTTCACCAGTTCTTGATGTCTCTAACTATGTCGCTTGCCCTACTGCACAACGTTTGAAAGTTTTTAACTTGTGAGACTATGTGCAACATACTCTACAATCGTGATGAAAGAGATTTTTACTTTGTTCTGTTTTTGCAATATTAAAAACTGTGCAAACAAAAAGTAAGTGGTTCTCGTTACTGAAGGTTTTAGCAGTGATTTTTGTGTGAGATTTGGACAAAAAACTACTTATGGACATGCTGTGTAACAAATACTAACAATGTACACAGGCATTTTGTCCCACTTTGCCAGTAAGTCATTTTAAACAAGATCACTTTTTCAGAATATTTATATGAATTGTCAATGTTTACTTTGAACTGTGCTTTTGCATAAACTGTGACAATTATAAATCTCATACAATTATTTTCTATAATATGTTTTTTTAATATTATTCATTCCTCGTACCCCCAGTCCGCTGTTACATGGTCATCGTTGTAATATAGTTTTCGTACACGTGTATATGTGTGTCGTAATTTAAATTTATCCTTTTTGGGTCACAGGAAGACAGCATCTAACATGCCATGTGGCCCCATGCAACACAACATTACTTTTTTAAACAATTATTTTGTGTATTCGATTATGTTGTTGTTGTTGCAAAATAAAATTTGATTTGATTTGATTTTGATTGTATTTAAAATGTATAATGCAATTTTTTCTTTGCAATTTGCAACCAGTGTGGACTTTCCTTGGATGGTACGTATCTATTGATAATCACATATGGGCATAATATATGTTTCGTGTTTTTCTGTTTGGCCAAAGTGTTTGGTTGCATATTGTTCATGTTGTTGTTCTGTAATATTAAGTTTACGTGAAATTTACGTGTTTGATATGCATTCTGTTCATCAGATTCTGAACTGATATGAACATAGTGTATGTGTCTTGTTTATGGTTGGATATATTTCTTGATTGGTTTCAAACATGTTTTTTATGTATCACATCACTAATACATCTATAACAATACGCATGCTAAATGAAATATTTGAGATATGTAAGTATAATCATCTGTATATTAATACGCTAACTGTGGATCATTGTATGTGCATCTCCTCCCAGGTTCCAGGGTCCACTCGCCTCTTTTATGTTCATTTGCTTCCTTCGACCATTGCCCTCTCATCTACCAATTGCAATGTATTTCAAAAACACAATAGTGTTTATTCAGAGTTATGTACTTACCATATTGTTCCCAGTAGATGTGCAGTGCATGAGTGCAAGGTCTTGGATGCACATCTATTAATGTCCCATAAGACTGACGTAGTACAAGTTGTCAGCGATTGACAAATGCACAAATTGCATAATACACGTCATGTAATTGCAACATTTAGACCAGCAACGTGTGGCAAGTACATATTCAGCACATCAACCAACATGTCCTGAATGGGACGCTTGAATAAGTTAAACCCGTGTGCTTTGCGATGACGGAATGGGGCAGCGCCAACTGTGTAAGCAGAGGGAGTGATTTACAAAACTATCAAGTTGGACATCCAGGCGCTGTTCATTGTCTTAACCCTTCGATGGGGCTACAGACAATTATGGATTGTGAAAATAACATTATGTTGACCCTTCATCTGCATAGTATGGAAGGTTTACGTGATTATGACACTATGCCCACCTTCGAGAGTGAAATAATAGCCACTCAAATGAGAAACTTGGTGCAATCTTGTGGCTAAATGAACAATGAACTGTTATCTAGAAAGTATCTGAAGTGTGGCACCAGGAGCATCAGGCGTACATGTATCAGGCAGCAATGCGCACCTATTAGGCAGTGCATCTATTCGGAACAACAGACTTTGTGTTTTTGATTTGCAATGGTTTTCCAAACGTGAGGGTATTCATTGGTAAGCCATTCTCCTTCAGAGCAAGTTTTAAAAGATAAAAATACTGTTGTAGATACTATTGACTGTTGCACTTGTTTTTTTTATTCCATGGGTTGGTGTAAGCCAGTCTATTGTAAGTGGATCTCCTCCCAGGCCCTCAGGTCCACTCATCTATTTCTATATTCATTCAGTTGCATCCATGAACCATTGCCTTCTGATCTACTAATCGGTGATGCATGTGAAAAAAACACAACATTAATTTATTTAGAGTAATTTCTTTTTTCAGTGAAAGAATTGAGTTGTCATTCATTCCCTAGGTGACATTGCTGAGGGGTTATGTTAAAATTATTGTCTGCAGCAAGGAATTCCATGACTGGTGTCGGCAGAAATAAATGGTCTTAGGAATTAGTTTGAGTTCAAAAATATTGTAATGGTGACAATCGCTGCCCATGGTGTGTTGCTTCATGGGAAGGTGTGTGCCAGTAACAATAGTTTGGTGTTGTTTCTATGATGTAATTTATCACAAACATAATTTATATTTTCATGTTGTGTGTTGTGAACACAAAATTAAAATGTAACATTTTGAATTAATTTTGCATAATTAATTTAATGCAGTAACAAAACAACATCAATGTTTAATTAAAAACAAGTGGGTACTTTTCATTCTCACAACATAAAATAAATAAAACAATGGTTTCCCACTTCTATTGCAAGAATTCTTCTTCTTCATCCTCATGGGGTTGAGTCTGTATTGCATGGTTTATTCAGCCATTTTGTTCAGCCCACCTGAGACATCATCTAACATTATCTCTCCATCTTCATTTAAGTTAGTTAACAATAATACAGTATTTTGTATTCAAATGTTGCATAGACGTTTTTCAAATGTTTTTACTGCTACACATTTCTAGATCTTTAGCTCCTGGCAATAAGTGTAATCGGTATTCTTCTTATCAGTCTTTACAATAATACACTTCAGATTGTGTACTAATTGTATTGTTTATTGATACTCTGTTGAACAGCTGCGCCACAAGTCAACATAGCAAGTGTCACAGTGAAGGAGGATCACATGACTGTCATATGGACGTACAAAGGGAATAGTTTGCGGCGGCGCCGACGATCCACATCTAGAAATGTGTCGGTTGTGATTCACTATGAGAAGGACGGAGGAGATGAGAAACGATATCCACCAGAGGGCACTGTGGCTGCAGAAACAAAGGAAGTGACAATTCTTGAAAGTTTTGAAACTGAGGCGAAGTACAGCGTTTGGCTGACTGTTTATGAGGGACAGTTGGCTGTTTCATCTCAAAGGACGCAAACATTTGAGGCAACTTTTAATAAAGGTGATGTCAGTAATATGCTTTTGGTTTTAGCTATCTATTTGATGTATGTTAGAAGTTTAATGGGCATTTTTATGAATAGCATAAACCACTGAAGTGCATACAAATTAAATCCTTGATCCTTTTTAAAGCTTCTGTAACATTGTTGATAGAGTAAATACATTATTTGTGAAACATATGTGTCTCCATTTGTAAAAGGTAACTTTGTTCATAGCAGTAGGCCCTATAAATATATTTAGTTTTGTAGTGTTACATTCACAATCATACATTCACATGAAAACTATCCAAAGTGCCTGAATACATCTTGTGACATATTTGTAGATGGCACTATTATCATTATGATGACATCGAACACAAATCAAAATGATGTAATTATGATGAACCCGCAAAAATACAAACACCACATTTTCACACTGCAATAACATGAACATAAATAAATAATATTATTTATAGATGACATTATTAGTTGTCATGTATTTTAGTATATCACGCTTAGATGTGTTAGTGAGCTTATGTAGTTGTCACTATCACACTGACATCAATAATTACTATGTCGTTTGCAATCGCATTTGTGCGCGCACACATACGTGTGTGTAATTTTCAATGTTTTGATCATATCAATACGAATAGAGCTCCCAAAGGGTTCGGTATAATAGTTATAATATAGTGTCTTATCCTGCGCTGGTTCCGTTTAGCCTAGGCACTCGTTCGACGAGCAGCCAATAAAACACCTGCAAGGGATTTTCCATTGTTTACTACCCATATTAGAAAGAATATGACTTGTGATGTTTCTTCTGAAAGAAATAGTGTAGGGTGAAAGAGATTTTGAAACCGTAAATTTTGAAACCGCAAGAGGCCTACCGGGGTAGGTGGAATTGAACATCGATCGGTAGCCCAGCCGACTACCGCCCCACGCCTCCCATTATTAGCCATTACACCTATACGTGGACAGTTGGTGTTGTTGTTTATAATTAGGTATACGTGTACTTTTATTTTATCTGCAATTTACGGATTTAACAGACAACACAGTTAAGCTATGAGTGAAAAGAGTTAATATGTCCATAATAGATAGATGGTCTAAAAATGAACATATATTTAGGGCATGTGTACAGGCCAGTGTTGCGATAGACAGACAGACAGACAGACAGACATATGTTATTATTTGCCCCAAATAATTATACAATCACAAAAGAAGTGAATATATAAGTATAAATGATAATGTATGAATGTAAATACGAAGCGTCACAAAGAGGGTGCAGGGTCTCAAGACGTGTGTGAAATACTCTATTGATAGCCCCTTATATTTATGATGACATAGAAGAAACATTTCATTCCGGAGTTGCTACTTCAGTTACAGCTTTTGGAATGTTGAACCTCTTGGATACCCATTTCAACGACCCCAGTGTAAAATTTAATACAAAACAGCCCAATTAGGCTACAAGAATCCACCCAATGTATGCACAATTATGGAGATATGGTCGTACAGATATACAAACAAACAAACAGACAAACTGTGTTTTATAATATACATGATTGAAATAAGACTTAGTCAGTACGTCATCCAAATCAAGTGAAGTAACCAGTGACCATTTCAAATATTTCCCATTTATTACATCAGTGTTATATTTGTATTAAGATGCTTTTCAGTTAGTCTTATTACTGCAATCGTGCATACACAAACAGGTGCATGATTGCTTAAACCCACATACACACATTTACGCACATACATAACACTCTTTCATCTTGATGGTTATTTACAAAGACTAATTTACTACTCGGAAAAGTATTTATATTGCCTATAACATGGCAATAATTAATGCTAATAGTTTATACACATGTCAAGGATATAAAACGATAATTGTAATAAAGCATATATATTAGGCATTGTATTAAATATTGTGTTTTTCTGTAGATTCTGGAGACAGCAATTCAGACAAGACAACTGTTGTCATTGTTAGCGTTCTGGTTGGGATCCTCGTTGGTGTTGTCATCGGGCTTGCGAGTGGCTGCATCATTTCGAAACAACGGAGAAAACCAGCCGTCCATTCAGGTCTGACATTGTGTTTCACAGAGGTGCTGTCTAACATTTTAAATGTATAAAAACAACACTATTATTGTTTCACTTATAGACAAAAGTTGATATATTTTATTCCAAACGCATGTGGAGTATTGTGTGATGTCAAAGCGGGTAGCTGTCTTAGGCAACATATCTCCATGATCAATTATATTATGCACAACGTGGTGATAATTATATTACCATTTTATAAGTTGCTCGTGATCACTGGAAATTGTAAGAAAATAATACTATAACTTTCTGTTTCAGATGATGCACCTGAAATCAGGTAATTGCGTTGCTTTATAATCATAAGACACTATATTACTAACAAATCTTAACTTTGTTATATTTTTATTATCAGCCTAGTGTTTGGTCTAAGTAGAGGATATGATTGCCATAGACATATTAGAAAGTCTTAATGATCTGGACAGGTGGTGGTGTAAGAAGTAGGTACATCAATTAGAAACAGTATATATGTATACTGTTCAGAGTGAAAGAAAAATTTAGGGGTAGGGAGAAATAAAAATGGAGGAACTCTATAGAGGCTAGCCTCACCCTGGACTATCAGGGAAAAGACCAGAACGATGTACACGTATATGTATGGATGTGTGCATGTGATGTGTTTGCACGTGTGTATAAGTATTGTTACGGACGTGTATGCGAGTGCCGGGAGTGCGTATTACTCGAGGCGTGGTCATCCCACGAAGACTACGTTTGAACATTGGGAAGAGGGTGAATATCAGCAGTTCTCTTTCGAATCTGGAGGTGTCGAGACATGAAATAAAGCCATGTAATAATTTCAACATACTCGTGTTTATAATAGCAGGAAAAAAAGAAGGGAACGTTTAACCACACAACAGTATATGTACGTATGTATGTATGTATGTTTAAATGTATGTACGTGTGTGTGTGTATGTATGTATGCGAGTGTGTATGTTGTGTATGTAATCGTTTATATAAGACACAGACACTCTCATCGCAGAAGTGAATGATAAATTGTTGATTTTTGATAGTGACTCTAGAATTCGGAACTCCACCCCACAAAGGACCAATAACGCAACATCGTCTACACAGTTCGTTGGTGATAATATTCAATATGAAAGTCTTGGTGATGGTCATACATCAAGTGACATTACATCCTCTCAGCAAGGTATGCCGCATTGTTGCGTATAATAGTGAAATGTGTGCGTGTGTGTGTGTGCGTGTGTGTGTGTGTGTGTGTGTGTGTGTGTATGTGTGTGTGCACACATACATACACCCACACGCACACACACACACACACACGCACACAAAGGATGCTGTTTGCAAGTCACAGTTCGGACGAATCAAACATAGACTATAGTGAGGAAATGTAGTTATGTTTTTTCCTGGAATTTAAATCCAATCACACCACCACCCAAATGTCATTTCCATGTACTCTATCAATATCAATATATGCATGATAATTACAGCTAACGTTTGGTCTATTATTTATTGTAGTTTTCATGTATATTTTAATAACACACATCAATAAATCTGTCAATACTCATGCACATTCACATACACATGCACGCTCGCAAGCAAATATACACGAAAACACCCATAGACACATAAGTACGCATGAACACACACACACCCACACGTACACACACACTCGCCCCCCCCCCCCACACACACACATTAATATGTTGTTATTGTTTCTCACCTATTCAAAGGAGTCTATGCCAGTCTTGATACGCCTGAAGATTCAGCAGAGCAGCAAGTGTCAGCAGCCACTTATGAAGAGATTCGCACAGACCGACCTGGAAAGCACTCCTATGTGAATGTATGTACTCCACACGTCATGGGTACTGACTGTTGTCATTTAAATAGTATAGTGTGTTTGCATATTTATGTGAGTGTGTGTATGTTTTGTATGTGCGTGTGTGTGTATGTGTGCGTGTGTGGCAGTGCATGTGTGCAAGCTTGTTTGCATGCATGTTTGCGTTTGTATGGTGTGTGTCGATGTGCATATGATTGCATGCGTATAACATATTTTGATTGAGGGAATAGTCCTTGTACATTTAGTAGTACACATTTACTGCGTCATGTATGATATTATGGGTTTTTTCAGTGACTAAGACATAACGGCTCCTCTTCTGACCAACCACATTAGTATGTTGAACGCTTAATCGAGAGGATTGGGCTCCACTTGATGCCATTCAAAAATTTCACTAATTGAATGTTGTCACAGTTCACTCAACATTATCGTGACAATCCTTGTTTAGTGCAAAAGCAAAATAATTAAGTAATAATAAATAGTTGTAAGAAATGTGCTAAGCCTAAGATTCAATCTAGTTTCCAGGAAGCCATGCTGGAAAAGTCTGTATGTAGGTCAGCTAAATATCCAATATAGAAGTACGAATCTTGAGGTATGACTCGTATTAAATGGAAATAGTTTTATTTCAGGTTTCCTATATCTATAAAAGTACAACATATTGTGTTATTAAAATTTGCTTGTAGACGCCGGCAGTTGTTGGTGATGCTGGAGAATATTCCGAAGTTAAGGACCCAATCTCAGCACAAGAACTTCCTACTTATCAGAATGTCGCTGTCGGGAATGGTGCTGGTAAATGAGTGAACTGGTGACAGTGCCATACAGTGGCGTGGGAATGAAATTCATATTGGGGGTCTACCGGAGCTTCAGCACCTCTGAAGAATTTTCGCCGCCGCATATCTTCACATCTTCCTTCACCTTGTGGCTGTGTCAGTTGGCACGACTGTGACATCAGAAGATGGGGGAGGGGGTACTGTTGTCAATTTGTTAACGTTGCGCCGCCTATTACAGGGAAGGGGGTAAAAAAACATGTCAGTCGACAAAAATACACATTAATCGTCTCATAAAATGTAGATTTCCACCCGCCATTGATGCTCGCTACAAAAACAAACATTCACGCTCACATTTAATGGGGGGCAGAACCATATGCCTGCCCCCGGAGAAATTCAAGGGGCAGCTGCCCCCCCTGTTCCCGTGCCTATGGCGCCATACCTTGTATGTTCACGTTCATAAAAGTTTAAAATTTGTTACGCCATTTGCTTCACTCCCTCCCTCCCTCCCTCCCTCCCTCCCTCCCTCCCTCCCTCCCTCCCTCCCTCCCTCCCTCCCTCCCTCCCTCCCTCACTCACTCACTCACTCACTCACTCCCATCCTTCCTCCCTCCCTCCCTCCCTCCCTCCCTCCCTCCCTCCCTCCCTCCCTCCCTCCCTCCCTCCCTCACTCACTCACTCACTCACTCCCATCCTTCCTCCCTCCCTCCCTCCCTCCCTCCCTCCGTAAAATAATACTGTTTACCTATGTATCCTGTGCAAATATGGTATAATTGTAATACATTACAAGTGACATTTCATAATATTTTCAAGCTGTTCCTTGGTGTATCTAAGATGAAAGTACTAGTTTTTATGCAACCTATTTGATGTGCAGTGCTGCTAATCTGTAATAAGGAACCTGATATATCATTTTATGCATAGACTTGATTGTTCAGTTAATTATATCATAAAGGATACACTTGCTATGAGTTTGCGATATTCATCCAGAATGCATGAACACTGGAACAAGTTACCATATCTGAATATTTGAGATCACTATAAAATGTATACAAACGTGTACAAATTTATTTAGAATTGTTTATAATTGGAGACCAAAATAAGAAACAATATTAATATTATAGTGTAAGCCAGCCTAGACGAGTGGTACTGAATGGGCATTGGAAGTAACCCACCTAATTGCATCCATGTTTTTTATCTAAGTTCAGAGAAGAAATGTTACTTAACTATTATTTTATGTATAATCTCCAATGTATGCGGGATAACAACGTATGGATCCCAGTTCCATGTATGTATATGTCTGGAATAAAGCTGTTGAATTGAATACAGTTATATGTATGTTATTTACCTAGAATGTCATCGTTAACTATTACTGAACGTGAATATATATAATATATATATATATATCAGTAGCATTGTTATTGTTTATATGTGTGTGTATATTTATGTATGCATCATACATGCATGTTGTTTTTGTATGTACACGTGTGCGTGCGTGTGTGTGTGTGTGTGTGTGTGTGTGTGTGTGTGTGTGTGTGTGTGTGTGTGTGTGTGTGTGTGTGTGTGTGTGTGTGTGTGTGTGTGTGTGTGTGTGTGCGTGTGTGTGAGCGTGCGTGTGTAAATTGTTAGTAATTAGGTATTTAAGTTTTTTTGTCTTTACATTTTTATTTCATGCACATACTAAATACAACCACACGCCACTTGTTGAGGGGAGCGCGTGCAAAGATCCGTGCACGGCACGCCAGCTTTAGAGCACTTAAACAAGGCCTCCCGCTTTTGTATCGACACTGCAGAAGCTCCCGACACTCTTTGAAGCTTCAAGAAGCTTTGACTTTCGGAAGCTTTGAACTTTCACCCAAAGTCCTTTGGGAACGGCACCTCCGGCTGGGCAACCCAAAGCAAATAGATGTATGCTTGCCTGTTGCTGTTACGCCTGACTTGTTACGGTAATTCGTCTATTTCTTGGCAGTCTATCGAAAGGGCAAGTTTTCTTCATGAAGAGTTCTCGCCTTGCCTCATTAACACATTACTGTACTTGACTTATACATTGTGATGAGGAATTTTCCCATAAATTCTAGTTCTATATAACCGCGTCTATTTCGGCAAACGGTGACCTCACAACGGTTGCAAATGCCTCTGTCACCCTACGTACTTCAGATCATGCCTTCCAAGCCCACCTTTTCCCCATGCCATGGAACACTGAATCTTCACCACAGCCCGTCATGGTATGGAACATCACGATTTCCTTGGCCATCCGCCATGCAAGACCGACACACACGTATGGTGTTGACGTGTTATACCTGTATGTTTCTGAAGCTTCGCACTCTTCCGAGTGTCAACAACAGTTGGAAGTTTCCGACGGTCGCTTTCAGGCAGATAAACAACCCAGCGAAGATGACGACAACATCCGTGTCTGCAGTACGCACCACGATTGTCTTCGCCCCTTGCCGAAGAGAGCACCGTGAGTTGTACATTATACGCGTGTTCGCCTCCTCGTGGGAGCATCTCTCCAGCCTCGATTTTAGCATCTAAAATCGTCTCATGATCACGTTGCTGAATGGTGAGTTCCTTTCATGTAAGACATTCAGTCGCAATGCCTCGTACTGTGCCTGTTCACATGGTCCAGCTTCGAGATTGTAGCCACCATGGACTATGGAACCCATTCCTAGATGTTTAGTACAACCAGTCTGCTGTTCTCAAGCTTGAGAGGTGTTCGTATTGGCGAATGACATCGACGAGTGCAAATACATCGGAATTTAACTTTCGCTGAATAGCCAAGGTTTTGTAATGATGCATCTTGCTAGTTGCATCTTGTGTTGCGGGTGACACGTGCAATTCAAATTCTTGCAAGAGTCATTCCAATACTGGTTCCGCGACGAGCCATCTTTGGAGAGCTGCTGCTTTTGTTGTTTTCAATGAGACCGATGACCTCGTCTTTCCCCATTCACACTTGAATATGCTTGTTCGTGCTTCTAATTGACGGGCATTGCGGAGAACAAATGTGCCGTTTTGGGCACTATGCAAATGCCTTGTATAAGCATTGGCAACGCTCCACGAAACAGTGTCTTCATGTTCTCCGGGTGCACGCTGACTGTAATTCAGTTGATCTACTCTGAAGAACGTGAAAGCAAGTGCTTCCCTGCAGGTGACGTAGATACCAAAATTCTTCTCGCGATGCGCACTGACAAAGATGAGAAAATTTTTGCATTCGCAATATGAAGTCGTGGAAAGCGAATGTTGGGAAATTCGGGTCATCGTCGCCCTCCAGGCAATTCTCTCCCGCTTCACTCATTTGAATTCGCAAAAAGCGAATTTGTGGAAATGCGGTGTAATGGTCACCCTCCATGCATCTCTCTACCCCGCGCTACCAGCGCTCTTTAATTGATGCACTAAACGCTGTTTACTGTAACACGATAAAAGCAGCTACGGTGACTTGGTGAGCATGTTGCGTTATAATTATGTGTGCAACTCGCAGGACGGAATCATCCGTACTCCATCAGCTACACCACCGTCAGGAGATCAGTCCACTTAGAACATTCTATGATGTTCCCCATGTAAGACCACAAGAAACTTTAGAACCTATTTTTCTGCATTTGTGTTTCAATAAATACGTGAAATTGTGACATCTATATTATATTCCATTCAATTTAAGAAAATATTGCAAATGTGTTGTCTTTTGAGGGACGAATAATATTTGGCGTGCTTTTCGGTGTGCCTAGATGTGACGTCATTGGTGAACCAAGAGATCAAGAGGCCACGACTTTCCATTCCTTAATTTATACTAGTGGCATGTTTACAAGGAATACTTTTGGGTCGAAGCGAGCATCAGAATGAGTTATTGCGCGGTAGTTCGATGAAATACAAACACTTATCACAGTAGAAGAACAATAAGCTACATTTAGTCCCAGCAACGAACGATTTAGGTTGGACAAAAATGTTAACAAAGCTTTCTCACCTGAAATGGGTTCGTTCGTGATATATCTCACCACAAAAAATTGTCCACTCGAATCCACCCATGACAAAACGTCATTTTCGGCTCAAACCCAAGGTGGCCGACATTACGCAGGATGCAATATTCAAATGGACCTAATTACGGAACTAAGCAACACAGAAACACATTTGAGGTGTCATTTCCAACTAATTGTAGGATGCCCATACGTTTGGTGATACATTTGAAATCGATAGAGGTCAATGTCAGGACAAAAAGCTGGATTCACACCAAATTGGCATGATTTTGCAACGAAATGAAGTTAAAAAAACACACGTTACAATGTCATTACAACAAAGTTTACTATGCGTAATCATCTAAACCATATTTTACAGGTAATTATACTTCAATGTCACGTTTCAATGTCAATCCATCCTAGTATATATATATATGCGTATTATCTATTTACAATCCTGTATGATACTGATCAACATCCCGGTTATCATCATCATCATCCAGGCTCTCCACTTGTGGGAAATACATGAAGGTGATGATCACATGCTGGTGTGCACCGCAGTCCATTCTTGGGGCAGGTGCACGTTTTGTTGTCGCAGTGACCACTGCAATTGCATCGAAGTATCTTGAGGAGTCGCTCTTGTGCCAATGGCTGAGTCACTCTGGTAGACACGAGACCAGCGGAAGATGCTATCCAACCCCCAAACCTCAGGGGAGACATCATTGTCACGCCATCCCTGCATCTGATGATAAGCCGATGGCAATGGAAGGCGGCTCTATTATTAGTCGGCGGAAGCTTGTTTATTCCATCAACAATAAACTGCAAGCTCTTGTCGAGCATGGCTGAAACGATGCATGCAGGGACAAGCTTCAGGATATGGTGTATGAGCTCCGGTTTGTCCCTAGTCCGCATGCACATGTGATTGTCGAAGAAATGAACGTTTGGCTGAACGTGTCTGAATATTAGCTGACGTTTCAATCCAAGATGGGGCAACGAATAGAAGCTACAGTTACAATACAGAAAGGTACGACGATCCTATATAAAAATAGCTAACGTTTTGAATTTAACAAATAATATTGTTATCTAAACTAGGAGGGCCTTATGACGTTTATACAAAATAAGTAATATAGATTTAATGGGTGCTTTCTCTGTTTTTGCATTTTCTTAACATTAAACAATAGCTACTTTGCGCAGAAAATCACACATATTTCAGAAGATTCGATGCCTCCTTACGTTCTCGCAGGTCGCCTACTCCGATAACGTTTGTGCACACCTGCTCATGAAATCGTGATTATTGATTCTGGAATAGTTGTGCTTCTGATTTCCTGAATATTTACGTAAGATGGCGAGCATGTTGATTTAATTGGCATAATTACGATTCCAATATATAGAATGCGTTTTTGGACGCGATATAAAGATGTATTTTGAATACTTTACAACAGTTAATTTCAATAATTCAGTTTGGTTATAAAATGTCAATATTTTACCATATCGTTGCTCTCGAAAAACTGTTTTGAGTTATGTAAAATGCTCTAATTTGTGTTGCTACAAAGATGCGTATGGAGTACTTTATCACGATTCATTGTGATATCATTATTATAACCCGCAGTAGATCTAACATTATAATTAGCTTTGCTGTGGTCGTCCCTATTCTTTCCCTCTACAGGCCAGCAGAATCTTTTATGATGCAGATGTAACATCATAGTCAATATCGTAGTCAATACTATTGATAGTATTTTGTAATGTTCTTCCCAATATTTGTCTTCATTCCAGCGTTCAATCATGCAACTTCTTTAAACCGACCGAAGTTTGTCACATCAAGCTACGCAATACGGTCTTTATTACTCCTGTCCTCACAGTTGTCAGCCATTGCATTGGAAAATGCTAAAAACTATCTTGTCTCAACCAGTTGACAGTGCACACAAGTGCACGGTCCTCGGTCTAGGAGGATTCCATATGGAGAATTGCTTCCTCGGTAGCGTTGCGCGCCTGCTAGCTGGCCCTAGCGTGGCAAAACCTCCTCCAGGTCGTACTAGCAACACTGTTAGCTGCATGATGCCTGGGAAGACTGTACACGCTGGTAAATGAGGCATTGACCACTATTCGTGTGGTCAATCTGCCTATTCCACCTAAAGAGAGAGAAGTGGTTGTGTGAGCGGCGACAGCATGTGTTGGTCCCGAGATAGGTGTTATTGTGGTTCAAGCTAAACATAGTGTATTCAGCAAACCCTTTAGGAAGAATCCAAAGAAAAATTAATGAGAACAGATAAATGACCACTAAAAAAATGAATGAGAACAGATAAATGACCACTACAAAGAACAATATTCTGGGTGCAACAACTGCACACGATGGAAGTAGGTGAACGTGTCTCAAAGCTGAGCACGCTGGTAACTGAGAATTACACCTTCTTTGACGGCTCAATGACTGACCAAAGGTAACAACAGAACGATAGACTCCGCATTTGGCGTGGGTACTTTCCAAGCAAGCTTATGTAAACAGGCAAAGTCGCAGCGGTGTCAACCGTGAAACTTGTCATCTGAACAAGGTTATTTCAATAGCTAGAAAAGCTGGACATGACATTGATGCACTGGATCTTGTCAGTCATCTACGAGAAAGACATTCCGACAGACAGACAGACAGACAGACAGACAGACAGACAGATATACAAACACAGATACAGGTGTACAGAAAGAGAGAGACCTCGTTGAAAATTAATTCCAGAATGTTTAATATTGCTAAAAACATGATAACCCAAAAGGAATCAGTTAGAACATGTTTTACTTTTAGCATGGTGTTTTGGAAACTCAGAAAACATTGATACAATATTTAAAATGATGTTACAATTGTTTTTAAAGTGAGTGAATTATAGGCTTCAATTACCTGGACATTAGCCAGCAAATGGCGATGGGATGACTGCTAGCGTGCTCCCTTTTGTTGTTTGAGCAGCCAGTCTTGTGAGTAGCTCTATAACCATAACTGTACAGACGACTGTGTAGCATTGCAACAACAGGCACACTAATTGTGTTGGAAACAAAGTTACTAAAACAGATATTCAAAATAGATTATCTTTCTTTGACATATGCAGGCCATTTCGAGAAAAAAATGGTTGTCATTCATAATATTCTTGTCGCTGAATTAAAATTGTGATTTGTGAACTTTTGACATTGAAAATGTCCATATAATCAAGAAGAATAATGATATGGCCTACAAAATAGTCACAACTGAACCTTTGTTGATAAATATTCCTGAATGACGTATACCTTAAAACAATAATTATGGCCAAATTCTTACTCCCTCCATCATTGACAACGTGACTTTTACTAGCGGCTAGAATTACTCAGCCAAATACTTGGATCAAGATTAATTATCAAAATCAAAAGAGAATTTGCTAAGGCAAATTATTTATCTTATTCCAGTTTAATTTGGTTACAGTATTGGATTTATGCAAATGACTACTAATCCATTCAAATTATAATGTTCTCCACATTTAAGGTACCAATGAAACATATCAAAAGTATGCAGTAATGAAAATTGGGGAATTGACTTAAAACAACGAATCATTATTTCCCATTTACCCCATGTTAAACACAGTTGGTCCTTAAAACCATAGCATTACACAGTCGGCCCAGGAGTCAGGACCATTCGGCCAATTTAGACATTCAGTGGACAACGACGTATATGTTCGGATCTTCAAGGCTTCAAGGCTGGAATGATGCAGTTTGTTTACACAAAAAATGCGTAAAATTATTAATATATATAAACAAATGCCAGAGCTTGACATCTGCAGAGCAAATAAAGAGATTGTACGCGAAGACGGCGTGCGTAATGTCACTTTCACATTTATTCTACAAGCGCTTACACTTCGATATAATAATTTATGTTCAGGTAGCACTTTCCTCACGATATCGTACTAATGAACAACGCGTATCTATACATCCTTGAAAAAACGTGAGCGATAACAAAGAGTGTGTTTTCTCCACATGGATATGAGTTTTCTTGGGAGCATAGGTCATCCGATGGTGATGATGATACGATTTGGTTTGAAGAAGTTCCATAAAATTCAGCGGTTCTCAACCAAAATTGGGTTGCCTAGCCATCTTGAATGGGTCGCCAAGAGTCTCCAGTGACACCGAACTTTCATTTTTTACGCGTACCAGATGCATGCGGAACGAACTGTAAATTCCAAATGTTGTATGAATTTGAAATGTCCTGTACATGATATAATATCACACAACGTTTCAAATACACGTGGCTTGAATCTGGCATGATGTGTTTATCATGCATCTGGTTTGGCTAAAACATATAGTGTAGTTTTATTTAACTCGAATGTACACATGTATCACAGTGCCTAATTCGGCAAGTTGAGCTGTAGTTTGAAATGAAATAGTTTTATATATATTCGCTGAAGCCTTTGATAGAGAGTGGGTGTGGATTTTGTCCGCGATTAAGTTGGGAGTATCATTATATACACGACCGTCTGATGCTTTTATTTGCATTGTCACTGTTCGTACTTTCGGTGTGGATACGTTCCTGACTTCTAGTGCTGTACGTGTCTACGTCAGATTTAAGTCTTATGGTTATATTTTGTAGATACTCAGGAAGGTTTCTATTTACGTATTTGTGATAACATTTTAATTGTTGTGACTTAACGATGTCTTCAACTTTTAGGAGTTTTGGATTTGTGAACAAAGGGTCAGTATGTGCGTTATATTTACTGTTTGTAAACATTCGTATTGCTCTCTTTGTAGTTTTGTTACTTTACTGAGTTGAGATCCCCATACAAGTATACAGTAATTTAGTTGAGATCCCCATACAAGTATTCAGTAATTGAGTTGAGGTCCCGATACAAGTATACAGTAATTTATGTGGGGGAGAATTAGTAAATTGTATAGTTTTAATAATATATATTGGGGAATGAACCACCTCAACTTATTTATAATTCCAATTGTGCGTGACATTTTTGGAAGCTATTTTATCGATGTGGTTGTTCCACTTAAGATGTTTGTTTATAATTAAACCTAGGAAGTTGAAATTATCTGCGCACCCGACTGGCGTGTCGTCTATCTTTAATCTTGGGATTTTCTTTTGTGGTGAATGGAATAAGATGTATTTAGATTGTTTAATGTTTAATGATAGTTTGTTAACTATTAACCACGCACTTATTTTGTTTATCTCAATATTTATTTCTTGGAAATTGTCATGTATGTTAAAGGATCCCAATGTACTTGTTAATACTGAATCATCTGCATATAGTAGTAGTTAAAAATCAGTGCTAGCGTTTGTAATGTCATTCAAGTAAATCAGAAATAAGAGAGGACCTAGAATGGATCCTTGAGGCACCCCAGTGGTAATAGGAAGCATATCAGATTTAGTGCCTTCAAATTCGACATATTGTTTTCTTCCAGTTAGATAACTACGTAGAAGTGTGTTTCCATTAATTCCATAGTATGATAATTTTTTAATAAGATGTCATGATCTAGTACATCAAAGGCTTTTGTTAAGTCTAGAAATATTGTTATGGGAATTTCTCCTTTATCCATTTCGCAGATGATTTTGTCAATAAGTTCGAGTGCTGCTAACTCCGTAGAATGTTCCTGTATAAAACCATATTGACTTTTATAGAATAGTTTGTGATTTTGAAAGAAGGAATATAAGTGGTTATAGATTAATCTTTCGAACACTTTTGAGATTGCTGAAAGTATTGAAATTGGTCGATAATTTGTGAATAATCTTTTGTTTTCCTTTTTGAATATGGGAAATACTTTGGCTGTTTTCAAGATATCAGGAAAGGTTCCTGTTTCTAAAGACTGGTTTATTATGATTTCGACTGATTCAAGTAAAGGTGTCTTTAATTGTTTCAATACTTTTGTTGATATGCCATCTTCGCCACAACTGGATTTCTGGTGAAGGCGATCAATGACAGTTTCTATGTCTTGTTGGTTCACTTTTTGAAAGGAAAATTGTACATCATGTTTGAATTGCAGGTAGTCTTGAAATGTTTTGTTATCTGGGTTACGTATTTTTTTGACAAGTTCCGGTCCAATGTTTGTAAAGAATGAACTAAATTTGTTTGCGATAATAAGCTTGTCTGAGACCTGTTGTTCTTCCACAGTAAAATATTCTGGGAATTATTTCTTTTTTTCGTTTTATTTAGTATATCATTTATAGTTGACCTTGTCTTTTTTATATTTGTTTTGTGTCTAATAAAACAAGAGTCGTAATAACTTAATTTAGCATATTTAATTGTTCTTTTTAAGTACAACATTAATATTATGTATTTCCGTTTTTAGTAGTGTGTAGTCGTGTGAAATAGGCATAAGAGTGCGTAATTTCTTGTTCAATTTATATCTATGTTTTATAGATTTAATAATGCCTTGTGTGACCCAGTTTGATTTTTTTTGGCGATGTTTGTTGAATTTAGCAATTTTACAATGTAAAATGTTTTTTATATTTTTTTTTAATGGTATCACACATAATGTTTGTGTTTGTATTTGGGTTAATGTTATGGGATGAGTCTAGTTTTCCAGCAATATTGTTACTTGTTAATTCGTATAGTAGGTTGTTTAAGGTATTTGGTTTTTCTTTTATCACTTTTATAAATTTTGGAGGTGATTCCTGGAGACTTCTTTTAATATTTAGGCTTGTAAAATAAGGCTGATGATCTGAAAACGTTTGTTATCAAAATACCTGATGTAGTATTCATAGTAGTATTGGAAAGTTTGCAGAACAAGTTATCTATTAATGTACCCTTACAGTTAGAGAATCTCGCGGGTAGAGTAATTTTTGGGTAGAAACTATGAGTATATAGTACATCAAAAAGAGATTAATATTGCAATCTCCTGCGATTACAACATCAGAATTGCAACTCTCTAGATGCATTAATAGCGGCATTATTTAATCAATTAATGTTCTGTAATTATCGAGGTTATTCCTTGGTTGTTTATATACATTTCAAAGTATAATGTTTTTATGTAAAGACTTAGAATTCAATAAACTGGCCTTCCCAAATAGTTGACTCGTTATTAATATTCGTGGCTGTGTAATTGTATTTATTGTTTAGGTATATAATTAAGCCATCTTTCTTGCTGCATCGTTAACTTTGAGGAATACACGTATACGACTTTAATTGTATAAGAGAAGTGTCACTATGATCACATAGCCAGCTTTCCTGAATGCAAATTGCGCTAAGTTGGAAATCTAAGTTGTTCAAATTGTTAATAAATATTTGGAGTTCGTCGAACTTGGCCTTAATACTCTCAATATTTGTACTTACATTTTTTAACTATTTCGTTTAGAGCTTAAAATGTTAGAAAGGTTATCTAAATCTACATATGGCGAGTGTTGTATAACATCAATGCTTTCATCTTCAAGCATACATTTATCGTTCAGTCGTAGAATGCTACGCAACGAATTTTGCTCAGGGCCACCATTGTTGATAAGAATACGTTCATCCAGATACATAAGGGGATGGCACCTTGAATAGAGTCACAACATGAGTTAAGGTATGTAATAACATCAAAAATACAAATTAACATATAAAGTAATATGGTGTAAAGTAAATTCTTCTTACCAGCTTAAAGAGTTCATTACGGCTATAGCCCGCACAGTTCACTGGCAGAATTTTGTGTTGTAAAGCGACTACTTTAAAGCACCGTAGCGTGACAAAGTCACGTTCGTCGGAGATGGCATGAACTGATGCAGTTTCTGCTGAACAGAGTGATTTCGCAAATACTTTGCCGTTGCGCACCCATGTGAATGAGATCTTATTTTCTCGTTGTAGGCGACGAGCAGTTTTGGCAAGGGCTGCATTTCGTGTTGTCAAATGTTCATTTACGTAGATCTTAGTTCCTTTCAGACGCCGAGCGTTCCGCATAACTGCCGTTTTGGTTCTTCTGCTTACGAAGCGAACGATGATGTCCTTTGTTTGCGTGCTTCCCCTGATATTGTAACTTCTCGTTGAAGAAGGCAACGACATTGTCTTCTAAAGCACCGCTTTCGTTGTCTGTTTCGTGTGCTGTAGCATTTTTGGTCAACCACTCGGCTGTAGTTTAGATGTGTATGTAGTCTGTAGACCTGATATTATCACATTCTCCATTATCGTGTATTGTTCAAGGTCATTGATTCGTATTTCCATTTGTTTGATTTTTGCATCTTTCTCGACGTTGTTTTTTTCGAGTTTTTTCACGAGTTGGAGTTGTTATTTCAGTTTTTGAGGCTATGAGTTCGTCAAGCTTGTTGCTAATGTAAGTGACCGATTTTTTTAGTTCAGCAAGCTCATCTTGTTGCATAACGTCCGATTGGGATTGCCTTGCTCTCGGCATTGTTAACAACCAAGTAGTTGGCAGCGATGCAACAATGCAATTGTTCAAACGGTCGCGCTTTGTCAGTCTGTAGCACCACGGGCAGTCAAGCGTGGCCGAATTTGGTGTCAGTTGTCAGTGGTTGGTAGGCGATAATACCGGAGACGGTGACCCGCTGTTTTTTCAGGTATATTAAACGCTATTTACAGCATTTACAGCAACCTCTACCTCCGGTTTGCATGCCCCGTATTGAAGCTGTTGGTTCACACAACGCAAATGATATGTGAAATGAACGAGGAACATACACACAAGAGTCATTTGCAGTCTATGTGACGGTGTGCCTGTCTGTCAACGTTAAGAACAACGAATATGGCCTAATGGCCTAGACATTGACGATGACCGGAACAGTTTGGTTGAAAAGCCTATTTTTGTTTTAAGGTGACCAGTAGGGTTTCCTGAACTTCCAAAAAAAATCAACCCTGGGGAACTTTGTTTTTATCACAATCCTTGTTTTTGGGTGTTTCTGTCCAATTTCGAAGTAACACTTTTTGTTTGCGTTTGTTAATCATATGTTTAACTGTTTCATTTATTGGTTAATACGTTTGTAATGATATGTATACTGGTCTGTTAAGCCACACATTAATGATGGAGTTTAAGTAATTAACCAATTAATTAATAATATATTTCTTATATAGCACTCCGTCCCGACGTTGTTCTGGGATTTAATTAACTAAGGTCCCACGAATGTCACTTACACCCCAAACAGTGAACGGTATAGCATTCAAACTTGAATATAACTAGGAGAGATCATAAATGTTCTACCTGTAATCTTCTAATATATCATTTGTTAAACATTATCATCAGCATTATCATCGTCTTCACTGACGGGTAGCTGTACAAGAGTTGGGCCGTTTGCGCATTATCCTTGACATTTGCAGTGGACGCTATAGGCAAGATGCTTCTTTGGGTTGTTGCAAGACACACACAAGTTATCTTGGCGCTTGCAAGAGCAACGAATCTCTTGTAGACGATCAGAAACGTTCATTTTTCATATCCAAGATGTTTAATTTACCTGGTAGAGGCTTTCGTCAACGTATCACGTCGACTTCATCAGTACCGATGACGCTGAATGACGTCATCGTACACGTGAGGCAGTTCGTAATTGCCCTCGTCTCTGTTGATGGGTGTTTTGGTTTTCCTGATCCAGATGGCTTCCTTGATATGCCGAATTCTTCTGTTGAGTTCCTTGTCTACAATTTTCACTCCCCCCCCCCCCAGTCTATGATGTCATTTTCAGTTGTCGTATGGTCTGTAAGGGCGGATTTATTGATGGTAGACATCAATCTTTTTTCCGCTCCTTGTGTATTTCTAATTTTTCGTGTTGTTTACGTCTTTTCTGTGTTCCTCCAGTCGTGTTTTGAGTAGTCTGCCTGTCTCCCCAATGTACTCAGCACCACAATTCGTGCACGGTATTTGGTTCACCAGTTCGCCCTGTTCTTCTAGCTGTACTTTGTCCTTGGGATGTACCAACAGGTGCCTGAGGGTGGTGTGGGGACGCATAGCTGTTGCTACTCCATACTTCTTCAGTACTCGATCTCTCTGAGACCCCCTCTATGTATGGGATGACTACTGCTCCGATAGTTTTTTCTTAGTTTTTTGTTGGTCTTTTTCTTCTTACTGCTTACTGCTTACTGTCACCTTTTTCAAGGCCCACGACGGATAGCCACATACTGTTAGAGCTCCTCTCAAGTGTTCCACCTCTTCTTTCTTGTCCCCCTCCTCCGACGTTATTGTCTCACACCTGTTCATGAGGGTTCTTACAACTCCCAACTTCTGATGTTTCGGGTGGTGGGACGCAAAGTTCAGGTATTGGTCAGTGTGCATCTTCTTCCTGTACACTGTAGACTTCACGCTGCCATCTTCCTGTACACTGTAGACTTCACACTGCCATCTTCCTGTACACTGTAGACTTCACACTGCCATCTTCCTGTACACTGTAGACTTCACACTGCCATTTTCATGTACACTGTAGACTTCACACTGCCATCTTCCTGTACACTGTAGACTTCACACTGCCATCTTCCTGTACACTGTAGACTTCACACTGGCATCTTCCTGTACACTGTAGACTTCACACTGCCATCTTCCTGTACACTGTAGACTTCACACTGCCATCTTCCTGTGCACTGTATACTTCACACTGCCATCTTCCTGTACACTGTAGACTTCACACTGCCATCTTCCTTTCTGGTGAACTTTGCATCCAAGAAGGGCTTGCTGTTATTCTCTTCGTTTTCCCGCGTGAAAATGATGCTACCCGTGGGGTCTACAGTGTTCATGTGTTGTTGTAATTTCTTTGTATTTCCTGTGTGTACCAGGCAAATTACATCGTTCACATATCGCTTCAAGTTTCTCTGGTGCTGTGGCTATGATTTTCTGCTCCAGGTCCTCCATGTACAGGTTCACAACAATGGGGTATACTGGACTGGCCGTGGCTACCCCAAACTTCTGCTGGTAAATTTCTCCTCCAAATCTGAAGTATGTCGTCTCCAAGACAAATTTCAACAACTCCATGATGTCGTCTACGTTTAGGTTTGTTCTCTTCTTTAGTGTCTTGTCATTCTCTAGTCTTTTTCTGATGATTTTGCAAGGTTCTCTGATCGGGGTCTTCGTGAACAGTGACACAACTTTTCGTGTACGATGACGTCATTCAGCGTCATCGGTACTGATGAAGTAGACGTGATACGTTGACGAAAGCCTCTACCAGGTAAATTAAACATCTTGGATATGAAAAATGAAAGTTTCTGATTTGAAAACGAACTATCCTGAAGAATGTTCAATAATCTTGTAGAAGATGTTCGGGTGCTGGGTTTTTTCTGTGCTGACGGACATTACTTAATGTGCGTCACATAGGAAGCCATACTCTATCTTTCTGCCATCTTCAGATTAACCCAAGTAGAAACGTGTAGGTGCACTCTGAGTGAATGGAATTAGCATGCTCGGCTTGTCGATGGAATTCTTTCAATGGCGACATACTTTGATGAAATGATGTTCATGTATCGTAGGTCGTCGAGACTTACATTTCAGTTGCTTTTGGTGTAAAGCGAAACCATATACATTTGCCCAGCTGTTACAATGTGGGCGCTCAGCCATACATAGCGTGTGGAAATGGCAAGCACTTACATATCTCCTTTCCGAGAGCATGTTGACCAGTGCGGATACTGATTAGTCTTTGTTTGGTTTGCATGTAAATAGTGGACTTCTCAGGCGCATGGTAAAGCAGGATTACAAGCAGATCTGTATCATCATAACGGATACATACGTTCTCGTGGGATTCTGCAACTTTTAGGGTACAGTTCGCAATTGTGGTATCCGCATATCCTTCCTCGCCAGCGTCACGGAAGGATACTTACCAGCTTCTTTCAGCAGGTATGTAGAGAGGAGATTAATGAGTTGCTGTTTGTTGCGCTTGTTTGAAAGAAAACTACTTTTGTCTGAAAGCACTGGAGTGTTAGGTCCAACCAACACATCAGTGGAAAGGATCTTGCCCAATTTACGTCGTTTCTGTTCGGGTTCCTTGGTGGTGAGCACTTCATAGCTGTCGAACACTATGAACCAGGCCCTATCGAGTGCTGCCAAGTGGAGAACATACATCACATAAGATTAACACACTTCATGAAAGGTACCTGTCGTTGGCCAGGGTATCTGATGCAGAACGGCACATCCATCCACAAATGTGGCTTTGTCGTAAATTTCATCATTGCAGACAACATGGCGATCGAGGGTGGCGATGTACGAAACTAATTTAGACTTCACTGGCCTTCGCATTGTGCCGTTGTCGTGGAATAAAGCTGGGGCTACGGCTGCTAGCTCATGTGAGAAGACACTGCGAGCTGGTGGTCCAGAAGTATGTGCCTTGGCCAATAGTCTCTGGTACAGTTTCGTCGACGACATGCGCATTTCTTTTCCATCTTTCAGTTTGATAGTTTTCCTCATATCTGCGAAGGTTTTTACTCGGTATAACTTCCAGAGAGCGATGTCTCCGTACTTCTGATTTGTGATTTTCTGGTGGATTTTCATACCAATATCCACAGCTTGGTGTACATTGACGCTCTTGTCAGCTACGACCCCAGTAGCAAGATTTTGTAGGTGCTCGTCATTGTCGGTGGAAAATGGGTTGTGACTTCGCAGAAAGGTCAGGTATTTGGCTATATCAATGTTGTCCTGTTTGATGCGACAGTGCGTTTGATAATCATAACCTCTCGAGTTCGTACGAGTTGGCATACATTCAGATGCAACAATCTGGTTTATTGCCTGAGATGATTTAGTCACACTTTTTAGGCAGTGTAAGTCTTTCCACATTTTTATGGACATAATGATCATCTGCATTATTGAATTATTCAGCCAACCCATCACCTCGTAGTTTTGACACTGCCACCAATGAATATATCCCTTTCTTTCTAAGTTTAACCATTAAGCCACCACCACCTTCTTAACAAATGACATGTTGCTCCATATCAGTGACCCATTCCTAAAAAAAGATGTATGACTATTTGTTAGGCAATCTTCATAATATGACTATGTGTACTATTATTATGGGTAATATGTTCAACAACAGTTGCTAACTTTACTTTATATAATTACTGAAACAGAGATTACGGATTTAACATGCTATCTTACTAACTATGAATGTTTCACTAATAAATCAACCAAGATCTACCGTTACGCCTCAGCTACAAAATTATGAACAATGTCATGTTTGGCTATCCATACCACACATTTTCAAATCGCTCAAGCATACAAATGCATAATAATCCAGAACAATTAGTACATCAATTTATCATAACTTTTCTAACAATCTGTAAGCAAGTAATTAATACAATAGCTGTTGTTTATTTAGAATATAGGTCCACTGCGTAACATGTCTTGAGGGGGTTTACGAAAATGGTTGTTCTATTAAGTACTACGCCTACGGATTTTGGTTAAATTATATATATGTGATATTATCGCTCGTGTTTGGATTGGCTTTCGTTACACAATTTTAAGATGTAATCTTGTGCTAAACACTTTATTTCCTATACAGTGTATTAGCGAGTTAATGGATGGATGCGTAAAATACAAATCACCACAATTAAGTATCCTAACAGTTAACTTGCTGGCCAGTGGGAGTAAGTGCGCCAAAACTCATTTGCATTTATGTATGGACAGCCAATAAAAAGAAAATGTTACAAGAAATGACTGACAGGGTACGTATATAGTTCATGAAACAAATCGAAGTTCCCAGGGTAGATTTTTTTAATTGGGTTTTTTTTCTGGAAGTTCAGGAAAAACTACTGGTCATCCTAAAACAAAAATTGGCTTTTTAATCAAAATGTCCGCGTTTGGTAAACAATTTGCTGATTTCTACTGGACTACAAAGAGTGCAGGCACCGCTGCTCACTGTCATTCAATAGGCGACGCAGCGAAAACTTAAATAAACATGAACAAATGTAATGCACTGCATGGCTACTGGGTGTTTTGCAAGTACTAGGAAACTAATTTCACATACTTCACAGAAGGATTCCCATACAAAAAGCTGGTCATAGATGATGAATGTGACGTGTCCGCCGGCAGCAAGCTCTGCAAGAGTCTGCGGTGGTCAGTTTCGGACGCAGATTGCAAGACTAAATACGAATAATATAATAATAAACTTTATTTACACACCATCAAATCCGGGACTAATGAACGGGTGTTTACAAATCGGCAATCATCTAAGAAGCATAACAAAACGCATTTAAGATAAATAAATAAGAAAAATAAATAGTTAGCGAATGTGACGAGCATGGCATGACGGTGAACGTCAAAACATAATTCTTGATCAACGACATAGGTCCATCTTTCGTCTATTTGTCTGCAAATGACTATGCGTTCATGAACTAATATTCGGCGAATATGTTACTCAGGATAGGCCCGTTCTTACTGCTAGCATCTTTCATCGCCTGTTCGAGAACTGTGTAGTTTCCTATATTTTCGTTGGCAAAAACATAAAAAAAAATCCCTTTTTTTATTTCGAAAGCGTGATCGAACAGCTAATTTGTTGTACAATAAGGACTATCATGTATTGTAAGGCTACACATTTTGTTTTCGTCCAGAAACGCCTATATATTAAATACACTGAACAAAATCGAAAATGTCCATTGATATGACAGGCCTGCCTCTAAAGCCTATGACAAATAAACACGTAAACGCATGCGTTTAATGGATGCATTTTATGCGTGCGTTAAACGGATGCGTTAAGGGGCGGCAAGTTGACGCGAATATGGTGCGTAGTAGATGAGTAATTACACCGATAATGGACGACAGCAAAGTCGTTTTCAATGATGGATTTGTCGAGCGAGGACGAAGTGATACTTCTTCTTGGCGGGAATATTCCACGACAAAGAAAACTACGGAAATATTGGGAGCACGAAATTGTTGAAGGGCTGAGAGAGCAAGGCGCTTTCCATAAGTAGACTGGGGCAGCGCAGCCCTTTGTGGTAATACGCCCCCCCCCGTCACGTACAAAAAAAATTAAAATACTATGAATGTCTCAACATTTTGAGCAAAATGATGCTGACATATATCTTATAACCATATACAAAGTTAAGTGAAATGAGGTGTAATTAGTTAAATTTTTTATTTGATGCACTTTGATCTAATGTTTTGCCAATAGTCAAACTGGTGCAACTCATTATATAAAGGTGCAAATAACGAACTTAATTGTTGGCATTATAATATTAGTATTTGTATTGGATATCAAACAATATCATGTATGGAAAGTAGGTAGCGTTTTGCATACATCGTGTTAAGACACACATTTTGCATGTCCGGTATGACGGCCCCTCACCGGCTTCCTATACATATAATTTTATATGGCTAAAATGTTTTACGACATGTGCTGTACAATATGTAAAACATTAAATTTTCATGCTAACGTTGCAAAATAAAAAATGCTAGCAAGCATGCCATAGTTATGACGAAATCATAAGAAGTCAAATACGTTTGATGAAATATTAAGAAACATAACAGGTCAGAAACATAAGTTGCACAATTTATAGTAGATATGTTAATTATACTTTAAATCTTGCAGCTAGTGTACCTTAATACAATATAACAGTTTGTATACATGCATTACATTTTCAAAGAACGTTTTGTTCATAGAGCGTCCATAGAGGTGTAATACCAAAGTGAATATCACGGACTGTGTTGTCCTAGGGGGGGAACGTTTTCCTTCGAAGGGTCGCGCTGCCCCGGGCTACCCTACCTTGTTGTCAACGATCTATATGACTACGATGAGAAGTTTGTGCAATATTTCCATCTTAACAGAGAGCAGTTTGCTCAAATACTGTATGTGGTGTATAGGCCTACTATAGCGCTAATCATGTAGATATATATACCTATCGTTAGGCTTATTTAAATTATTACCATTGTTCACGTGTCCTATTGTTGTAGCTGTTGTCCTCCACACATTGCAGCATTTTTGCGACTCGTGGTAGGAAATATGGCGCTGGTTGTAGAGGCACGGCCATCTCGGAACCTCGTCGATCAGGTCCCTTACATATGCTCACGCATGAGGCACTGTCGAGGCTTTTTTGCGACACGTGAAGAAGTAGGGGAAACACCCCATATGACATCATACGTTGGGAATCCTTGCTACGTTTACGGAGCATTAATGCATAATTTTGCAACATGTTCGAAAGTAGCATCAAACGCATCCGCTAACGCATCAATGTGTCATGTCACATTAAAAAGCGTGTATTCAAAACCGTGCGTTAACGGATGCGTTTTACGGACGTTATATGCAATACGCATCGTCTACGAGATAATGTGTAATCGACTTAACCATGCACTCGCTTGGGACTTGCATTAAAAATGGAGATACGCAATGTTTTCCGATACCAAGATGGCAAAACCTTACTGGCCCAACGTTGGCCCAACTATGGTACCGTTAGCATAACTTGGGCCTTGGGTGAACATCGTTGGGCCAACGCTGGGCCAACGTGGTGCAATCAACACAATTTTCAAGTGAACCGAGTGTAACGTACAACCGTTAGTCCAACGTTGGTTCAATGACTGGCCCAATACACGTAATTATGCATTTATGTATTCGGGTACAACAATGTATACTAACGTTGGGCCAACGTTGGGCCAATGTTGTGTCAACCACCCTTGGAAATGTTGAGCCAACGTTGGGCCAACATTGGGTCAACCATCCTTGGCGATATTGTGCCAATGTAAGCCAAATTTTCAATTTTCCAAAAAGTAATCAAGTATACACTAGGCATGGGGCAATTAAAAAGTCAATTAATTAAATTACAATAAAATTTGAAATATCTCAATTAAATTAACTTAACACATTTATCCGGTGAATTAACTAAATTAACTTCTTTTTTTGAATTTTTTTATTTACACTGTCAAATATTTTCAATTATGATTATAACTGCTGATCACCGACACTGTGCACACCATTTCAAAATATGTTAATGTTAAAATCCAGACTATCTGTTTAAATAATAATGTACTCCCCAGAAGTGGTGAAGAGGTGTCAACGTGTACGTTTTACCTGTAAGCCCTACGGATTTTTGTGAATTGTACAGGCTTACGGGCGAACGAAGCAATCCTTACGGATATTTATGACTTTGAGAAAAACAATGTAATCGCGATCTCCATGAAATATTTTTAAATGGCGCCGATTTGTATCGAGAGCTATCCGTCTTTACCGAGCTTCGCTACCGCGAGATTCACCGAATGTATCCCAGTGTGCTCTGCGCGTACAGAAAATGCTCTCCTGAGCACGCGCGAAGCGCGAGATTTAGCCCAGCCTGCCATTCTGAGCATGCGCAGAATACTTTCGGTAGTCTGGAAAGTCCGATTCAAACTGGAATTATACCACGGTCTACCTTCGGACGAGATGGATGCAAAAGGGCAGTTGAGCCGCCCGCGAGGAAGCGAAAACAGTATGCGGGCAATTACCAGGATGATTGGAAACGGATTTTTAATGGAATAATCGCGCCATCGAAGTTGGGCGATCACCATGCTTGGTGCGTCGTTTGTTAACGCGACGTGAATGTGTCAGCATCAGATGTGTACGACGTTCAAGTACACATTAGGTCAAAGCTGCACGAGAAGAACGCGAAGTCGGCTCTTCCACACCCGCCGATGAACTCCTTTTTAAAGGCGAAAACGGAGACGCTGGAATTGACGACCACCCTACTTTGTCGCGGAGCATAATTTGCCGACGGCTATCTCTGACAACTTCTGCAGTATGGCCCCCCGCATGTTCCCGGACAGTACCATAGCGAAAACGTTCAAATGCAGGAGAACGAAAACGACGATCATCGTCAAGCGATGCCTGGTTGTGGAGGCGACCGGCCCAGTCATTGGCCGTTGCCAGGGCGGCCCGTTCTCCGTCATGGTTGACGAGAGCACCGACCGCAACAGAGTCAAGCGCCTTGCCGTTCTCGTGCGGTATTTCGACACGAAGACTCCCAGGGCGCACACGCGTTTACTGGACATGCCCGTTTACAACGGAGCACTGCGCATGAGATATTCGATGCAATGGACGGCGTCCTAAGGTGATTATAAATAAAATACTTAGTCTATAAAAGGCTATATTTGAATTATTATTATTATTTATTATTATTATTATGACTACACTTAATTTTGTCGTCATTATGAAATTTATTGCGTAATAAATGTTAAACATATTTATAAACCATGCTAATACATTACATTTTATCCAACGGCATAATAAAGTTGTAGATTATTCTTTAGTAGTTGGGTACATTAATTAAATTTGAACTCTGTTGTTTGTAGGAAACTGGAGATCGACTGGGCAAACTGCGTGGGGTTTGCAAGCAACAACTGCAACGCCATGATCGGGAGCAGGAATCCGGTGTTGTCGCGGGTACGCGAACGTCAGCCCCATGTGTTCAGCCTGGGTTGTATCTGTCACTTGGCAAACCTCTGTGTGAAGGTTGGGATGAAGCAGCTGTCATTGTCCGTTGATGACCTGCTCATTGACATCTGGTTCCATTTTAGATCGCAGGTATACCATCTCGTCTACTATAATGCTGCCCTCATGTGATGCCTTTTGTCTAATACTGGTACAACTGTAGACATTTCTTTTAAAATCAAACCTGTAATCAGTTTTGGACTGCCAACCTGGCCGAGCTGACACATTGCCCGATTACTGCATGAAATGGTTTATTCAAACTTTGCAATTTCTGAAAGTATGTCATGTCAAATGGAGTGTGTATTTTCAGTGCAAAGAGGCGTCAGTTTCAAGAGTTCGCCAACGTGGAGGAGCTGGAGGTATTGATGCATTGTCAGACTCGCTGGATCTCCCTGCTGTGGGTGATCGAGAGGGAGCTGGTCCAGTATCCGGCTCAGGCAGCCTACTTCTCCAGCCACGAAGACGGCGAAAAGCCTGGCCTTGTGAATATAGTGGTGGATCGCCTGACCAACCCGACCACAAAGCCGACCTTACTCTTCCTGGGCTTAATTATGCCGGTCCTCATGGACTTCAACAAGTTGTTCCAGGTATTTAGTTACAGTGTCATGTTTTAGCCACAAATTTGACAGTAATTATGGTACCTGTAATTACTTTCATTGCACTGATTAGAAGTTGGAGTGCAGTCACCTCCACTGATTTTCAAATATTTCAGGACATTCAAGCTATTTCACAGCAAAAATAAGCAAATTTTTTTGGTTAGTAAAATTCTTGAATATAATTGCAGTAATATATGAGGATAACATGCTGATATCTAATAACTAATATCAATAAAACTGCATTGATCTAGCTTCTTCAGAAACCCCAAACAATGGTATGTCCAATAAATAATAATCCACTAATACAATGTAGGCCTAACTACATTTTTTTGGCAGGACAAAAGTGGATTAATCTTTATCCAATCAATTTTTCCCGTGATATTTTGTCCATGGTGGTCCGGCTGGATTTCTGGCATGTACTTGGTTATTAAAGTCACATTTTTCATCAGAATAATTGTTTTCAGTTCAGTGCGAGCCTTCTACTCTTCAGTGATTAGCAAGATGGTGGCGAAGTTCCCCTTCGACAGTGAAGTTCTGAAGGATCTGGTGGTGATGAATCTCGCTAAAGGAGCAGACCTCACATACGCACCACGTAAGTTTTAATGCGGAATAACATGCTTGTACTTTGCATTGTTTTATCATAATGTTTTTATGGTTGCGCTGAACATCCGTTTTCTCTGTGACAGTCACTTGACAACTCAGCTTATAGAATGGTTGTGTCTTTCAATTCTTTGTCTCGCTGCGCAGTTTGCCCCAGACGTCGACGAGGAGACGCTGAAAGACGAGCTCGAGGACCTCCAGCTGATGGAAGATGACGCGATCAGCCTTGAGGTGGATGGCCAGCCTCGCAGTCTCGACGCAGTCTGGGCGACGTGATCGCCCTGAAGACGCCACTGGGCGCGCTTCGGTTGGCCTGCTTGGGAAGTGTCATGGCAGCGGTGCTCAGCTTGCCTCACAGCAACGCCAACTGTGAGAGGGCGTTCTCGATGGTGCGCAAGGTGCACACGGAATGCCGGAAATCTCTGAACGCGGACACCATAACAGTGTTCTTGCAGTGCAAGGTCAACTTCGACGCGAACTGTTGCGATTTTGAAGTGCATGACGCCAGCAATGCTGCGCGAAGCGAAGCATGCTACCGTCGCTTACAACAAGGAGCATATGAAATAAATGATCTGTGTCAGACCGAGTTGTATTTCGTTATTGTCTATGGATGTGTTATGATAGTGCCGATATACCAAAATTGTGTTTATGTTTGCGTTGACAATTTGTAATGATTTTCTGCAGATCTTATGGATTTTTCTCATGATCTTACTGATAGGAGTTGTCCCAGGTTAACACCTGTTATATAACTTCCGACATAACTGAAATCCCGAGATGTTACCCAGTGAGTTATGCATTATTATTATTATTGAATGACTTCCCCTCCCCACACATTTCCCAAGTTAGTGGTCACTAGTATGCTCAGAATAACTTCTTCCTTATTTGTTGTCTCCCACCCTCTGCCTAATCTTTGATTGCAGGGCTTGTTTGTTGAGCTTAAAAGCTCCTCTACTGACATCAAATGAGTACGGGGGCTCTCTCCCAGTGTGTTATCCCAGGAGGGTGCTTTTCACCCTGGAGTGGAATAGTGGATGGGATAATTACCCTAACAAATTTGGCAGTGTATTGTGTCAGGCTTTTGCCTGGCAGCGGTTGACCTATGGTTATAGGGTTAGAATTATCAGAAGTCCTCAGATCAAGCTCTACCTTTGATGGTATGAGACTGCTCCTGGCTTTGATATGTGAATAAAAGGATAATTGAATTAACAGTTTGCAGTCTCTATAGGTGATTGCTATTTATTCTTCACTTACTTCTTATTCAAACTATACCAGAACTGACGTTTGTTTACCAGTAAATAATATTCAACAAAAAACGTCTTTTGCCTATTTTGTATTGCATTTGTTGAATATTTATAAGCACTATTTTGGCTTTTGAGTACCAAATAATTAATTAATTTAGGAATCTGTGGTGACTGCAGTTCACTTTTCCTCCATCCCAGTAGTATCTAATATTATATCCAGATTATCACCTTTTAGTTGTAGGCCCTATCTCGGCAGCACTCATTGGGGGCAAAACAATTTATCAGAATTATAATAAACATATCTCAATTAGGTGATTAATTATTTTACTGAACGTATCCAAAATTAAGGCTAATCTGTAATATATATTATTAGCTTTGGTAAAAGTCAGAAAACACTGCAGTGTTATGTTATACAAACCTAATCCTGCATTACTATAATAATATAAAGGATCGCAATGGGACCTGGACGAGGATCGCATACTTTGGCGAGGACTAAAGCAGCCACACCTCAAAGAGAGAGGAATGCTTTGATGGAGAACTGGAACAATTCTAGCATTACAGCTCCACGAAAAGCAGCTGATCTGTGCGTGTTTGTGCGTGCTTGCGTGCGTGCGTGCGTGCGTGCGTGCGTGCGTGCGCGCGAGTGTGTGTTGTGCGTGTGTGCGCGCGCGGTGTGCGCGGTGTGTGTTGTGTGTGTTAAGTGTAGCGATGTGATGTGATTGTGCCATATTATGAGTAATTCGATATTAATAAAAAATATTACTGACAACCAAGACCAATGTCATCATGTGTATGTTGCACTATACAACCAATGTATAGTGTCTAAACACCAGAGCACAAGTGTACCATCACAAATCCCAACCAGAATGAACACACGTGGCCCAAAGTCAGTGTATTATAAACCCATGTTGGCCCGAACATGTTGGGCCAACAGACGGCCGATAAGCTAAATAACGATGGCCCAACATGGGTTTCCAACGCTGGGCCAACAAAAAATACCCACGTTGGCCCAACGAGGGTCTGCTATCTGGGTAGGCATCGAACAAAATAAGTTTTTTAGTTTGTCTCGTAGGTTTATGTCATCATGCATTACTGTATATTTTGTGTACTTATATGCTAGTGAATATCGCCAAACAGTGAGTATAATTAGAGAAAAATTTAATACTGGCAGAATAACTGAGAAACACATGTGGCCACTTCCACAAACAAGATGGCAGACACTGTAAAAGTAATTGGTCAGAGTCTGGACAATGGTAACTAGTGGGTGGTTTAATAATAACAATGAGACATGTGCCACTGACATAAAATATCATGGACTGCAATGTTAGTGAATGCAACATAGTTCATATATCATGGAATGAGAAACATGACAGTTTATTAATATAGTACTTTCAGAACTTCTAACTTCATATCACGCTTCGTCACCCTTACAAGGAGGTCCCCATTCCCTAAACGTGACGTTATGGACTGGCACTTTAGTATTTATATAATAATAAATAAATATTATGCACTCTGCCAAGATCGATGGATCGCAGTCCGGCAATGCCGCTGTGAATCCAGCGTCGCACAGGGGTCCTTATTTATGCCTTGTCTCACCTAACATATAAATGACCTACCAACCAAAGTCTCCTGTCCATCCCGATTGTTTGCTGACGACACCACCTGCTATAGGTTTATCACCTGCAGATACGTCCCAGCTAAGTTCCAAGAAGACCTCCGAAGAATGGATGCATAGGAGGAAGAGTGTGATATGGCGTTCCATCCCAACAAGTGTAGCCACCTGTCCCTGACCCGTCGCAGGAAACCTCTGACTGTCTACACCAGTTACTCCCTCCGTGACCACACCCTCGAGCGAGTGTCCACCGTAATGAACCCCGGGGACAACCTGCAGACTGACCTGTCCTGTGGTTTTCATGTTGACAACACCGCCACATTAACCAATAGTACCCTGGAGAAGGAACTTATTGAAGGTGGGCTCCAACAAGATCTAAGAGCTGGCGTATAAGACCATGGTTCGGCCTATTGCATGCTGAGTACGCCAGCACCGTCTGGGATCGATACACCGACAAGCTGATCTCCAACATTGATAAGATCCAGCGAATAGCTGTCAGGTTCGTCCACAATAGACACAGAAACACATCTGAAAAATTAACCGCCAGCGACATGCTCCAACAGCTCCAGTGGCCAACGATACCTAGAGGCACTGCCAAACTCGCCATGCTCTACAAAACCCGTAACGGATAAGCATTGTGTGAGGTGCGACGGCGTCAAGCCCTTTACTCCCAGCAATAGAAACCACCACAGCCAACAGTACCATCGCTGACCTATCGCACTGACTACAGTAGCAATTAATATACCTTCTTTTTCCGTACCATCCGTGACTGCCCTCAGAAACCGTCCAGTCCCCATGCAACACTCGGCACCTTCATTCTGAGGGAGTCAAGACACGTATAATCAACGATTTACGGGCCCTGAGCAACAGTAGGGCCCACATACCCCTGGCTTGCTTGAATAACAGAAGTAGGTACACGTGCGGCTGATGGGCAGTCCCGCATAAGCATGCAGCTGCATATGCTCTCAGTTAGGCTGCCTTAATTACTTTATACTTTGTTTCTACTTTCTCTAAATCCAACATTGTGCAGATCCTTTCCCCATGTATCAGTAACTGTTGAGCCATACAACAAACGGGCATTAATGGAAGAAGAAAGGGAAGAAGTTCAGCGAATCATCATCCATCCACTCAACTGTGAAGGTTAGTTATAATAGTGGCGCCACACGGCGGATAATTTCCAACGAAAATGGCTGTGTTGCTAGACCGTGGCGCCCATAGCGACGTAAACTGAAACGACTTTGCGGAAGTTTTTCTTCTTCCTTGTAGGGTGTCAGCTATGGCTTATAACGCGTTGTTAAAGTCGGAAATAAGAATAACATGTATCATTACATGCATTCTATGGACATATCTTCCAGGTAGGTGGATAAACATTGTCACTTTTACTGTTATCTTCCATAGTAGGCCTATGCACCATAGCATGGCATAGGCATAGCATAGGCCATAGCCATAGGCTTAGCCTAGGCATAGGCATAGCCTAGACTAGACTAGAGGCTAGACCAGGGCTAGGCCGCGGCGCTAGGGCTATAGGTATTAATAACATTAATGACCGAGATCACGACTCACGTTTTAACTCAATGTGCCCTCTAGGGGCCATTAACGGTAGAGGGTTCGGGGATTCGTCCTAACACCGTATTTACGTACCTCCGTTCCAAAAACGAAATCCGCCGGTGTCGCTAGAAACCAGTGGCAGTGCCCACATCCATAATCCAGCTATGCCTATGCTATGGCTTTCACTGATTTCCGTTAGGACGAAATATGCACACCATTATTGCACGTAGCCATTTTGTAGGCTGTCACGAATTGGCATTCATTCATTTATTCTAAATCATTTAATTGTCTTCTTCTTCCTTTACACTGCAATTTATTGATGATTCTATCGTAGTTTTTTAATTGAATTGAATTTGCCATAAGTAATACAACAGAAACATACATGTGATAACAATAAAACAATTCATGCCAGCACGCCAGTAATAACTAGATCGAGTAGTTGAGGCAACTGGACCCACTAAATGCTCATATTTTGCATGTCTTTATCAATGATATCTTCAATGCACAGTTGTTAATCAATTGAAACAGTGCACACTGGTGGGGGAATGCACTCTGGTCCCAGAAGATCAATGAAGGCCAGAGTGCATTTGTGGTGTATTCGTTGCCCCCACCTAGGGCTAGAAGAGTTACATAGTGATGTAGTCATAATGTATCTTGTAGGTGGATAACTAATAAATCAATGTCGTTTCCTTAAGAATCCATATATTAATATTTTACTATAAAATAATAATGTTAAATTGTATAACAATATCAGAACAGTCCAATGAACAATGTTATTTGATTAATTGTTAAAAAAGCAAAACATGTAAAATAAATCAATACAAATTGACATGATGTGTAAGGTAAATTAATACCAACAAGATGTGTCATAATTCAGAAAGAAATTATGAAATTAAGAATTATCATTGACGAACAAACAAGAATAAAAATTTCTTATTTCATACACCTCTGAATATGTGCTGATTTTGACTTTTTAAGGTTATGCCTTTTAATCATAGGTATAGGTGAAGCACATTCGAGACGTGACATATTATATTGTGCAACTTGTAAGAGAAACTCAGTTCTAATTTCACCTAAGTGAATGCTATTGTTCTGCCTGGTACCATGATTATGTATTTAATTATATCATGAGACAGATGTAAGGAGATAATTTGGGCATTGTTTTATTATGTTGTTGTACAGCCAAACACATTAAATAACAAATTAATCTTTTAATTTGAGTATTCCATATTTTTTAAAGTTAGGGTCCATACATGCTATGAATTTGCTTTTGTGTTTCAGTTGAACCACCTTTTTTAGTTTATATAGTCTGCCATTATTAGCTACATTTCCATGGATATTACTGTATCATGCAAGTAGGCCATAATATTATGACAGGTGAGGTTGTATCAAGGCGTTATATATGTTTTAAAGTGCGGTTTTAGGAGCGGTTTTAGTTTATTTGTTGTGGCTAATATGTGTAAATTTTCAATTTTCATTTGTATTTTTTCCAGTTAAGGTTTTTGTCAATCCAGACACCTAGAAATTTGAAATGCTCGACATTTTCCACTTTATTACCTTCTTGACCATGTAGCGCAAAGTCTACTTCATTGTGCAGTTGAATTTGGCTGTTTTAAAAAAACCTGCATTTAGTTTTGTTTATATTAAGCGATAGTTTGTTGGCCTTAATCCATTGAGAAATCTTTACCAACTCCATATTACCATCACTTGTAAGGTCATTAATGTTTTTGTTTGAAGAGTAGACTTGTATCATCTCAGCAAACAGGATAAAGGTTGCTTTGTTTGATGATATTGGCATATTATCTACATAAATCAAAAATAATAATGGGCCTAAAATGTATCCTTGTTGGACTCAACATGTTATATATTTGGATAATCAGGTAATTTATCTTTATTAACAACAAACTGTTTTCTGTGTTCAAGATAACTTTTAAAAAGGACTCATCTTATTACATAATACCATAACTTGTGAAGTAGGATAGTGTGATATATAGTGTCAAAAGCTTTACTTAGATCAATGAATACAGCTAGTGCAGAGTATTTGTCATTTAATGCATTTACCATGCTCTTGATTAGTTCCAGAGTTCCATGTTCTGTCGAACATTGTTTACGAAATCCATATTGTGATGGAAATATATTTTGTAAGGAAGCTCTAAAGGCAATTATAAATCAATCTTTCGACAACTTTGGAAAAACTAGTTGGGCCTGTAGTTTGTAAATAAACTGGCATCCCCTGATTTGTACAGAGTTATGACTTTTGGTAATTTTAGGTTATGGGGAATGTACCAGACCATATCATAGAATTGAAAATTTCAAACATGGGCACAGCAATACTTTCCACACACTGTTTCATCAATTGCGTTGATATGTTATCATATCCAGCACTTGTTTCTGATTTCACTTTTTAGTTATATTAATTTGTTCTGCACATGTGGTTTCTTCCATAACAAAACTATTTGGTAATTGATTATGCATGTAATCTTTATTACTACTAGTATTTGAAGAGTTAATTTTAGTCGGTAGCTTGGGGCCAAAACCTGCAAAATGTTTGTTAAATGCATTGGCTATTTCTGTTGGTTCATTGAGTATTTGGTTGTTAATTTTAAATGCTGAACTCTAAGGATAAATTTAGTTTAGCTTGGAGATGCTGTATGTTTCTAATGTTAGACCATGTTTTTTTATGTCATTTTTAGATTCAATAAATTGGTCGTTCCAATACCGAGATTTAGCATTACTTACTACTCTGTTCAGTATGTTTCTCTAGTGTTTATATTGTTGGTCAATATTATGAAAATTTGTGGGCAGTTTTGATTTAATACGTTTTTAACTTAAATGATCACGAGTATGTATTGACTTTAATATAGCTTGTGTTATCCAGGGATTTGGTGTGTGGTTATATTTGTTTAGCATTATTGACTGTTCGGGAATGTGTTCTTCAAGCAGATTGTTACATTGGTCAACATCCATAGTCTATGCATCATCTGGGCAGTCATTTTACAGGTATTTACTAAGCTATCCCAATTTGTTGAGAACAAAGTATGTTTCAAACTGTCTATTAACAATTGCTGATCAATAAGTGTGGCTGAGTTTGTAGTTACTCTGGTAGGCTTTGTAATAGTAGGAATAAAGCCATTTGCCATGAACATGTCAAGGTATAGTCAGCACTGTTATCAGCATGTATGTTGTTACTGGATTCAGTTATGTTCATAATTGGAAGTATGATGTTATCTTTCCAAATCCTTGATATATCTTACGGAGCTTTCAGAGTCCTCATGACATCCTCGTCAGCGTTGGACTGATAACTCTCTGTCGTCATGTGACTTCGTTGGTGGTCGTCACATGACAGCAGTTCCAAGAAAATTGCGGGAAGGTTGTACCCGGTGTCTCTGTTGATGGCTGGTCACCTCTCTCTGATCTTTATTGCTTCACTAATTTTCCTTTGCCAGAAGTTGTTTTCTATGGTGAGCACTGCTGTATCTTTGGCCATGATGTTGTGGCCCTCATTCACTGTATGTTTGCCTACTGCTGTGAGTGGGGCCCTGGTGTTGCTATGTTCTTTAAGTCGGGCTCCCAGAGCTCTGCTGGTTTCACATACGTTGGTCTGCTGACAGTCCGGACATGCTATTTCATATATATCATTCCACACATATTGTTCTTGGGGGTTTTGTCCTTGGGGTTCACCACTATAGATCTTATAGTATTGTAGGGGGATATTAAGTATCTCCATAGTTTTTGTTAGTTTTACACTCATGGTAGTGTGTACTATGTGACATCAATCGCATCGGGCATGTATTCGTCATTCATGTAATGCTTAGAACTACGGGGTTGTTGGATTTGCATACACACACACATACACATACATGTCCATGATAAATGCCTGGCAGTCTTTGTAAAACGTCTATATTTAAACCCGTATTTCTTGGCAGTTCTGTCACCCCAAGTTTCTAATGACACAATATATAAAGAATGAAATCTAGATCTACTCACCACATGTATACAGAATCAATCTCTTCTGAATAATGAGTATCTGCTTTGACAGTGCTGTATTGTCATATATTCTAATAGCCAATTCATCGCGTCTAGATCTGAACACTATGGATGTGTAAAATACATACAGTGACTCTCCTAGAGACCAGAAAGGGAACTTGTGGATCTGGCAACTCAGCTATTTTCCTCACTATTCAGGTCAGTTTCAGCCAGTTCTGAGGATGACCTTAGTAGTGAGGTTCCACTGTATAATTGCTAGAATATTTAAACTGAGATGTTTATGAAAATGTTTTGCAAGTCACTATGGAATGGCTGAGAAGAAGTTACCTTATTATTCTTATTTTTAAAGTAGATGCTAGCACATATTTAGCCAAAATTATAAGGAATATTATGCAGATGTTTTATGATACATGTTGCAGTTATAACTTCACTCCAATTCAATCAGTATTATGTAAGTAATTGCTACTGTTTTTAAGTCATGTCAACATTTTACTTTCATCATAACCCTTAACGATCTATAACTATGATTCACCAAAAAACATTTAATTAATAATTACAAACTCACATTATAGTCCAAAGGACTTCAGGCCTCTTGGCCCATTTTTGTTACTTTTACACTCACGTTGGCAAGTATAATGTGTGCTATGTGACGTCAACCGCATTGGGCATAATATATATATATCTGCTAATATCAAGGCCACATGATGATCATCACTTGTTTGGGAGGAATGTGGAATACCAGTCAAGGCTCAGGCTGACATAACATATTGATTTGCGGTTTTCTATGTACTTCAGTGATATTAATTGGTGTTTGACAAATATAAACAAACACGGCTCCTCTGCAGCCCATAGTAAATGCCTGGCAATCTTCGTAAAACTGTTATATTTAAACCTGTATTTCTTGGCAATTGTGTCACTCCCAAGTTGCTGAAGACAAAAGAAATAAAGAATGAAATCTAGATATACTCACCACATATATATGGAATCAAACGCTTATGAATAACGAGTATCTGCTTTGACAGTGCTGTACAGGAATATATTCTAATGGCCAATTCATCACGTCTAGATCTGAACACTCCGGAGACCAGATAAATGCAGCACATGTACCTGTGCAAACACACCATACAAGCCCTGGTACACATCAGATCCAGGGCGATTCCGGAATTGGAATCAACGGCTAATTCCGACTCAAATATCGGAATCGGTCAATATGAAAATAGTCGAATCGGAATCGGTTTGGGTGGAAAAATAGCAGAATCTGAATTGCTTTGGGAGGAATCGGAATTGCATACTGGAATTTTATAAAAAAAAGTATTCCACAGACACTTTTCTTTTTTGGTGCTTCATAAGTACAGTGAATATATATATATAAATATAGTAATAAAAATTAATATACGCAGAAAAACTGGGAAATCTTGACTACTACGTACTGTAACTTTCAAGTAATTTGTAACTCCCATTTGTACTTGCCAAAATAACAAGTCCAATTAAGCACAATATTTACTTATTTGATAATACTTACTACTGTATATGTCAACTTGCCATTTGATGTTATTCGATAAATTATACTTTTTGCTAAATTACTGGTCGACATATGCGGCCAGTGGAATGATAAACATATGGCAGGTGGATATTATTTTTGTCTTTTGCGGCAATTTAGATTAAAATTGTATATTGCGTGAAAAGGTTTATGTGGAGTTGAGGTTAGTGATATATAGTGTATAGTATAGATTCACTAGGAATTTTTCTATTTAAAATATAGACAATCTCTGAATGCAACTTCTATATACTGTGACATGAGTACTGAGAAATATTGAAAAAGCCTTAATAATGATATTGAATAATAGTTTGAAACCGAATTGCCATAGTGTGAGTGGAATCGGAATTGGAATAAAAAAAATTGTTGGAATCGGAATCGCCATAGTGTGGGTGGAATTGGAATGCAAAATGTTGTTGGAATCGGAATCGATAAGTGGAATCAACCTCAGGTCTGGTACACATGTCAGTGATAGTGGTAAACTGCGATGGTAAACGATATTCCACAGATTATTTTGCTGTTAATTTTTATCAGCATCTCTGCGTGCACAATTTGTGGTGAAAGAATATATTTACCATACAGGATTTTTTTAAATAAAATTGCCTTTGTTTCAAAATAGTGCAGTAAACCATGGTGGGTTATACTGCATGCATTGTCATTGTAGTGCTGGTTCGAGAAAAAAAACGATTTACTAAAAATGACCCTGGGCTATTCCATTCCTAGTCATTTTTAGTACCACACGGTTTACCAGAACTGTTGGCATGTGTTACTTAGGGCCTTCTTTAGCACTGACCTACAACAAGAAGCCTCAAGTTGAAAAATCCTGTTATTTTGTGCTACAATGTATCATTCTTGTTATAACTGATCCTATTAACTGTAGAGGAGATTCTGTTAAGCCACACATTTTAAGACAACTGAAATAGGGAACGATTAATATATGGAAAGGATTCTGCTAAGCAGAATCCACTACATAAGGCTAAACATAGGGTGTGTCTAGTAGCATCGCATACTGATTTCAGTTGTGCATTCCTAGTTTAGAAGTAGTTTTAGTAAGTGGTCATACAAACTTATCAAAACATTTTCAGGTAGAATATTTTTTTGCATTTTCATTGGATAGGAATGTTGTACATTATTGACTTACCTGATTACATTAAAGTATTTATTTTCAGTGTGTACTGGTGCAGGAGGAGTTATCAACAATGTGAAAGTGGATATTCCATCTGAGACGTGGGAAGGAGAAGGCACCTTGATGACCTGCACATTTCCTAGCTTTGCTGATGAGTACTCAAAGTTGAGATGGGCCAAAAGGAATAAGTTGAACACAGTATATTTATACAAGCGACTCAGCAATACAGGAACAGCATTCAATGACCTGACTGACAGATGTGTAGGACGACTGGATGGAAACATTCATAGACTCTACATCAACTCAACAGTTGTTGGAGATGGAGACAACTATATGTGCAGAGTTGACTCTCAACTAGGCTCAAAGGTGTTAACAGTGAATGGTGAGTATTCAGCAAAACACTTACTTTGTAGAATCACCATGTAACACAAGTCAGCAAAGTAATGTTGTGTGGTCAGTTGATGATAATTTGTTGATATAATACTTTGTTTGAAAGGTTTATTTCAATTGTTTGTAAAGTGGTGTTGATTAAAAAACACAAAACTTGATGCATACTTTGACAACTTAATGAATACTTTGATATAAATAATGATATATATATATATACTGTATATACTGACACATTATTTACAATTTGAGAACAGCCTCAGGACTGTGTGCCAGTATGTGGTCAGTCGTTAGTGATCTTACACATTTTTGAACTAACCCTTTTACCAAATTTATTTCCATGAATGTTCTGGTGTCTTTATATCATGTGTACTTGGATTGTCGTAACACTGTAATGTGTAGGCATTCATGCATGCACATATTGATGGTATGTGTTTGATAAATAACAGGTTTCAGAGCAAAACACAGTAGACACTATTTCTGAAATGTTGACCAAATGTTCGTTCAACCACATGTTGAACTAATACATTACTATTTATATCAAAATGTGACATATATTCCTGTTACATGACTTGCAAAAAAGAGTGTTTGTTTTCCAAATGCAATAAACGCCATCTGTCTTTCTTTATTTTAGCAAAATGTGATATATATATATATACCCTGTATATCCATTTCAGCCAATCAGCACTGCCATGCCCCTCTTTTCACTAGGCATAGTAATGGTCTCAATGTATCCCATGGATATGTCTTGTTTTGATAAAGTAGACATCAATATAGAATATCTTGTTTTGATAAAAAGTAAATTTATACAACATTTTGTATAATAAATATTCAGTAAAATTTTTTGGAGATATATGAATTGAGATATGCCGATGACACAGCGTTAATATCCGAAACAAAAGAAGGATTGGATAAACTGATAACTACTGTTAAAAAGCACAGCGAGATGAAAGGGTTGAAACTAAATGTAAAGAAGACTAAGATTATTGGATGTGAAGGGATGTCAAGAACCATCAGAAGTCATAGTAGATGGCGAGGAAATAGAACAAGGGGAAAGTTTTGAATATCTGGGGTCACTGATAGAAGCGGATGGAGATGGGACTCTGGACTCTTAATAAGAACATTACTAAACATATCAGTCATTTGAAAACAAGTGTTATAGAAAGATATTACGAGTTTGATGGACTGAACGTAGAACTAACGAATCCATCGCAGATGAGCTTGATGTTATACCCGGGACTTTAGTGAACTTTGTAAAGAAACAGAAACTTATTTTGACCATGTGAAAAGGCATCAGTCTCTAGAGAGACTAATAATGAAAAAAAGTGGAAGGCAGCAGAAGCAAAGGAAGACCTAGGAGACAATGGGAGATGGACATAGAGGAATGGATGGTAGCAGATGTCTGGCGAGTGGGGAGACTGACAAACGAAAGAGCTATCTATAGACAATCCATCAAGGCTGCAACGTCCGGAAATGGATAAGCAAACCCAGAAACATTTTTGAACAGGTTCTGCAAGTATTTACTAACCCTAACCCTAACCCTCACACATTTTTCTGGAACAGATGTCTAACAGGCCAAGCCTGCTCATAAAGCATAGTAACATTGCAAAAATATCTCTACAACTTGAAAGCAAATTTTGATAATTTGAGTTAAAATATTGTATTGCGAAATTGTGTTCACTTTTCACATTTACCTTTTGAGATTTTGTCATAAGGTATTATGTCTAGAATACCTCCAGGCTCCATATATACACTTTGTACTTGGGTAGGTGCTTGAAGCTGATGAAGCAGACATGTGGGTGACAGTGTCAGAACCCCTGGCAATGTCCACAGCTACTGTTTACTCATAGGGTGGATTAGCACCTGTCAGTGTCTAATTTAGTTGGGTTGTTTTGCCACAACTTATTTAATTTCCCTTCGAGCCAGAAGGCTGCATTGATAGAGCTTAAACCATCTCATGCCATGGTTGTCCCCACCAAGGTGGGTTCTGTTACACAAATTCAAATCAGTTACAATTACGTTTAATTTGTTATATGACAATTTTTAATTCACTTACAATTACACCACTATGTTTTAAATTACATATGGTTAATGGAACCAATCAAAAAGTATATTAATGTCATGTCAATTAATATCATACACATGTAAGGTCAATCTGTCATGATACCAAGGTATTAAATGCAATAATTAACCATCCAAAAATATGGTAATCCATAAAATAATAAATTTATTAAATGAAAAAATCCATATGTGGAGTAGCTAAAACTAGACTATATTAATATATTATATATAATTATTTATCGTGGTACTGCTGTGTCCTTCAGTTTAGGAATGTTTAGTTTCCTAAAATATTAATAGTTCATTTGAGTGTAGACAGTTTAAGGATGAGACAGTTGCAACCCAATTTGCATACAATGGCTGGCTACTTGTAAGTTGTAATAATTTAATAAACTGCTTTGATGGTGTGTAAGGAGCAGCTGATGGGCCACCAAGGCACACATGTCAACAGTAATGGTAAAACGCGATAGCGGAAAACGGTAAAATAAAAACGCTCAAATTTTATTCAAAAAGTGTTCGTATACCTTTACGATAAAAATGGTGTATGCTTTAACCCGGTATAAAAATTCGAAAAGTGGTCGGATACCTTTGTGATAAAAATTTACTATGCTTTAACGTGGGCTTAAAATTCGAAAAGTGGTCGGATACCTTTGCGATAAAATGGCCTATGCTTTAACCCGGGATAAAAACGGCCTATGCTTTAACATGGGGAAAATTCCCTATGCTTTAACATGGGGAAAATTCCCTATGCTTTAAGATGGGGTTCGCTCACTTGTCCACTAGGGGATGGTGTTTGTGGTTCGTGAAGTAGCCGTCAGGGGGCTCTATTGCACGCAAGCGTGCAAGAGACACGAATTTGGGCAGTACTTCTACATTTAGGTCACAACTTATCCGTCAGATGGCACCACTTGTAGGCCATGACCTAGCCGCTAGGTGAATTTAGTTAGCAAAAAATCCGCCAGGTGGCGCTAACATTTAAACCAAGACGCACGAATTTGGGCAGTACCAGAACATTTAGTCTGGGGGAAAATCCGCTAGGTGGCGCTACCGGTCAGTTTATTTCCGTTCCGTAAAATTCCGATAGGTGGCGCTACGGACCAACCCAATTTAGTTCGAAAAAAATTCACCATTTGGTTCGTGACCTATCCGATAGGTGGCGCCACCGGCGCCACGTGACCTACATCCGGGTTTTGACCTTGACCTATATCCGGGTTTTTGACCTTGACATACATCCGGTACTTGACCTGCATCCGGTCCGTGACCTTGACCTACATCCGGTCCGTGACCTTGACCTACATCCGGGTACTTTGCACTTAAAGTTAAGGTACACAAAAATTATTATTCTTGAAGATTTTTAGGCTGTCCAAAACATACAGTTTATATGTATACAATCATTATGGTATAAAATATTTGAAGGGAGTGTATACACGTTTGTGTAAATTTATTCTTAATACAATTATGTATATTAAAGCATTTTGACTTAACCCTTTTCACTCCCTGGTGGAGCATAGGCCATCAACAACTCTTTTCCACCGGACACGCTTTTGGGCAGTGATTTCCAGTTCTTTCCAGTTCCATCCTGCTTTTGTTATGTCTGCTTCTGCCTCACTGCGTCAGGTGTTTCTTGGCCTTCCCTTTTCCTTCTCCCCTGCGGGTTCCATGTCAGTGCCTGTCTTGTGGTGTAAGTTGCAGGTTTCCTGAGCATGTGGCCTACCCAGCTCCACTTCCTCCTTTTGATTTGGTGTTCGATTGGTTCTTTCCCATAAAGTTTTGTTACTGATTGTTTCTGGCCACCATATGCTTAGAATTCTCCTTAGACGTTTGTTTATAAAACTCTGGAGCTTGTGTAGCATGGATTCTGTAGTACGCCATGTCTCCGATCCATACATTAGCACAGCCTTAACATTTGAGTTAAAAATGTGTACCTTTGTTGATATTGCGATTTCTCTGTAATTCCATATCGTGTTTAGTACAATGTAAGCTGCTTTTGCTTTTCCTATCCTAGCTCATACATCACTATCTGTTCCTCCACTTGTGTCCACTACACTTCCTAGATACGTGAATGACTTTACTTCATCTAGGACTTCTCCCTGTAGTACAATTGGGCTGTTCTTCTTGCCATTGATTCTCATGATGTTGGTTTTACCTTTGTTCACATTTAGTCCTAAGGTGGCTGCAGTTGTTTCTATTAGTGATGTTTTATGTTGCATTTGGTTTTGGTTATGTGAAAGAAGAGCCACATCACCAGCAAAGTCTAGATCATCTTATTTTCCCAATAGAGTCCACTGTATGCCATTTTGTCTTCCTTGTGTAACTGTCCTTGTGTCCAGTCAATGGCCATCAGAAAGAGAACAAAATGGTGATTGAATGCATCCCTGCCTCATACCTGTCTTTACATTGAACTTGTCTGTGGTATTCCCTTAATGAAGGACTCTGCAGGTCATTCCCTTGTATGTGCTTTTGATTATGGAGATGAACTTCTCTGGAATTCCTTTGGTTTATGGTCTAGGCTGTCGAAAGCTTTTTCAAAGTCTATAAAATTTATGTATGCAGGAGGGTTCCATTCTACAGAGTGCTCAATTATAATGCGCAGGGTTGTTATCTGGTCAGTGCATGATCAAGTCTGCCTGGTGATCCCTCAGTTTTGAGTCAACTGCCGCTTTCAGCCTCTCTAGGATGATTCTGTTTAAAACCTTCCCTGGTACAGATAGAAGCATAATTCCCCTATAGTTTTTGCATTCTCGAAGATCACCCTTTTTGATAATTTTACTAAATATCCTTCTTTCTAGTCCTCCGGTATCTCAACTTCATCCCAGATCTTCTCGATGATTCCATAGAACATATTAGTTTACAAGTTTAAGTCAGCTTTCAGTGCTTCCGCAGGTATTCTGTCTGGCCCGGCAGATTTCCCATTATTCGATGTCATGATGGCTCTCCTGATTTCGTCCCTTGTTGGTTTGTCACTGTTCACCTCTAGTAATTCCTCTGCTGGTTGTATATCTGCAATGCTTAGTGGAGCTGGCCTGTTGAGTAATTCTTCAAACTATTCTGCCCATCTTCTCATCTGTTCTTCTGTTGTTGTGAGTATGTTTCCATTTCTGTCTTTAATTGGTTTGTTGACTTTTTTGTACTTCCCATCTAACCATTTAGTAGTGTTGTAAAGTTCCTTCGTATTCCTCTTAGATGCTGCCTCTTCTCCTTGTCTAGCCAAATTCTCTGTGAATTTCCACTTGTCTCTCCTTACACTTGATCGGACTTCTTTGTTTGCTTGCGAGTAGTCGTGTTGTGCTACGCCTTTTGCTGTCCTTGTATGACAATTGTTGAGTATCTCTTTCTTCCACTTCCTTGCTTTAACCTTCTGCAGTGTTTCAGTTGATATCCAAGGTTTATGTTGTGTTTTCTTCCTTCCTAATGTTTCATCGCATGTTTTGGTCCACGCCTCTTTAACACGTTGCGAATACACATCGATAGTGCAGCTAACTTCTTCCTCAGTCATCTCATGTAGTACTTGGTATTGATTGGAGAGTGCTGGATGAAATGCTTGCGTTGTTCTTCTATCACTGAGAAGTTCTACATTGTACTTAATTCGTCCTCTAGAAGTGTTGGTACAGTTCTTTAGCTTGAGTTGTAGTTTTGCTATTACCAGATGGTGGTCTGATGCTGCATCTGCCCCTCACTTTACTCTTACATATAGTAACGATCGTCCAAATCTTCATCCAATACATATATCGTCAGTTCTCTGTGACATGGTTTTGTGACACCCATGTAGCTTTATGTACTGCTTTGTGTGGGAATAAACTTCCCCTGATAGCTAAGATGTGTTCTGCACAGAAGTCCGCAAACCTTTCTCCATTCTCATTAATTTTTCATAGTCCACGTTTGTCCATCACCTCTTCGTATCCTAGTTGTCTGATCCTACCTTTGCATTCATGTCCCCCATCAATATTGTCACTTCTTTGTTCTTCTGTGTTTCTATGATCTGCTGTAGTGTGTCATGGAAGTTGTTCTTGGCTTCTTCTTCAGCATCATTGGTTGGTGCATAGCAGTGATAGCACTGTATGATACTGAATTTTATTCTTCGGTGTTTTATCTTGAATTTGGCATTGATGATTCTCCCACTAACTAGCTCCCAGCTGAGCAGTGCCTTATGTGACTGCTTCATTAGTATAAGTGCCACTCCGTGCGTGTGTCAATGCCTGAGTAGAATACTGTTTTTCCAGGTGCAAGCTAGGTCTGTCCTTACTGGATCCATCTCTTCTCTCATAGCCCTAGTATGGCTAGTTTGTATTTGTACATTTCGCATGCAATCAGTGTTGCTTTTCCTGCTTCGAACATCGTCCTGACAATTCATCGTTGTCGTCCTTAGAGTAAAAAGGCTCAACTGCCTAGCTTCTTTGCGGCTTTCACTATGCAGCGTCATCCTCCTTCGAACTGAAAGCCCTTCCTCCCGTGTTGGCTTAAAGTTGTCATTGATACTTCTGTAATCCATGGAATCCACCAGGCAGGGGATTGGCCTACCTAGTTTCACCAGTGCCCTGTTGGCCGACTTTACCCGTTTCCACCTCCCACAGCAAGGATGTAGGGTTGGGCTTTGGGAAGCATATTAAGGCAGTAGTATTACTTTTATTGCACTGGCTTTTTGTCTGCTTGAATGACAGCCTAGCAATCATAATTGATGTAAAAAGTGTTAATGAAAATATAGATTTTCATAGTAAATATTGCTTATGATATTTAAAGTATCTAAGTACATAAGTTACATTAGTTACCACATATGGCAGTTACCACAATGGCAAAGTTCAGGATGTTAATAATTAGATTTTAACAACCAGATATTGTTTAAATAAACAGTTCTTGTATTTATTTTTAAGTGCTGCTATGATTGTCACGAGAGAGCAGTCTCTGTTTTTTGGAAATAAATTATTTGTGCAGTACACACGTCAATATTTCTATTTATGCAATGAACAACACAAGTCCAATGTATCAGAGAATTGAAATTGGCCAAATGAATGACGTTTATTTATTGAAATTGGACTGCTTATCGTGCAGCCAATTTGGGAATGACATTAATAGGAATGTGAGCTCTAAATTCCAAACCTGATATGACACTGAACCCTTGTACAGTGTCACCCTTCCGGTTTCTCAGTTCCCACATTCCTACAATCTTGACAATAACAATATACATGATTCGTCTCTATCTTGTAATGGACTAAAAACCACTACATGTATAAACATAAGATGTCAAGAATACATACACTCCCCACCAAAAACACAACTTCTACTTAGCAAGGTGGGGCTAATTCGCCTAACCTATATAAACCTAATTCCAAGTATCGATGGAAAAAGAGGAAGCCTGTCAGTGCACCAAAACCCCATTAACACAAACTAATAGAGGATAAACCCCCATGTTCATCTATATTGCAAAGAAATGTGGGGAAAGCTTTTTGACATTTTCCAACTTCCTTTTCTACCAACGATGTACAATAGTATTTATTACCTACACGTTCAACGAAAGGAAGAAAGATGGGGAGGAGGGCGGATTTCAAATCATCAGTGAATGTAAAACACATCTACCACTGGGTAACTGCTTGACCGGAGTGATAAGACATCTGGACTAATCCAGTGCTGTGATTGGTGGATTATCTTACGGGGTGATATGATCTAGTGAGATAATCCAGGAGCTGTCGTTGGCTCAAGCACACAGGCCAGCGCCTGCGGAAGACTTGCTCTGTCAATTGCATAAAATCTATTATGCAACTTGTTGATTTGCATAAATTCATTTATGCAATGAACAACACAAGTCCAATGTAGCAGAGAATTGAAATTGGCCAAATGAATGACGTTTATTTATTGAAATTGGACTGCTTATCATGCAGCCAATTTGGGAATGACATTAATAGGAATGTGAGCTCTAAAATCCAAACCTGATACGACACTGAACCCTTGTACAGTGTCAGCCTTCCGGTTTCTCAGATTCCACATTCCTACAATCTTGACAATAACAATATACATGATTCATCTCTATCTTGTAATGGACTAAACACCACTACATGTATAAACATAAGATGTCAAGAATACATACATTCCCCACCAAAAACACAAATTCTACTTAGCAAGGTGGGGCTAATTCACCACAAGGTCACCAAAACCACTGTGACCACCCCACCGCATTACCCATAAATTATGATAAACGAAATATTACATTTGTGAACTAGTTTAATTAAATCTGTCAACAATCCCGCGGGTTCAACGAACGCGATCGCCTAACCGGCAATAGGCGTGACTATGCCCCAGGATTACAATGTTAAGATCAGGATTTGCCGACGACATGATTGAAGGCCGATGGCGATGCGGGATAACTGCTGATCTGATCGTAACAAACTTTACAAATCATCATGTTAACGGTTGACAGTTGTACGCACTAGCACAAAGGAATGAGAAATAAACGAACGATACTCAGCTGAAATGCCGATCGTGACGGTCGTCCTTCGGTCCGGGTTACACAGAAAAGGTAGCGTCCACTTAGTACTGAATTGAAATAGGATAATGAATAACTTTTACTATGTCTATGATAGACAAATTTCAAATCATCAGTGAATGTAAACCACGTCTACCACTGGGTAACTGCTTGACCGGAGTGATAAGACATCTGGACTAATCCAGTGCTGTGATTGGTGGATTAATCTGATCTGGTGAGATAATCCAGGAGCTGTTATTGACTCAAGCACACAGGCCAGCGCCTGCGGAAGACTTGCTCTGCCCATTGCATAACATCTATTATGCAACTTGTTGATTTGCATAAATTCATTTAATCAAAACCAGTCTTTATCACACATATACTGCATTTGTTTATCCCCTCGACATAAGCATTGTTTGCTACTTGTTTTTGACTGGAAACTGACACAATCTTTGTGACAGGAGTACAAGATACTTATGGTTGTACACACGGCACTGTATGCAGGCATGCCACGGCTACATCATGACATGTCACACAGGACTCTACGCTCTAGCAGTGAATTGCTTCTGGACGTTACACGCATGAAACCAGAATGGTCGCCGGACGTTTGCTTGTGCTGGGCCAACATTGTGAAACTCTCGGCTACTGGAACTATGCACAATTGATAATACTGTACTAGGCAGTTTTGAAAATTATTGAAGACATTTCTTTTCTTAAACTAATATAGTCAGACCTCATTTAACCTGTGTATTATTCATACATACAGTTTTAATTAATTTTTTGTTTTATTTATCTTAGCATCAGATTTTAGTATCTAATTAACTTATTTAATGTAATTTAGCCTTTAATTATTTATTTTTATCCAGTATGTTTGGCTGTTCAGTACTTTTGCTAATCATTTGTGTTATCATTTCATTTACCTGTAATTTTACTATACACAGATTTATTTATATATACTAGGATTTTGCTTGCTAACTTTATTTTATTAATTTTTTCTGATTTATTTCTCTTAAATGCGATTTTAAGTTTCTTAGATATTTGCCGAACTTGTAAAAACCTGTGAATGGGGCTTTAGTCCCGGATTTGATGGTGTATAAATAAAGTTCATTAAGTTTATTATTATTAGGAGAGTTTTTGGAGGCTAAAAAAACCTCAATGTTAAGCTAGCCTGTACCTCTTAATTAAGCAGATTGTGTAATTTCTCAAATAATGTATCAAATTCCTAAGTCACATACCAGGTACGGGTGTATATGGTAGGAAATGCAATCTAATAAATAAATAAACTGTTCATGTTGTAAATGCTCTATAATAAAATGATCTCAAAATGGTAGTATAAATAAGAATGCAATGTTTAAATACAGTATATAAGACATTCTTATCTTCAGTAATAGTAGTCTTGTGTTGTCGTGTTCTCATCTGTCTCTTCAGTGTATCCTATGCTAGCACATTGAATTACACTGATTTTGTCTTGGCTTTTCTCAATCTTTTCACACTGTTCTGGGATCCACTCTGCATTTACCATCATCTTTATGGGAGTGCAGTTGACAGGGGATGTTTAGTTAACAGTGTGGTATTGTTATGCTGTTTCAGTGTTGATATTCTCTGTCTTTGTCAGATTCCTCTTTATATAACAGAAGTCCAGCATGTAATTACTAATGCATTGTTTCAATGCTATTCTTATTTATGTTTAATTATTTTCCTAAATACTTACATATTGTATCAATTCATTGTGAAACATATCAATTCCACATGATTTCTTTTTTATTATCAAATCCAGGGCAATGTGGCAAAACAAAGTTGGAGATAAATTAGTTATATTTCCTTAATATATTGATTGGATAACTAGTGATATTATCATTGTTTCAGTAAGACCAAAAGGAGTATCTGTGACTGGCCTTGGTCAAAGGGTGAAACAGAACGTTGATGTGAATGTGACTTGTGATGTGAGTCGAGTTAAACCTGCGGCAGACATCTACTGGAGAAAGGGACCGAGTGGCCCACTACAGACAGGAACTACAACACGTGTGAACAACACAGATAAAACCTTTCACCTCCAGTCCACCTACAAAGTGTCCTTCAGTCGCAGTGACCACAACAAGAAGTTGACCTGTCTTATCACTCGACCTGGGCAAGACACTGATGTCTGGGCCACAGCAAGTCAGACCGTCAGTGTGGAATGTGAGTATGGATCTATCAGCTGTTAGTCAGATTTGTGTTGCTTATACAGATGAATAAAACATTAAACACAATAATTTAGTTAAGTGAACTACATTAGTTTACCTCTAATGATCTAGCAAACAGTGCTCTTCTTTGATACATACATAATTAAATGCTATAAAAACACATGGTTGTTTTATCGACAAGTGAGACCCTTAGTGTATAATCAAGTTTATACACATTATTTATATACATTAGAGTAAATGACTTCAGATAGGATTCATATCTACAATTTAGAGAAAATGTGAATTCATAAAACAATAAAAATATGACACAATGTAACATCAATGACAACAATATGACACAATGTAACATCAATGACAACAATATGATACAATGTAACATCAATGACAACAATATGACACAATGTAACATCGATGACAACAATATGACACCATGTAACATCGATGACAACAATGTAACATCAATAACAACAATATGACACAATGTAATACCAATGACAACAACTTCCTTGTGTGTGATATATATACAACATTTAAAGAAAAAATGCACTATGTATTTTTTACTTTGACAAAGTATGTACATGTAATGGGTAGGTGTATGTTTTATGCACACTGACATGTACGCATGCACGTGCTATGTCACATGCATGTGTATGTGCACACACCTATATACATACTATTCAGTTTAAGATGCATACTGTTTCACTTTGTACGGAATTAAGCTTTGCATAAATTCCTAGTAATTACTTGTCCATGAAATATAGTAATTATTATAAGAGAAGTTAAGTTCAATAAGTATACGCTTAGAACTGCTTTAGTCTAGTAGCTTGTGTTCTTATAATTAGATCTGCGATACAGGATGTTCCCCTAGGTTTAGCTTAGGTCTTAGGATAGAGATAGCTGGGCCTGACAATAGTCGGGAGATGAGTCAGTTAGCAGATAAGGTAATGCGGGATCAGAGACCAAGTAGCCAGGTAGCGAGCCCGACTGTAGTGCGCCATAATAAGAAATGAGAAGAGGCACGGACCAATGGGAATGGCGAGTCACTAGGAAGAGAGGGAAGTAGCGAGTATTTAAGGAAAGAGTAGTGTGCGATCGGAAGAGAATTGCAGAGAGAATTGCAGAGAATTGCAGAGAACGTGCAGGGAGGACTTGCACGCCATAACGATGTAACACCACGTCTGGTTCCCATGGAGGACCAGTATTGATTGTACTGATCTGTATCATGCTAACTGTGTTGTATTAAAGTTCTTGAAACGAACAATGGAAAGTCTTCTGCGATGATTGAGTAATTAGAATCTTCCTCTGTGAGTATCTGATTTCTATTAGACAATGACACATTGGCTGAACTGAGTTGGTCGATGTCTAAATTGTCTAGGAAATCAACGCAGAGGAAGAATGTTGCAATACGTGCCCAAATTAGAATAGCGAGTCTACGAACGGAGCAGGCAGATGCGACCAAGGGAAATACGGTAATAGTAGACACCAGGCATTCTACAACTTGTGTACATCTTCAGAACATTTTGATTGTTTTCTTTTTCATTCTAAGTTCATATAGTGTTGATTTAATATGGTGATATATGACAGGTAAAGAAAAAACATGTTTTAGACTAATTGTTTCAGACCCGCCAAGTACAGCCGTCACTCACACAAGTCCCTGGAAACCAACAGAAGAAGGCTCAATGACACTGACGTGTGACGTCACAGACGGCAACCCCAGAGATGACATCAAACAAGTGGCATGGAAGAAAGAAGACAACACACTTTCTACTTCTGGACGTTACCAACTCAGTGACAAAGACTTGACAATAAATTCACTTAGCCACACTTTGGACGATGGTCAGTACTCTTGTGCTGCAGTGAATGATGCTGGGATGGGAGACTACAGTGCAAAGTTTCATCTTCAGATACACTGTAAGTAAAGATTAGTTATTGCACTAACATCTAAATGGCATATCTGGCACATGTCTAAACGGGTTTTATTCATACATAACTAATAGATACCAAACCACAAAGATTGGGAACTGCTTTTCGGCTGCACTGCCAACTTTATTTGGTGTTACCCAGGGTTCTGTTCTTGGGCCTTTGCTTTTAACTGTTTATATCACGCCAGTAAGTTCTGTTATACAAAGACATAACTTGGTTCATCATCTTTATGCTGATGATACTCAGATCTACATTTTGGAATTGGAACCATTTATTCGACAATAAATAAACAAAAGCACACAATGCAACACAAATGTTTACAATAGTTAGTCTATGTCGGGAGGCTCTCGCTAAGGCTCAAAACCCGCTAGCGTGAGAGCCACCCACGGGAAAAGAATATTTATTGCAAGTAGTCAATTAAACATAGTAAATGATTATTCAGTGGACTACTTTTATGTCATTCATATCCGTATTCTCCCACTGGTGTACGCCGTAAAAATATGAAGTGATTTGGTAGAATATACACAAGGTCGCCATAATCCAGCACAATAATTATGAGCCTACATGTGATTTATCAATGGCTGTTTCATTTCATAGAAAAGCACTTCATTGGAGAACAGAATACCATGCTTGGTTTAGGCTAAAATATAGTTTGCTTTTAGTCGCAATTGCTTCGTACATTATGAAAGACGAGACACGACACAAATACTAAAAGGTTAGTATAAGCGGAGGCAGGTTAGATCTTCATAACCAGGGCTGCTCTGGTTCAGAAATACACATGAAAATCGGCCTATTAGTAAAAGAGGATACAATTCAGAAATCTGTGGTTTTTAATCAATTTATGCAAATACAAGCATGTAGGCAGTTTATTATATAATAAAAAGTATTCACTTAAAAAAATTACAAATTATTGTTTTGCCTACATACAGTATATAGCAATTTGCAATTGTGCAAGTCTCTTGGTATTGATCCAAGAGATATTTCTTCAGATATAAAGAGAAACCGTGAAGACTATGAGTATTGACTTTTTCCGTAATTCTAGGTGGCATGTTTCTGAGTAGAGTTGGCAGGTAGTATCTTATACACTTTCTGGCTCGGGAGGTACGGCTGTACGGAATAGAGATGTAATGACTTTGTCTAGTGTGATGGCCATGGTGTGTGGTATTTAGTGAAAATAAAGATTTACAGTAAGAAGGAACAATACTATTCAGAAATTTGTGATAAAATATAAGACATTTTTGCGTGAAAATGTCGTCGACCTTCAATAAGTTTAGTGATTTCATTAGAGGTTCTGTATGGGAATTAAATTCACTGTGGGTTATAATTCTTATCGCCTGTTTCTACAATTTCGAAATTCTGTTTGAATTAAAGCCCCACAATAAAATACTATAATTGAAGTGTGGCGCAATTTAACAAGATTTAACAAGATTGCCATCCAGAAAATTACTCTGGATGGCAGGTGGACAAGGAAGCCTTTTGGCTTATCGAGAGTCCAATACTTTTTATCTACATGTATCCCGCCTTTTTAAGGTGTGTGTCGATTTTATTTTTAAACATATTCACGCTACTAGCAATTAAGGAATTGTACATTATCTTTAGAGCACATGTAGGTAAGAAGTGCTTTAACTTATTTAATATTCCAAGAGTTCTTGATACATGCGTATTTTGATGGCAATTTTATCAATATTAGCTGTCCAATCTAATGTTTCATGGATAGTTGTGCCTAAGAAGCTAAATTCTTGAACACGATCAGTGTGTTGGTCATCTATTTTTAGCGTTAATTCGATACGCGCGGTACTGCGTTGTGGAAAATGAAACAACATATATTTAGTCTTGCTATCATTAAGAAACAGTTTGTTTACTTATTTTTTCCAATTCCGTATTTATGTTGATGCGTAAGGTAATGTTATCAAACACATCTGAAGTAGATTGGAAGGAACATAGTGGACCAATTAGCGTAGTGTCATCGGCGTAAAATATCGCATTAAATTTATCACTAGCGTGATGAATATCATTTATATATAAGATGAATAACAATGGTCCCAATATGGAACCCTGAGGGACATCTGTAGAGATGGTTAATTTATTGGATATTACATCACCGAATTGTACAAATTGGAGCCTATTTGTAAGATAACTGATTAGCCAGTGTAACGGTGTCTTGTTTATGCCGTAGTGTTCAAGTTTAAAAAATAAAATAGAGTGGTCTAGTGTATCAAATGCTTTTGAGAGGTCTAAAAAATGGATATAGGAATATTACCCTTGTCTAAGCTTTATAAAAGAGTGTCTGTCATTTCCAGTGTAGCCATCTCCGTAGAATGTGCTTTTTTAAAACCATACTGACTTTTAAATAATATTTCATTTGTAGTTAAATACTCATATAGTTTGTTATACACAATTCTTTCGAAGACTGCAGATAGACAGCAGCAACGAGATTTATCATTTTTCTTATACATAGGAATAACTTTTGCAATTTTTAGTTTATGTAGGAAAATTCCTGTGGTGAGCGATTGGTTAATTATGAGAGACAAAGGCTTGGCAATTAGCGGGCTGATTTTCTTTACAAATTTGTGGAGATGGAGTCTGTCCTGCATTATTTTTTGGGTCGAATTCCTTTACAACTGACAATATATCTTTTTCTGTAACATGTTTGAATATAAAAGTGAACGGAGATTTGTCCTTTAGATAGCTGATAAATGCCCTATGTTGTCTATTAAAGGATATCTTTTCTGCAAATTTATTGCCAATATTTACAAAGAATTCATTAAATTTATGCGCAATTTCCCTTTTGTCCGAGATATGTACTCCGTTTATATAAAACAAATTACGAAATTCAAATTGCTTATGGTTTTTATTGAAGAGTTGTTTAATGGTATCCCAAGTTTTTCTTATGTTAGATTTATATTGATTGAATAGGTTTGTTTAGTGAATACGTTTCGCTTCTCTGATAGCTCTATTTAAGATATTTTTATAAATGCGAAGATTTATCAATGACGCATTGTAAGATATTTCATTTTGCGCAGTCTGTTTTAATTTGCGATACAGTTTGTCTTTATGTTTTATTGAGTTGATTATTCCAATGGTTATCCAGTTTGATTTTTTGTGTTTGTACTTATTGTATCTAACAGTTTTTGCAGGAAAATGATAGTCATACAGTCGGGAGAGTAAATTATTAGTGTTTGGATCAGATAGCTCATTTAGATTTAATTGATCCATGGTGCACGATTGCCTTAAAGATTCATAATATTGTTTTGTTGCCTGTTCATTGTTTGTCCTGATTGTCACCCATTGAGGAGCACTTTGTTTAGATAACAGTTTATCGATAATTATGAAATATGGTAAATGATCGGATATGTTGCTCATAATTATACCTGCTGTGGAAGCAGTGATGGCATTTGAAATCTTACAGAATATCTGGTCAATAAGTGTGCAGCTATTTCAAGAGAAACGAGTCGGCAGGGTAATTTTTGGATAAAATCCATTTGTACAGAATAAATCAAAATAGTCACCGACTTTTTGTTTGTTGTTTACTTTCAACAGGTCAATGCTAAAGTCGCCTGTTATTATAGTTTCTACATTTTCCTGTCCCAATTTTGAAAGTATCGGTGCAAATTCTTCTATGAATGTGGATATACTTTGTTCATTATTATTTAGCTTAGGCAGTCTGTATATGTTTCCTATTGTGATGTTTTTATTTAGATTTGCACCAAATACATTAATAAAAAGCCCCTCCCAAACATTGGATGAGTGATATAATTGTCTTACAATATATGAATAACGTACATGTAAATATATTAATAAACCTCCGTGACCGGAGCATTTTTTGCCTTGATGAATGATGTTGTAATTTAGTATTTGATATTAAGATAATTCTGCGTCATCAGAAAGCCAACTTTCCTGCAAATATATGGCACTAAAACCGATATATTTATTGACTAACTCTAGTAAGAGTGGGTAATTGTAGTTAAATTTTTAATTAATGCTTTGAACATTTAAGCTGAAAATAGTAAACTTATCTATGGTAGCGGCGAGAGCGTCTTTTAAGTCTGTAGTGTCTATATAGGGTGAGTGAGTAGGTATTGTTAAGTCTGTAGTGTCTACATAGGGTGAGTGATTATGTATTGTTAAGTATGTAGTGTCTATGTAGGGTGAGTGAGTAAGTATTGTTAAGTCTGTAGTGTCTATATAGGGTGAGTGAGTAAGTATTGTTAAGTCTGTAGTGTCTATATAGGGTGAGTGAGTAAGTATTGTTAAGTTTGTAGTGTCTATGTAGGGTGAGTGAGTAAGTATTGTTAAGTCTGTAGTGTCTATGTAGGGTGAGTGAGTAAGTGTTGTTAAGTCTGTAGTGTCTATGTAGGGTGAGTGAGTAAGTATTGTTAAGTCTGTAGTGTCTATATAGGGTGAGTGAGTAAGTATTGTTAAGTCTGTTGTGTCTATATAGGGTGAGTGAGTAAGTATTGTTAAGTCTGTAGTGTCTATATAGGGTGAGTGAGTAAGTATTGTTAAGTCTGTAGTGTCTATATAGGGTGAGTGAGTAAGTATTGTTAAATCTGTAGTGTCTATATTGGGTGAGTGAGTAAGTATTGTTAAGTCTGTAGTGTCTGTATAGGGTGAGTGAGTAAGTATTGTTAAGTCTAGTGTATATATGGGTGAGTGAGTAAGTATTGTTAAGTCTGTAGTGTCTATATAGGGTGAGCGAGTAAGTATTGTTAAGTATGTAGTGTCTATGTAGGGTGAGTGAGTAAGTATTGTTAAATCTGTAGTGTCTATGTAGGGTGAGTGAGTAAGTATTGTTAAGTCTATGGTGTCTATATAGGGTGAGTGAGTAAGTTTTGTTAAGTCTGTAGTGTCTATATAGGGTGAGTGAGTAAGTATTGTTAAGTCTGTAGTGTCTATGTAGGGTGAGTGAGTAAGTTTGGTTAAGTCTGTAGTGTCTATGTAGGGTGAGAGAGTAAGTATTGTTAAGTATGTAGTGTCTATGTAGGGTGAGAGAGTAAGTATTGTTAAGTCTGTAGTGTCTATATAGGGTGAGTGAGTAAGTATTGTTTAGTCTGTAGTGTCTATATAGGGTGAGTGAGTAAGTATTGTTAAGTCGTCTAATTTATCATCTGCATCACCGAGAAGCTGCATTTGGTTATTTGCAATTGAACCACCATAGTTTGATAGTATTCTGTCCTCCAAAGAATTATTATTTAAACAGTGCGCCATACACTGTAGTACAAAGGTTTAGTGTAGTGCACCAGGGTGGGAATAAGTCATACAGATGCTTGCGTATGTGGAGCAACTGTTCCAAACATCTGAAGAATAAAGCAATGAGAACGCTGAACATAAATGCTGATGCAGTTTGCACCATTAAACTACAAAACACGAAAGTATGGAGCGTGTTTTCCAAAAAAAGTTGACATAAATTATAAAGACAATTATGTAATATTATAAAATGAAAACGAATTATATTATAGGCTTGTAGTATACAGCCCTATGGGGTCAGCACACTGATAGTTTTCCCATTGGTGACCATGTTAACGTTTTGTCTGATTGTAAGAAAACGTGACCTAGAAAATGTACTTCTCACCTGCCGTTGTCATCTTCTCATTGACATGCTGGTCGAGTTTAGTCAAAATCTAATATTTCTAGCTCTTACAAATTGCCTGTATGTATGACACCCGTCAATATTTACAAATGGATGCAGGCAGTAATCCGGCTAAAGTGTCAACTAGCCAAATTGCTGCCAAATACCCTCCCATTTATTAAAATCAGCTAAAAAGACACCACTTTACTGTCAACAGCTTCCACAATCACATCTAGAAATCTGACTACTCAAATGCACTTATGTCAGAGCAAGTGAATATTGTAAAAAGTCATTTCTCAACAATATACTGCACTTTTTTTTGTAACCAAGCAGGAAGTCTAACAGTGTCCTAACCCCAAATAGGCATGGTGAATTTGGAGAAAAATTTTGAAAACAACACACTTTATAGGCACCAATGTTACAAGCACTCTGCAATTTTATTTTGTGTAATCCCTCCAGGTGTTTGTGTTTTATGCACATTTCAAAGGTGCCACCAAACTTGGCAAGGCACCAGAAAAATCAGCACTTCGTTGTTCGACAATTTGTAATCCAGCACAATGTTCTCAGGTGGCACTATGAACTCCTGATACAGTTTTCCAGAAAGTCTAATATGTGTTTTATAAGAAAATTCAATACAGCCAGTTGTTAAGTTACATTCAAATTTGTGTTAATTTTTTGACCTTGTGCCCTGTTTACAAAGGTAAACATCAACAAAAAATCACCTTAGGGTGTGAATTCCTCAAAGGCCAGATGTATTGAGGAGTTCAATTACATAATATTACACAGCCTAAGTTGCAGACATTCAGAAAACAATGCCACTTGCTTGATTGGCCAGAAGGTTCAGTCAGTAGACAGATCTGATAACAGGCTCTGGCTACTGCTGACTCCAGCTAATCACTGTACTCAGACTTCGTTAGGGTCAATTACAACATCTTCACATGTGTGTAGTCAGCTGAAGTAAACAAAAAACGATTGATGAATCACCTTGCTGCAATGTTATTGGTTCATTTTCATATGTATTTTCAAATTGAGGCTTAACTACTGGCATACGCACCCCACCCCCCTTATAAGACATGTGTTCCGTCGCTGTGATTTGGACTTGCAGACTGGTGAGAAGTCTGTAATATCCAAAAACGGTTTGTTCCATTCAACTGCAGTTTTGCCATACACGTATTTTCAGTAATTGTTTCAAGATATTTGAAGTAAAATGCGTCCTCCGTGATTGTGCAATGACTATAGCGTGCTTCCGTTGCCAGGCTCTCTAATTGGGGTCAGATTTAACAAGATTTAACAAGATTGCCACCCAGAGAATTAACTATAGGTGGCAGGTGGACATGGAAGCCCTTTGGCTTATCGAGAGTCCGACCCTTTTATCTATGTATCCCGCCCGTCTGAGGTATGTGTCGATTTTATTTTTAAACATATTCACGCTACTAGCACCCACACAATCAGCAGGTAATCTGTTCCATTCATTTACAGTCCTTTGTGAAAATGAAAACTTTCTTATATCCAATCTACTCTGCTCCTTTGCTAATGCAAGTTCATCTCCTCTAGTCCTTCTATCTTTCTTAACTGAGAAAAACATATTTCTATCAATATTTTCATAACCCTTCAATATTTTTAACACTTCTATCTGCTCTCCTCTCAATCTCCTGGTCTCTAGTGTTGTTAAACCGCATTTTTTTAGGCGTATTTCGTAACTAAGATCCCTCATATTTTGTATAATTTTAGTTGCTCTTCTCTGCACTCTTTCTAGCATATCTATGTCCTTCCTGCGATATGGCCTCCACGCTTGAATACAATATTCTAAATGAGGCCTAACTATTGTTTTGTACAGCGGTATTATTAGCTCTTTTTCCTTATACGTTATGTTTCGCCTAATTAATCCACGGATTTGATTTCCCTTTGAAGCAGCAATTCCGCACTGCTCTGAAATCTTCATATCAGCACTAATGGTTAACCCTAAGTCCTTTTCTTTTACAGTAATAGTTAGTACAGTACCCCCCATTGTATATTCTACTTCTTCGTTCCCATGTCCTGATAGTTTTCCCATTGGCGACCATGTTAACGTTTTGTCTGATTGTAAGAAAACGTGACCTAGGAAATGTATTAAACTTCTCACCTGCCGTTGTCATCATCTCATTGACATGCTGGTCGAGATTAGTCAAAATCTAATATTTCTAGCTCTTACAAAATGCCTGTATGTATGACACCCGTCAATATTTACAAATGGATGCAGGCAGAAATCCGGCTAAAGTGTCAACTGCCAGATACCCTTCCGCTTAGTAAAATCAGCTAAAAAGACACAATTTTACTGCCAACAGCTTCCACAATCACATCTAGAAATCTGACTACTCAAATGCACTTATGTCAGAGGAAGTGAATATTGTAAAAAGTCATTTCTAAAAAATATACTGCACTTTTTTTCCAAGCAGGAAGTCTAACAGTGTCCTAACCCCTTATAGTTACTTGTCTATGAATATTAACCAGTGCCCTAATGAAGATTGTTCAGGAATGTTTTTATGTCTTCTGCAGCAACTTCAAGGCCCTCCGCGTATAACTTCCCATTTCGGAAAGTCGGCCTTTTGTTACACTTGAACAGATCCTCCATGTAGGGGCGAACTCGTTGTTTCTCTGTTAAGTCCACATTAGTCAGGTTATCCATGAGGCGGTACGGTGTATTCGCGAGCTTCGCACGTGCTGCTCTCATCACTGATCCCCGTACATTTTGTTGGCTACCCTGGATACAAATCGCTCCCTTAATCAACTTAGTGATTGCCTCCAAGATATCTTCTATTGGATGACGGACAGCAAATTGAAATTAAATGCAAATAAAACTGAATTGATCATTATTGGTAATCCAATGCAGCATAGTACACTTTTTTTTTTTCCCTATGCGTATTTTGAATCAGCACATCACGCCAGCAACCTTGGTGCGGAATCTAGGAGTGGTCTTTGATAGTAACTTCAATTTCCGACAACACATATCTCAAACGCGTCGCTGCTGCTTTTATCATATTCGTATTCGCCGGTATATGTCATTTTCTGTTGGTAAAACTATTGCAACAGTGCTTGTTAGCAGCAGACTTGACTATTGCAATTCCCTCCTTTCTAATATCGCTAGCAAGGATATTACAAAACATCAATGTGTCCAAAATTGTCTAGCATGGGTAGTTACAAGATCTCCTAATTTTTATCGCACAATACCACTATTAAAGTCTGCGTTGGCTTCCTGTATGGTATCGTATAATATTTAAGATCTGTACCATTACATACCTGGCACTGTCCAGTAAGCAACCATCTTATTTGCATTCACTGCTTACTCCTGTAAGAAAACCTATCCAGCATTGATCATCTAGTTCTGACGTACTTTTTTCCTAGAGGCAACACTAACATTGGAACTAGGGCTTTTTTCTTTCAACTCTTCCTCTTATTACAAATGCTTCCTCTTAAAAAATTCCGTCGTCATTCAAAAACGTATCTTTACAACCTTGCTTATCCACCATAGCTCCCTATCACCTTGTCCCATCTGTTGACAACTGGAATACTGCTTATGGATTTTGAGATTAACCAATCCTTTTGTTTTTATGTGCCTCTGGGCTGAGAATGGGGTTTCCAAGGATTTAGACGCAATATAAGTTATCTGATTATTATTAAATCGATATCATGAAGTGATGTGCAATCAAATATGCAATTCATAAAATATTAGTCGGGTAACCCGGTGATGCCCGGGGCCGAATGTATAACATCAATGATTATAAAACGTTCTTGGTGTTGTTGATGTTGAAAAGTTTTTCATTCCTGTTCCATTGTTACTATAACTGAAGATATTATAGTTACAATGCACTGCAAATTTTGTGTTAATTTCATATTTCTACTTTGCAAAGCCTCTGCGTATATTCTAATCACAATTTGTGTTACAGTGTATTAGTTTTGATGTGACACCATGTCTGTCTAAACTATATGCGTTGCAAAGTCCACTTATGAAATGTTTAATTTTTGATAACAACGATGCAGCGTTAATCTTTCATGAAGGCATATAAATAGTCATTGCCAATTTTTTCAAAACATCATTTTTTTCTGTAATGAAAATGTCATCACACATGCATTATGTAGCACTGCGTGTGTGCACGATGGTTTGAAATTATAAATTAATTTGGTAAATTAGACCAATAATCACAATGGCTCTACACCATATCTGTCGCACCGTGTCTAATATGACAGACAGTGCAGTACATTGAGAACAGTAAAACAATGGAGTACATTTTGTTTTTTTGTAGTAAAAATCGTACATACAGCAGCACTGTATTATTGATCTAAACATTAAAAATAACAAAAGCATCTTGTTATTTTAATTACATGTAGTGTTTAGTCGAACATGGGGTGTGTTTGCAGTATGTTAGCAGGCACTCATTCTTAATTTATCATAATATTTAACCAATGGAAATTTGAACATACGTACTATTACGGGAAACGTTCAACCCAAGATATTGTATATTATAAAAAGTACAACTGACGTATAATTCGAAGACATGAGTCATGTGACACCCAAACACAACCAAAATATAGTCCTAACACCTGATGCACAAGACACCCTGACTCGATTTGAAACCCAACTTAATATAATTAGACTATTAAAGATGAAATTTGGGCAACATTCTGAAACTATCTTAGTAATATTCCTAATGTTAATTCCATAATATCTGTCTTCTTCTTCTTCCGCCTCATCTTTGTCCCACTTTTATGTGGGGTCGATGTATGATGACATTCGCCTCCATGTCACTCGGTTGTACACTTACTCCCCCGACAGTCCCTTCTCCCTGAGTTCTGCCCTCACACTGTCCAACCACCTCCTCTTCGGCCTTCCTCTCCTCCTCTTCCCTTGCACTTTCATTCCCTAATATCTGTGCAGGTCTTTATATTGGTGCCTTTGACATGTCTTCTTGTAGATAAGCCAGTTGTGTCAGTGGTGACGCCAGACCCAGTGGTAGAAGGACAGTCAGTGACCATTACATGTCACTCACAAGGGGCAAGACCAGCAGTGGACAGTATCACATGGAAGAAAGGTCAAGAGGTCATCGATGTGACCAGTGACACCAGGTATAAGGGAGGGACTGTCCAGTCGCAATCACTGACCATTGGGTCAGTCTTGAAGACAGATGCTGGAGAGTACACGTGTCAATTGAGCAATGATGTGGGACGCGGCACTGCGTCTGTCACACTGCAAGTCTTGTGTAAGTAGCTGAAGCAAACGCAACTAGATTGGACATTGGTACTTCTGCCGGAATCTGCCTTACACCCTTGATTAAGAACCACTCAACATATACTACTTTTTTTCTTGTATGTGAATGTTTTGGTATCTGTGTTGTATATTTTACTTAAGACATTTCTCCTAACCACATATGTCCTTTTGAGATTTAAGTGTTCAGACTATCTTTTTAATATTCCGTATCCTCCTTAGCGTCTGAGCAATTCCATCCATCTGTTGACGATTTTTCTTTGTAATGCTTAATCCTTTGGTTTTGTTGCAACACTGAGTTTGGAATTTTAAAGGATATTGGTGCTAAAGAAGTCATTTTATTATTATTACAATTATTTTATTTCTGAAATGAGTGATCTTTTGTGATAACTGGGACACTCATATTAACAGCATATCTGTCATCGATTTATATGTGTAACTCCATATTTGTCTCAGTGACATTACTACATAGCAGTATTACGCATTGGGTATTCCATGTAATGTTATACTCTCTTCAGTTAGATTAAAAAACACTGCCACTGAAGGAATGAACATGTACCTCATTAAAGGAATCATTTCATTTTCGAATGAATGACCTTGATGATGAGTGTTATAGTGTACGATAAGTGATTGTATTAATATAAACTAGCAGGAGACTTGCGAATACAATATATATGTTAGATACTGAGGTTGGAGAAATCCACGTGTAACAGGGATTAACAATATATATATATATATTTGGAAAACTGAATAACATTTGTGCACATATTGTTCCATGTAATGCTCCCTTTTTAACAAACAAAAACAGTACCATATTAATTTTTACATATTTTGTTAGAAATTTACACTGTGAAAACAACTGCAATGTTATTGAACAATGTTCAGGAAATTAACATAAAACTCTGCCACAGTATGAGTAACGATATCAAAATTGCATGCCCTGTATTGGTGCCACAAAATCCCAACAGTACAGTGCCATGGTTCTTCTCATCGCAGCAAACATGACTTTTTTTAAATAATTATTGCATTTTTTTCAGTGTAAGAATGTTGCTGAAATAATTGTTTATATAATTATGTAAAAAAAATTGAGATTGACAGTCAAGCCAGTATGAGAGTTCTTTTTACTAGGAGTAACATAATGCATCAACAATTTATTATTGTTCAACTGCTATCAAGAATATGTTATTCACTGCTTATTTCGGTATTTTTATGTGTTTGGCTTACGGATAATTTATTGAAAAACATCGTTTCTGTAATTTGTTATTTTTAGATATAACAGGTGTATATATGTTAATTGACTGGTTCAAATTAAATCTTTCGTACTGCTATTGGATAAAATCAAAATTATGTAAATATATTTACTGATTCACGCAAGTTAACTAAACTTAAATAATGATTTTATTAAGAAATGTGCTGCAATACTAATACTAGTTAACCAAATATTCTTATTGCATAATAACCATTAGTATAAACCCAACATGTTTAGGTTGGCTTAATTTAAAAATACTAATACTTAAGACACATACTAGAATATCTATCATGTGTGAACTTCAGATAATCCGAATGGCCAAGCAACAGTTGAACCACAAGATGCCACTGTGGCTGTGGATGGACAACTGTCGTTAACCTGTCATGCCCCAAGTGACGGTGGCAACCCGGTTGCTTCCTGGTTCACCTGGAGCAAAGACAACAGTGACTTCAGCAGCAACACAACAGACGCACTGAGACTGACACCTTCAAGTGTGACAGAATCTGGCCAATACAGGTGTAAGGCTGGCAACTGGATCGGACAGAGTGACTTCTCAGAGTGGACTACAGTGACAGTGCAAGGTGAGTGATTGTGACAGTGCAAGGTGAGTGACTGTGACAATGCAAGGTGAGTGAATGTGACAGTGCAATGTGAGTGACTGTGACAGTACAAGGTGAGTGAATATGTGACAGTTCAGGGTGAATGACCGTGACAGTGCATGGTGAGTGACTGTGACAGTACAAGGTGAGTGAATATGTGACAGTTCAGGGTGGATGACCGTGACAGTGCAAAGTGTGTGACTGTGACAGTGCAAGGTGAGTGACTGTGACAGTGCAAGGTGAGTGACTGTTACAGTGCAAGGTGAGCGACTGTGACAGTGCAAGGTGAGTGATTGTGACAGTGCAAGGTGAGTGACTGTGAGACAGTGTAAGGTGAGTGACTGTCACATTGCAAGTTGTGACTGTGTGACAATGCAAGGTGAGTGACTGTGTCACAATGTAAGGTGAGTGGCTGTCACATTGCAAGGTGAGTGATTATGACAGTGAGTGCAAGGTGAGTGACTGTGTGACAGTACAAGATGTGTCAATGACTGTGTATGATGCATGATTATGTGGCAGTATGAAATGAATGACTGTTCAGTTATAGTGAGTTAGACGACTAGTTGCTTGGATATGCTGTCACTTCCTATGCTGTAATTGTTGCCATACGTCACAGCGTTGCTGTATGTAGTGCGCCTTGCTGTGTGTGTTTGGCTAATCATAGTTATGCGATCCATGTTGTTGAAATATAACACGAAGTGCAACATTTATACCACTTTGGATAGACATGGTTTTTGATGTTGTAGTTTTCTTTACGACAGTTCCACCAGAAACACCTACACATTTCACCATACTCAACAACTCCACTTCAGTCGCCCTTACCCTCCAATGGCAATCCGGATTCAGTGACAATCACCCTGCGCATGTATTCAACATACAGTACACGGCAGTTAACCAGCCGAACTTGATTCATGAGAGGATAATCAGCACTGATGGGGGCAAACAGCAGCAAGGAACCATTGTTGGGCTGGAGCCTGAGACGTTGTACAAATTCAGGTTGTTTGCACGCAGCAACACCACGGATGTCATCAGAAGTGGTGTAGCTACAGCGTCAGGACGGACAACAGGTAGGCCTTGAATAAAGATCGATAAAAGACACCTGACATTACGTTTCATAGAGAAAGTGGAATACATAATATCCCCATTGTGTTTGATTACCATTGTCATCAATATGTTAACACAGGGTATATATTGTTACATATTGTGCAATATGCAAGAGCATATGATTTATCAAATATACATTCTTGGGTTCATAATGAATTGGACATTATAAAAAGTAAATTAATACTTTTAGAGATTTCCAATGATGTCAAATAACATGTAGATATTTAGTTTGTTTTCAGTGAGAATCGAAATGTAACTTACAGTTTATATGCAATTAGTACAAAATTAAATTGCATACTTAGATGATCTTAATTAGCCATATATATTATTGCAGCATCACCAGATGTCGATATAGGAGCAATTGACGTTCAGGCGGATCACATGACTGTCACCTGGAAGAATAATAGACAGAGTTCCCGACGTAAAAGATCAACGTCTACAGTCGTGTCAGTTGTTATTCTCTACCTGCGGGACGGTGGAGAGGAGGGCCGTTACCCGCCTGAGGGCACTGTTGATGCCAAACAACAGACGACAGTCATCTCTGGGCAGTTTGACACCACGGCAACTTATCAGGTTTGGCTGAACGTGTATGAAGGTCAGCTGACGTTTCCATCCAAGATAGGGCAACGAATAGAAGCTACAGCTACAACAGAGAATGGTACAACTATCCTATATCAAATTAGTTTACATTTAGAATAAAAAAATATAATATTGTTATATAAACTAGGAGGGCCAAGATAATTTATACAAATAAGTAAAATAGACTTAATGGGTGCTTTCTCTGTAGATGCATTTTGCAAATATCTGTAATTCTCCGAAACACATGGCGCAGATCACACATATTTTGGAAGATTCGTTGCCCCCCTACATTATCGTCAGTCGCTTACTCCGATGACGTTTGCGCATATCTGCTCATGATATCTTGATTATCGATTCTGGAATAGTTGTGCTTCTGATTTCCTGAATATTTTTCCAGTCAGGAATCTGTATGTTGTCCAAGGAAAACGGTAGTTGCCATCTTGTATGTTAATAGTTTCAAGAATGATAATTAGAGATATTGCCCAGTTTGCCGTGTAATGTTTTGTAGGTTTACGCCTGTAACAAATGATATCAAATTAATTTTCTTTGTTGTGTTGTACACTTTGTATGTTTCTCATACAAGTGTAGTGCATATATGTATATTGTTCACGTTGTAGGAGGCAGTTGCAGCACAGTTACGATTATTGCAGATGTTTTGGGCAGTCTGCTCGTTGTCTGTATATTTGGTCTGGTGTTTGGCATCATCTGGCGAACAAGACAGCAATCACGATTCAATGGTACACCGTCTTCGACATTCATAAATTAATTTGCTTTAAGTCACTAACATTATTAGTTATGATGCCTGATCAATTATGCAAGAAGCACATACAACACTACTTGTTTGGTACACTTAAGTATTTGAACTATAATCTGATTTTGTAATTTGTTAACAAAATAACCCAGGGAGACTGTTTAGAATTGTTTACAATTGGAGACAACATATATGTATATATATATATATATACGCTATATATATATATATATATATATAATAAGAAAAAGTAGTACTAAACTGTAAACCAACTAAGAAGAGTGATGCTGAGTGGGCATTGGAAGTATCCCAACTAATTTTCACAATGTTTGTTTTCTAAGTTCAGAGACGAAATGTTAGTTAACTCTTGCTGCTGCTGTTTCAGATAATGCTGACCATGCCAGGTATGCTATCTGTTAAAAGTCATTTCGTCATTTTCATATGTTCGGTTCATAATTGACATAGATTAACCATTGTTATATATGATGTCTTAATTATGAAAACAGTAATACAAGTAATAGCAATACACGATTTATGCGTGCCTATTCAATATATATATATATATACGTGTGAATATATATATTCATACGCATATGTCAGGATTGCACAATATATTGTATGAGGCCTTTTTTTAACATTGCCCACTGTTGGCAGGATTTTGTTTTGGACATGGCATAAGCTAAGACGGGTTTCCCTGCTTTATTGTTAGTATCACCGTATCACATGATTGTTACATAAGAAGACTATTGCTACTCAGTGATATATACTAGCCACAGAAAGAAACTGTGCATAGGAAGAAAGGCACCGAAATGTAATGCAATATATTGATTCTGCTCAATGTCGATTAACATGAAACAGGGACATGTAGACTATACCGTAACATGACTTTCATTGGAAAGTTACACAATGCAAGGTCAGGCAATGCCACTGCGTGAAAACAAAGAAAATGCTCCTGTAGGGTCTTACATAAGAGGCATGGTTACATAAGGCTGACGTTTTGGAGAGCTGCTGGTACACCCAACTGGAAAAACACACGAAGCACAAAGTAAGCTGACTGTGCCCAACGGGTACCATGTCAAGAGTTAGGCTTGGCGAACGCCATCAGGCTATCGCAATGTTGGAGGCAGGCTTAAGCCAGCAAGACATCGCAGCAAGGTTCCATTGTCATTGGAACACCATATCCGCTCTCCTCAGATTTCACCAATGAGGCGTCGATGCATTGCAGTGATCAACGCAGATGGAGGACACACCCGTTATTATTCTTGTGCCGTTCAAGTTTGCTGCTGAAACTTTGACCCTAAAGACTAGGCATAAACGTTAAAGCCATCGTGTTATTGCCACGTGAAAATAATGGCATACATGTTACACTTACATAACACTTTGTTAAACCACTTTTGTAACACTATAATGAAACTTGTATCATGCACAGTTTCTTTTTGTTGCTAGTATATGTTTACGAAACTGTTTATCGTAGCCTTTCAGTTTTCTTTGCAGAGACGCTAGAAAACGGCAGCCTCCTATGGAGATGTCCGACGACATCCGGTCATCAGCGGAAGTTGTTGACGACACCAAACAATATGAATATCTGAGTGATCATGCAACGGAAGACGCATCAGCACTCCGAGGTAGATGACAAATTATTAATTAATAAATCATCACCAGTTCTGTGCAGTTCAAATGTAAACGTCGTTAATCAAATGATCACAAGTTGTATCAGATTAAATTGGAAGTGAAACACAGCCGTTTTGTTATATATTTCAATGTGGACTATATAACCATGCACTAATGGTGACAGAAACTGATTTTGACGATGCCTAAATTGGCAAACTTGAGCACTGCGTATTGCCTTCTTTTTTCGATGCTAGTTCCAAGCGAACGGTTTGAGTCGCGCCTATCTAATCAGTAGAGATTTTCGATTTTGTTCGATTTATTTCATAAATAGACATGTCTGGCAAAAAACGAAAATATGGAGCCATATTATACATGATATTCCTTGTACAGGCCAGCAAGTAAGTTGTTTATGCGTTAGAAATAAAAAAGGAAAAATACTAGTTTGGCCAATGAAAATGTAGCCTGAGAGCGTCTGAATGCAGGTGCACTCAGAATGGGCGATTAAACGATAACAGATTCGCTGAACATTTCTTCATTAATGTATATGCAGAAACAAATCTATCAAAGATGTACATGTGTCTTTGACCAAGAATTACGTTTTGACGTTCACCGTCTTTCCGTACTCTTGACATTCGTATTTAGTCTTGCAGTCAGCATCCGAATGTAACCATTGCAGACACGCCAAATTCGTTATCTATAATTTCTTTTCTCTGGGAATTCTTCCTTGGAAGTATTTGAAAAGTAGTTCACCAGCACTTATTTTATATCCAGTAGCCATGCAGTGCATTCAATTTTTTTTAATAAAGTTTTTGTATGCATTTTGTTGTTTTTCGAAGAGTTGTGCTGCGTCGCCTATTGAATTACTGTGTGCAACGGTGCCCGGCAATTCATTACTGAAACCACTGGTCACAGGGTAGTAATGGCGGCGCCCAGTGGCCACAACGGCCAAGTTAGAAAAGTTATTTAAAATACACCATGGCGCTGTGCTAATGAAATCATTGTGATATGTACTATAAATGGCAAGTTCATATGTTTGGGTTGTGGTTGTTCGAATGTTTAATTTCCCATTTAAACTAAAATAACATAGCATACCACAACTGCTTAAGTTAAATGTATGCCCAACGACAGTAATTTAAATGTATATACTCCAATGTATGATCAAAATGCTCAAGAAAACAACGTTTTAAAGACAGCTGCAGTATATTGGCACCAAAAGCGCACGATATAATAAGATGATAGGAATCTCTCTTTGTTAGCAATAGTGGGGTTGGCCTCGCTTATCATACGCTGAACTAGGGTCGGGCCTAGGGTGCATGTGCTACCGTAGGCCTTTGGAATTTGGCTTCGCCAAGTCTGCGCTACAGAGGCGTGTCACTGTAGACCTGTGTGTGTGTGTGTGTGTGTGTGTGTGTGTGTGTGTGTGTGTGTGTGTGTGTGTGTGTGTGTGTGTGTGTGTGTGTGTGTGTGTGTGTGTCTTTGCGTGCGTGCGTGCGTGTGTGTGTGGAGGAGTTGTGGGTTGGGTAGGTGGGTATAATATATATATATATATACAGTGTATATTTATATATAAATATATATATATATATATGTATATATATATATATTTATTTATATATATATATATATATATATATATACAAACATATATATATATGTATATATGTAGATAAATATATATATATATATATGAATGACTGTTCATTGTTCCAGTAGGCGGCTAGTCTAATAACGTCCACAAAAGTAAAAAATCAATGCGTTGATGATTACCCAAAAAAACAGAATGTGACATTGTTCATTATTTGCATACGATCGTACTCTTCAGTTGTTGATGTTCTTGATTCACCTACTTGAAGGAACTTACGCCAGACTCGACAAGCCAGACGCAACACGGCAACCTGCACCTGGGGCAGCATATGAAAACATTGACGTCATTACTCAACAAAAGCACTCTTATGTTAACGTATGTATTCACCATATCATACCCATTCCTATTTGATTCACGCGACTCATAAATGTTTGCAAAAACCATGTTAAAATTATGTTTGTTGTGGTTTTGTATTGATCATAAAATTCGCCAATGGAACATACATTCAGCATTGACAATAAGTCGGTTGCAACCAATCAATACATGCATAAAGCACGTTAAGTTTGTACAGGGATACATAGTACATTACTAAATATTATTTCTAATCTCGTCATTTCCTTCATTCAAATTTAAGATGTGATATGATATGGTTACGAACGGGTGATGTTCTTGTTGGCATACATTAAAGTTTCATGAGAATATTGTGGAGAGCAGTGGTGCAGTGGTGCAGTGGCTAGAGCTTTCGGTCTCTCAATCGAGAGAAACCTGGTTCAAATGCTGTGCTGCGGTGTCGAACCTTGGGCAAGTTTGTTCTCTCTACGTTGCTCCAGTTCACTCAGCTGTATGAATGAGTACCTGGTTATAGACTGTGGTGGATATTTTTGTACGAATAGTCTTTGCGCATTAAGTACTGCATGGCTGGATGCTTTCCAGATAAGTCGAGATGGTGTTCGATTACATAGATCTGCAGGGAGTAAAGTGTAAAGCATTTTGAGTAGTCTTGAGGACTGGATACTGCTCTATATGAGAATTTACCTGTTTACCTTTTAACATTAATTTATATACAGGTACATGTTTGCGTGACCGTTCGTGTGCATATTTTACTATTAGTTTTGTTTAAACATGTTACATGTGTGTACATTATATATATATATATATATATATATATATGTATATATATATATACATATATATATGTATATATAATTATAGCCTTATTCTTGCAGACGCCTCGGACCGGTGGTGGTGCTGCGGAATATGCTGAAGTGACTTAGCAAGATGCTGAAATGCATTTCAAAGTATAGTCTTCAATGTTTCAGCAGCAATAACGCATATGTTACAATATGTTTAGTTACATATTACACTGTAATATGTTACGAATCGGAATCGTTTACGGAATATGAATACTCCTAACATTGGACAGTGGTATGTCTCGAAACTTACTAATGTGTCTTATTCTTTGAAACGTGAGCATTGATTTCAATGAAACAAATCTTCAGTCTACAATTAACCATGTTAACTTACATATATATATATATATATATATATATATACTGTAATTGGAAATCCATATGGTAGGTATGATATATATAAATGTTAATGTACCTATGTTCAGTTTTAATTCAAATGAACATATGCTACTAAAATGACAACCGACCTCTAGTAATGTAGCGGGTAGAACATCCGAGAGGATGTTAGATTCGACACAAAGCATAATGGACCCACATTGTATGCATTTTAGTAATACTTATATATTGTTATTTAGTTTGTTTTTATATATCACGCGACATATAATTAGTTTGTGATACAAAGTAGTACTTCTGTTATATGTACGATGATCTTAGTGTAAGCAGTGTGTGTGTTTTCGTGCGTGCGTGCTTGCGTGTGTGTATTGGTGCGTGCGTGCTTGTGTGTTATCATACGCAATAAATGTCCTTTGTACACAATATAGATCAAATATACTAGTAGTTAAACTGTTATTTACTTGTTATAAATGGGTAGACATAATAATCTGGTCTATACTGATCTGTTCTAATGTCCTACGGGTCAGGGTGGTCTCGGTAAGTGGTGCCAGCATGTAAAAAGCGGCATGTAAGTTCTCAAAATCGTCTGATTTCAAGCGTGCTAAGTAGTATATCGCGTCAGTCACGAGTTACGCTGACGCGGCGCGGTGGAAGCGGAAGGTAAATCCCATATTAAAAGATAAGGAAAGTAGCTCCGGTTCCACCAACACGCCAAGAGAATGTTTGTGCAAATGAGATGAATTTATGCAAATGCGATGACGCTGGAAAGTAGTGTATGTTAAAAGACAGGGAAATTTACCCATGTTAAAAGATAGGGCCTAAATGGCATGTTAATAGAAAGGAGCTTAATCCCATGTTAAAAGATAGGGAAAGGTAGGGTCCAAATCCCATGCTAAAAGATAGGCAAAGTTCTCCATGTTTAAAGATTGGCTTGTTTGAGACAAAATATAGCGAACAGCATTTGAACCTATCACACACGAAACTGGTTGGCCCCGCCAACGAGATAGCGCCATCATCAGCCCTTGTATGACTGATGGTGACATGTCTAAAATGTGGTGTTATAATAAGGCGTAATTTATAATAAAAGCATTATAAATTCAACGGATGCCTATTTATCTGACCTACTGTATACTAAATGTAGAGTACATATAGGACAATGTTATACCAGGACCCCCTGCTAAAATTACCAAGGTTTACTAAAGTAAATTTACTATAGTTTGCTATGGTAAATATTATAGTAAACTGCTGTGTTTTTGCGGGATATTTTGCCATGTTTTATCATAGTAAATACTTCATTTTACTATGATGAATATCACGTTTTACCCTGTTGTGATTTACTATGGTGAAAACATGGTAAGATGCAATATACTAATTCACCATGATTTATTATGGATGTATCATGGTTTACCATAATAAACTGTAGTACATTTTTAGCAGGGCATGGGTTTGCTTGGGTGTGCCCTGCTGTGGTGGGGGTGCCTGGATGTTCATAGAGGTTCAGGGTACAAAGCCTTTAGAACAACAATCCTGGTGACTAAATACCATGCAACACACGAGCTTACATTTTTCGTTCGTTGATCGACACTCGTCGTAAGAATGATTGGGCATCGGACAGGTTCGTTGATATTTAACCATCAAAATAAACACTATGGACACAACACATTTATAACGGGTACGACTTTTGCGATGCCTTCGCCTGTTGCAATTTTATCTTCCTTACCACGCAAACATCGACCCCCATCTAAGCTCCTGTTCCTGTATTCCGTTCCTGGTATGGGCACCATTCAGTGATAGAGAGAGGAGAGAGAAGGGGAAGAGAGAGAGAAAGGGGGAGAGAGAGACAAAGAGAGAAAGAGAGAGAGAAGGGGGGATAGAGAAGGGGAGAAAAAGAGAGAGAGAGAGTGAAGGGGTGAGAAGGAGGTGAGAGAGAGAGAAACAGGGAGAGAGAGAAGGGGGAGAGAGACAGACAGAGAGAGAGAGAGAGAGAGAGAGAGAGAGAGAGAGAGAGAGAGAGAGAGAGAGAGAGAGAGAGAGAGAGAGAGAGAGAGAGAGAGAGAGAGAGAGAGAGAGAGAGAGAGAGAGAGAGAGAGAGAGAGAGAGAGAGAGAGAGAGAGAGAGAGAGAGAGAGAGAGAGAGAGAGAGAGAGAGAGAGAGAGAGAGAGAGAGAGAGAGAGAGAGAGAGAGAGAGAGAGAGAGAGAGAGAGAGAAGGGGAGAGAAGAAGAGAGAGGAGGGACGGAGAGAGAGAGAGAGAGAGAGAGAGAGGGGAGGTAGGGAGGGAGGGAGACAGAGAGAGAGAGAGAGAGAGAGAGAGAGAGAGAGAGGAAGGAGATAGAGAATGGGGAGGGGAATGAGGGAGGGAGGGAGTAGCCGAGTAGGGAGGGAGGAGGGGAGGGAAAGGTATGTGGATAATATTAAATTAACCAAAAATGAATGTCAACATTGACAATCAATGTGAATGGCAAATGCCAACCTCATTCATACCTCGTCCCCAGTCCAGTTGTGTGATGCCACCTGTAATGTAAGAGATAATTACCGTAAGAGAGATAGTCCGGCAGCCAAAGTGGAATTTTTGGTCCAACCTTGCACTAAAGGTCCCACAATGGGTTTTTCATGATTTTGTATCTTAAGACAATGGAGAATCAGAATCCGAAGTGTGACAAGTTGTCACCCTTGGGTGTTTTGCAGAAATGGCTGGTTTTTATGGCAATCCTATCTCACTTTTAGGCATAAATGAGAAACACGAATATATGCATATATTAGTAACTATGACAGATAATTCACTAATGTGTCCATTTCTATGTTTTTCGACGTGATGAATCCACTGGACACGCTATATTGATTATCTAAGGTCAAGGTCATACGAAACTGTCAAGGTCAAACCTAAAATATACACCAGTTTCATGAAATATTATGAAACGATGCATAATATGCCAGAGTTCGTACAATTGCTGACCGAGGCCATCAGAAGTCATTCAAGATAGATGTACTGGAGACTTGTCAAGCGCGTGGAGATCAGTGGGCTAGTAAAGTATCAGTGAGAGTAGGAGCTGTCAGTGATCTGCATGCAGCTGATGCTAGATACCACTATGACTGCAAAACCCAATTTATGGCACCCAAATCGGTACAGCTTGCTTCAAGTCGTACGGAAGTTCTTGGAAAGTTTCGAAAGACCCAGCATATGACAAACTCATTTCTCATATAGGTGCGGATCGATCGCCCATAAGAAATGCATCAGAAATATACAAACTTTATCAAAGATTTGGAGGAACCGTCATGTCCAGATGAACACTACTGAGTGCAGTGTCTACGCATTTTGCAGATGATCTCATTTTTAAAGCAACATGCATTGCAAGTATACTTGTGTTTCGTGATAAAGCCTAGTATTTATTCAGTTTGATAAGGCATGTCCAGAGTGGATAAGGCCAGACACCACATGTGTGTACACACTTTTGATCGACATGAAGCCATCTGATCCAGACACCATGTTAACAGCTATGCTGGAGGCAGAAAGGCTTGTGATGTCAGTCGAACATCACATTGTGGTGTTCACCTGTGACCAGCAACTTTACAAAGTTGCAGTGAACATTACATGGGAATACCCAGAACGATTCAATAATTTCATTCTACGCTTGGGGGGCATGCACTTCATAATGAATTTTATTGGATGTATCGGAGCCCTGATGGAAGACACTGAGCTGTCTGATGTCATGGAATGTGCTTTTGGAGGGGTTGCCCACATGCTGACAGGCAAGCGGTTTCCACAGAACTTCCGAGCACTGAGGATGGTGATGGAGGGACTTCTTCATAGCATGGTGCATCAAGTTGACGAGCCAAATAGCTTAATGTATGTTCTACTAATGATGTTGTTTTGTCGAGCTGAGAAGGAAGCAGACTGGGCACTTCATCTGCTTGCTGTGGAGTATATGATGCCCTACTTCTTTGCTTACTGTGGCCTTTATTATCTGCGCTCAGTTGTGGGGATGCCAACAGACGTCCTCGTAAGGTTCATGAATAGAGATCATGTTACCCGGCACACTCCAGGTATATGTAATGACATGTGGACGGACATGACGATCGTGTGGTATGGAAAGGGACCCACTGGTATAATTGGTATTATGCTGAAACCAAACACCATGAAGACGTGGGCCCTCAATCTTCACACTTGCAGTGTCCTATACAAAGACATTCCTGACATGACCTACGGTGAGAAATGTCACCAACATCTTCACAAAGAGGAAACGAAAGCTCGGCTGACATCAGATGATAAAGACAGATCGAAAATCAAACAGAAATTGCAAGCAAGAGTCGATTGATCCACTTGATCCATCCACTCACCCAATTGACAATATCATCCACATTGTGAGTGGCAGAATAGCTACTGAACCTGCGGTGAATGTACATGAAGCTGTGTCAATAGGTCGCCAGATGATGAACCAGTATGAAAGCAGTTGGCCTCTCGGGTTCCACTTCACTCTTCACAAACAAGTGCATACCATGTCAGCCATGAAACGACACATCAAAGTAGGCTCCACAAAGATATACGACACCAATTTGATTTATTCGCGCATCATTGGTCTGCAGACTTCTGGCAGAGACATGGACATTGAGAAAGCTCTGAAGTACGAGTTGGCCCCAATGCCTACTCCAATGTTCACCAACGCTGGTGAAATGAGATTAGCAACAAACAAGTCAACACTAAAGAACAAGCTAAAAGTTGACGTGCCGGCAAGAACTGCACCAAAGCACCAGTGTGATAATCGGTGGATCAGCCATATTGTAGGTAGTTCATTGGCCAACACAAGATACAGTGTACCAATCTATTGACGACAATTTTGTTGCATATGTGGCAAGAAAGGTGAAGGACTGATGTGTATTTGGTGTTTAACAGATACGTCGACTACAGTATCAATTGTGTCACCCGTACAGCAGACACCACCGACTCACACGCTCGATGCTACTCCCATCACAGAAAGTTGTGTTAACTGTGATATAACAAAGTACAACTGATCGATATGGTCGTTGAGACTCTACGGGAACAGGGAAAACAGTTAAAGACGATGCGCCACAAACTCGCGGTAGCAGGAAGTGATCCGGTCCCTGTAGAAATCAACAACAGCATAATGATTGACCGAGAAGACATGAGAAACACCCAGGAAGAGGCTGATGTGATCATCATCCACTAGTTGATGTTCATTGTGGAAGCTGATGCTATGAACTGTAATATCAATGTCATTTCGGATGATACTGACGTGTTCGTACTGTTAATCCACTTCTACCAACAAGGAAACCTCACCTGCCCTGTAACGATGGAAGCCACATCCACAGACAGGATATGCAATGACATCCAAGCAAGTGCGCACATGCACAGAAACATTGCTGGACACATACTAGCAGCTTACGCCTTGTCAGACTGTGACACTGTGGCTCAGTACTGTGGCATTGGAAAGGCTAAAACAGTGAAAGTCCTTCAATCAGGCTATCAACTTTCGGAACTGGGCGAGCCTACAGCTCAAATTGCAGATGTAGTCCAACAATCTACAACATTCATAGCTGCTTGCTATGGATTTGCTGAAGCCACAACTGTGACCGATGTGCGCTACAAGATGTGGAAATTAAAAACTGGAAGGGCAAATATTGTCTCGGCTCCAAAGCTGATGAATCTGCCTACCACCAATGAGGCCTTTCGACTAAATGTGATGAGAGCTCACTTGCAAACCTGCATCTGGAAACATGCTACCCAGGCTATTCCATTTGACGTAGATCCTCTCCAATATGGATGGACAGCAGATACAGTAAACGCAACTTTACGACCAGTTATGCTAAAAGCGACGTGGCAGCCGCTCCAGAAGACATTTTGACACTCATCAAGTGTACTTGCAACAACTGTAGATCATCGACATGCCAATGTTCGTCGGCAATGTTGCCATATTCACTGTTCTGTCACTGTGAAGGTGGAGCGGACTACTGCGATGAACACACGACGGTAGTACAATATGCATCTGACGAGGAAGATGAAAATGCAGAATCATAAACAACAAGATAAGTTGACTGAACAAATGATTAATTCCACAATATCGCAAGGTATATATTAGCATTTTGGCGTGACCTTGGCATTTAGGTAACATAACATGTCCAATGGATTCCCCAGATCGAATAGCATAAATATACAGTCATAGTTGTTCATATATGCGTATATTCGTTTTTCTCATTGATGCCAAGCTGTGAGGTAGCCTGCCACTTTCGTTTTGCTATAATATAATGTTAATATAGTTTGCTGTGTTTGTACGTGCGTGCGTGTGAATGCGTGCGTATGTGTGAGTGTGTTCTGTGTTTTCGAGGCATGTTATGCTTCGTTTCATAATATTTCATGAAATTGGTGTGGCATATTTTTGGTTTGACCTTGACATTTACGTCTGACCTTGACTTTCGATTGTCAATATAACATGTCCAATGGATTCATCACATCAAAAACGTAGAAATGGACACATTAGTGAATATAACATCTGTCATAGTTACTAATATATGCATATATTCGTGTTTCTCATTTATGCCCAAAAGTGGAATAGGGTTGCCATAGAAACCAACCATTTCTGCAAAATGCCTAAGGGTGACAACTTGTCACCCTTCGGATTCGGATTCTCCATAGTCTGAAGATACAAAATCAACAAAAACCCATTGTGGGGCATTTAATGCATGGTTACCTCCAACTTCCTCTGGACTAAGATGTATATCAGATGTTAGAATCGGATGCAACACTAATCAAACGTTATCTGAACCCAACATCCAAATTATGTATTACCGCCATTTGTATTATGAATTACTGCCATCTGGTGCACAACTATTAAATTAATAATACATATGGCACCATCTGGGGTGAAAATTGACAAGAAGATTGGGTAATGCCGGATTTCATTACTCCGCGAAAGAGTCAAACAGGCAAATTGCGGCCAAATATCCTTCCGCTTATTCAAATCAAGGAGCCTCTATTTGGACAGGAGGCGTCACTGAGCGAGAAAATGGCAGTCTACACTGAAGGTTTTTGTCCGCCATTCGGGAGGCAAGCGCATGCGCCTTCGGGACCGGCAGCGCGCGATGTTAACGTATTTATTCAGTCATCTCGTTTCATCAGAATAATTACCAAGCGTGATGCGTCATATAAAATTAAATATATTAAAGTAATCCTTGAAGTTTTTTAGATATCACAATTCGAAATAATGAAATGTGCAAACAAATCATGTAGAAATGTTGCAATTATTTATTGAGCCAACTGAACTTCGTCGTGTTTCATCAGAATAATCATCAGGCTGTACCACTTCTTATATAATTAAAATATTGAGGTTATCGTTGAAAATGTTGAGCAATGATAATGCAAAGAACTGCATTTTCTGCACGCGTATGGTCTGGCTTGGCGCAACTCCAGAATGGCGGACGAACTGCTTACGTACTTTCCTCGAACAATGTAGATAGCGCGCGCTGCACCGTCTTGTATTGATATACGTTCTTTGATTCAAATCTTCCAGAAATCCACCATTTTATAGTCAACACCTACTACAATCACACCTGGAAATATGACCACTTAAATGCACTTATGTCAGAGCAGGTGAATTTTGTCAAAAAAATCATTTTTCAAAAATACACTTCATTTTTTTCGTAACCAAACAGGAAGTCTAACGAAGTTTTAGAAATGTATAGGGATCTGTCAGTATGTGTAATAACTTATTTCATGACATGATTGATCTACGTCATAACATCTATGACTTATTTTTATATATATATTTTCACCACATATATTTGTTTTCACCACATAAAAGACACGAATTTAAGCACTACCGTACTTAAATTATACCAAGGGTCTAATTCGAAGATGGCCGCTCTGTTCGAAAAAACGAGGCTTTATGTTCTGATATAACATAGTCCTATGTGTACATACAAGAGCTCAGTCCCTTGGCGGAGCCTCGGCCTTACGGGCCAACCGGTCTCGTATGTGACAGGTTCAAATACTGTTAAAGGTGCTCAATCAGTTCGTGTGCCCATCGCCAATCCTGTTCTTTTATGTACAGATGTGTAATGTGTGAGTAGTTTAACTAATGCTCAATAAAAAAAATGCGTACTTATTTTTTAATCGTCAAAAAGAGTTGTCGTTACACCGGGTATAGTTGGCGAAAGCCAATTGCGTTGTAGACCTACTGCGCTATTTCGGTCACGTGCTTTACGCGAGATCGGCATCCCATGCATTCGAAAACAATAACAACACACACGTGCTTTGGCGTATCAAGATGAAGTTTCCAAAGAGGTTGGACGAAGGTACGTATTACACTATCGCAGTTAGCAACAAGAACGCGTAGCCGTGTATTAATTCAACGAGAATTGCAACTTGCGAACGTCTACACTCGACTCGAGGCTGACTTTCATTGTCTCAGACAGGCATATGATATCAGCCAGAGATTCAGTCAGAGAGTGACAACGTCAATGAGCATAATATTTGATATGTATTGTATTTGGTTACGCAGGATCTTGTTACTAAGCTATGTTATTCCGACAATACATATAGAGAGTAGATGACGTGAGGGTGCGAAATGACAAGAAACATTGCTTTGACAGCAGGCCCCTGTTGTCGTTGATCGTGCGAGTAAGTTAATTAGGGAGCATCCGTAATTTCGTGCAAAAGAACGTCAAACACGGGAGTATTATATTGGTGATCGTAATTATTAAAACATTGTTTTGTGACTCATATTTTGATACTATTACTGCAGAATATTATTTTGATTTGCATTGTATTTTATGCAAAATAATTTAGATTTTTATATGACAACCATGATGGTGATTTTATTCAATATATAAATGTAAACGTGTAAATACATAAAATATCAATACAGCTAGAGTACACCATATATATATATCAGGATTACACAAGAAAATGCACGCACTTGTTTTCGTTGTGGTCCTTGATGCCTGGCCATAGTGTATGTAATGCATTAATTGGTATCCTGTGATACCTTTCAACTGACATATGCCAGCTATTCTTATGTATTTACCAATATGTGTATATATTCTCACCACAGCAATATATAAATACATAATACGTCACTTGAATTATGATATTGCTGGAGGCCACACTGCAACCCATGAATGAGACTGAGAGGAGGCAGAGGAGGGGCTAGAGGTGGTCACCTGGGCCAGGCAGACACAGGGAGGATACATAGTCTGCAGGAGGCCCACATTTTATCAACCCAGGTAATTTCAAATTTATAACAATCAACCACGTATAAGTTATCAACAAAAATTAATGTGCACATTTGGATATACATTTGTTTTCATACACATTTTAATAATAACATCTTGGACATGAAAAACTAGGTTGACTTCTGCACTTGTATATTATACCCAGTGTATCAACAAATACATATTAATACACCTTTAATAATTAGTTTGCATGTGACGATGACTCAGAAATAAATTATAAAATAAATTATTCATTCTTGAAGAAGGTAGACATACACATTATGAACCTTTGAATACTTGACGAGAAAAATAGTTTTAGCATCACAATAACACCTAATTTTGTCATTTCCGACATTCACCTTGACCATTAAACCACAGGCTTAAAATGTCAAACATGAATATGTATAGTAGTTACACGTGGCAGACACTGACATGAATTTGTATACTGAAAAGAAAAAAAAATTAATGCTCTTTACTGATGCTTTACTGGTTTGCAGAATTCAAATCAGTCTATAATATTGATTAAGATCAGGCGTCACTGTAATGAAATTGAACAATTTTAAATTCATATAATGAAAATGAACACCTAGTAAAGAAAAATAGTTTTAAAAAATTGACCGTTTTTTTAAATAGCATATTCCACTAATGTCTCCATGCTGTATCAACCCACCCCCTTCCACCACTCGGAACAACCCCGGAAAACACCGACTGTTCCTAAGATATCAATGTATAGATGCAGCTGTAGTAGAACATTTCTTGCTGCCTTTTTCCTTGTGAAATGCTGCAGATCATACATGAAACATTATTTTACATTTACTGATTATGACAATGAACAACTCCATAATTATTTACTCCCACCACTAATATGATGCCTGTTTTTGTTTACTGAATATGTGCTTTTTTACAGGATATTGAACTAGTGTGCTTAGTACTACCCCAGGTACTAGCTCTCCAAGTTAATATGGCATACTGGGCAGTTGTATGTCCAGGATCTCGGACAGGATTCTACAGCCATGCAATATGCTGCATTTTAACAGCTTGTCATGTGAATATCCACCCAGTGATCCAAATTGTGTCGTGTGTTGCATCAGTGACAGATTCCCCAGTGCCGATGGGATGTACACTGGCTTCCAGATCAGTCAGTTAGCTTGACTGACTGGAAACCAATGTAGAATGCAGGTTGCTCGACATAAGAATTTGGTGACGCCTGACTAGCTCTACAGTTGGTAATGGAACGGTAGGTGCCAGGGTCTGGCAGATATGGCATGAGTCTTCGGACAACAACTTTCAACGCTGTGAGAGAGGTTCGGTGTCGAGCATTCTTTGGTGTGGAAAGCTTAGTATGCTATACGCTTTGAATGTTGCTACAGAGCATCCTGTGTAGGTGGAATATCTTCATGGTATGATTCCTTTGCCATAATAACTTCCTCATTGCCTCGATAGCGGGGACCACATGGCTTCTCTAGTTACAAAATACAACGGTGAAGCGTTCAACTATCGCGAATCCAGATCCAAATGGATGGACGGATTAAGTACCATGTAAATTAATCCTTCGGTCACTTCAGGGTATACATTCTAGGTGTCTCATGCTGTATCCCTACCCTTGCCGAAGGATGCAGACGTCGTATTGCACCTCGTCTAAACTGTCTAAACCGTAGAAACTGACAAGGATGTCGACTTGTTTGTTCGCAGAGCATGACAAATGCCATTTCCATTACGGTCAATAACGTTATTGCCAGTCCCAAAGGCTATCCAAATGTATGCAGCTGAAGAAAAATATGACTAGCTCGTACATCATAATTATCACCACAGAGTGTATGAAATATGAGTTGGTCCCCTTTCCAAAACAGTCTGCACAATGACAAGTCAGTCTCCTCAAGGTCACACTCTAGCATATCATAGTTGTACCTATTGACGATCACTGAGGTTCCTGATGTGGCAGTCATTTCCGTTCAACTTGGGTATTCGAGATTTGGTGGGGAGAAATAAAAATAGCTCATGTTTCTTGATGACTGACAATGGAAGTAAATCCAGTTTATTGGCACCGTCTTGCCCCTGGTTACCTTCATCCAAGTCTCGTTACCACGCTACTCTCGTTTGGATTATTTGATGCTGCTGGGGAGGTTCGTGTCCCAGACAATCTCAACACTGGAGTTAACTAAATGCTTCCTGATGTGAGGAATAACAGCAGTGTCTGCATTCATCAAACGTGGTGATGTTGGTTGTGGAAAGGATATGGGAAGGACCGAGGGTATGGAAGAGTTTGTATTGTCTGAAAAATGCACACATATAAAGGTTCTTTGCAGCAAGACGATGCATAACCGTGAAAAAAGGGTCAGTCAATTCTTCAGCATTGAAATGTTTCCTGCCTGCTTGGTTTTGGACTGTGGCGCAGGACATTTGCAAATGGCGCGTAAGCTCTTCTTTAATGGGGCATGGATTGAATGCGTTATGTCAACGGTCACCGATTTATCGTTGTTGTACTAATCTTTGCCCATGCTTCGATCGCACGGGCGATGTTAAAGCAAAGACGCAGTCCTCATTATGATGGCGTTTCTCAACTTTCGGAAGGTATGCTATCTCAAACTCTGATAATTCGGGTTCATGGACGCAAAAATCAAGCAAAAATGTGGTGTGTTTTTTTGGTTTGCCACATATATCCCATGAAACAAATTCAGTAAAACAGCACTTATTTCAGTGGGGGTGAACAATGGACCCCCAAATTTTTACTGGCCCCGCTCAAAAAGTGAGAAGTTATTATTGAAGGAGCAACAAAAATGTGGTGCTTTAAATTTAGTCGGCATTCCCCTTATCCCTTGAAAAAAAGAAGAAAAAACTGCATATATCCGTTTAACGGGGGTAAATGCATGGACCCACCTAAAATGTTCTGATGCCAATAACAAAATATGTCTGTAACATATGTCAGTGTAATAGGGCTAAGGGTTCAGTGGGGGATGATAAATTGTGGACCCACTCCAAATATATGCTAATTCGTACGAAACTTTGAAATCGTGGCGTTCTAGGAAGAATGCAGTAAAACAAGTTGGTGGTTTTATTCGTTAAGCCCCATATAATCCCATGACAGAGTATAGTAAAAAGGCATATTTCGGTCCAATAAGTGGTAAACAAAATGATGGACCCACCCAAAAATTGTTCACCACCAATCAAAGCGTGAAATATTATTGTTTAATGAAGCAACACTAAATATTTGGCGCTTTTATCCGGTCTGTACCACATCAAAGGGGGGTGAAAACTTATGAACCCACCTAAACAAATTGCAGACTCCGATCAAAAAGTTAAATCCTATTGTTTAAGGATGCACACCCAAAATTGGTGCTTTTATCCAGTCTGTCCCCATCAAGTTGCCAAGGTACCTGACTGTACATGTACGCATGCTTAAATACACACATACATTCATATATACAAGCACCACGGTGTTTATTATTATTTTTATTTGATCTTGAAATTCAAGGTCATGGGCAGGCTTCTTGCACACATACATGCATACATATATATAGTTTCACACATTAGTACATATATACAAAAACAGTGAGTGGTGCTAATAAAAAAGTTACACGTCCGGTAACATATAAATTTGGCCTTGTAATCCAAGGTCAGTGACGCATCATTACGATATATTGACACATTTCCTTGCTTTTATTTGACAAGAAAAAATGTGCCGTGGCCTTTACAAACCGTACTAAAATAGATGACCTCATAACAGTCTCGCATTGGTATGGCTGAACGAGACAATACATTTAATTACTAGTGACAAACCCGGAAACATTTCAGTGACATCATTCTCACAAAATGCAATGAATGCGCACTTCGGATTTTCATGTATGGCACAGGCCCCGACATACAACCAATCCGAGTAGTCAGAGCAGTGGTTCCACACTATGGACAATTGTCAACCAGATTAGATGCGTTGAGAATCGTGTGGCTCCGATAGCGGCGACTACCTAAACCACATTGCGGAAGTATGTTCGTCTTTCTAGTTGGGTTATACATTGCGGAAGTATGCTAGTCTTTTTACGTTATGGCTTATAGGTTACATAACTGTGTCTCTAAACTTATAACAACATATATCACTGTATGCATCATTTGGACATCTTTTCCAGGTTAGTGGAAATATATTTTCATTGGCGTTATTCATAGTCGACACCTGATTGAATGAAATTAGTGATTATAATTCAGCGATGTTTATATATATATGACAGTAGCATATCCATGTCAATAACATACATCTTATAGAAATGTACACCTGACAGTATCATACACCTGACGGTAACCTATAGCTGACAGTAACATCACCTGGCCATAACACACAATTAACAATAACAAACAAGTGAGAATAACATAACCTGACAATGACACACACCTTACAGTAACACACGCCTGTCAGTGACAGACACCATGACACATGTACACACCTCACAGTGACACAAACCTCACGGTGCCACACATACACCTCACTGTAACAAACACCTCACAGTGACTAGCACGTCACAGTGACACACACCTCAGTATGACACTCACCTCACATTGACACAAACACAGTGGCATAAAACTTATATGAAAACACACCTCGTAGTGACACACTCCTCACAGTAACATACACTTCACAGTCATTTAAACCTCACTGTGAAACACACCTCTTAGTGACACATACCTCACAGTGTCACACAACTCACAGTGACACTCACCTCACAGTGACATTCACCTCACAGGGACACACACCTCACAGTGACACACACCTCAATGTGACATACATCTCACTGTGACACACACACCTCAATATGATACTCGCCTCACATTGACACAAACACCTCACAATGACACACAACTCACAGTGACATAAAACTCATATGAAAACACAACTCACAGTGACACACTCCTCACAGTGACATACACTTCACAGTCACTTAAACCTCACTGTGACCAACATCTCTTAGTGACACACACCTCACAGTGTCACACACCTCACAGTGACACTCACCTCACAGTGACACACACCTCACACTGACACACCTCACTGTGACACACACACATCTCACACTGACATACACATCTTACATTGACATACACCCCACAGTGACATCAAACTCACATTAACTGACACCTCACAGTGACACACTCCTCACAGTGACAGACATCTCACAGTGACACACACACATCACAGTGACACACACCTCACAGTATCACATACATCACAATGACACACACCTTACAGTGACACACACCTCACAACGATACCCACCTCACAGTGACACACACACACACACACACACACACACACACACACACACACACACACACACACACACACACACACACACACACACACACACACACACACACACACACACACACACACATCACATCACAGTGTCACACACCTCACAGTGTCACACACACATTACAGTGACAAACACCTTACAATGACACACACCTCACAGTGACATACACCTCACAGTGACACACACCTCACAGTGTCACACACCTCACAGTGACACACACCTCACAGTGTCACACACCTCACAGTGACACAACTCACAATGTCACACACCTCACAATGCCACACACCTCACAGTGTCATACATCTCGCATTGACACACACCTTGCAGTGACACACACATTAGAGTGACACACACCTTACAGTGACACACACTTTACAGTGACACACACATCACAGTGACACACACATCACAGGGACACACACCTCACAGTGTCACACATCTCGCATTGACACACACCTTACAGTGACACACACATTAGAGTGACACACACCTTACAGTGACACACACCTTACAGTGACACACACATCACAGGGACACACACCTCACAGTGTCACACACCTCACAATGGCACACAACTTACAGTGACACACATCTCACACTGACACATACCTCACAGTGTCATACACCTTACAGTGACACTCACCTTACAGTGACAGACACCTCACAGTGACACACACCTCACAATGTCACACATCCCACAGTGTCACACACCTCAAAATGACACATACCTTACAGTGACACACATGCCTCACAGTGACACATAACTCACAGTGACACACACGTCACAGTGACACACACCACACAATGACACACACCTTACAGTAAGACACACCTCACAGTGACACACTCATCACAGTGACACACACTTTACAGTGTCACACACCTTACAGTGAGACACTCCTCTCAGCGATACACACCTCACAGTGACACACACCTCAAAGTGACATATACCTCACAGTGACATACACCTCACAATGACACACTGCTTACAATGACACACACCGTACTGTGATACACACCTCACAGTGACACACACCTCTCAGTGACATACACCTCTCATTGACATACACCTCACAAACACACACACACCACAGTGACACACACCTCACATTGGTGCTGGATAAGAAGTATTTAAAAATTCAGTTGCCACTTCTCTTTTGAACAGTAAGCAACATTGAGTTTGCACTGTTTTTGAAAATCCCACGCACCCTCCCTGATATTGGGTTAACAGTGGTTTTCTAATAGATCAGCTTGTGCACTGCGTGTAGACACAATGTGAAACATTGAGCACAGAGTAGTTGACAAAGTTTTTTTTTTTTTTTGACGCTTTTTCCCTGCTTTAGTTTGGTACACGAAGTTTTGCATTATTGCTTTTTCCTCCACTGAATGTTCTGTAGTGTACGCAGGGTTTTTAGGGAGGGTGCTTTTTATAAGTACGTTTTGTGTGGCAGTTCGGCCAAGCCTTTCTGTGTGATGTGTTACTAGTTGATATTTTTGTTATTTATGTGTATGTATATGTGTGTGTGTATATATATATATATGTATATATATAATAAAGCACCTTTATTAATTATGTGTTATTACCATTATTTTCATTATGGTTTGTTTACCAGTGTTGTGGTGATTAAGCCACTTCTATTTATTACGCGTTCATGGGGGATTGAGTACCCCAGCTTTTTTGTTTGTACATGTATGTGTATGGCTAAAGAACTTGGTAATTTCGCCCCTACTATGGAACTTGTAAACAATCATGATTGTCACTTCCATGTAGGGGCTCTTCAGCACTCCATGCCTATGATTAACACGGTATTAAATATATGGAATGCCATTTTCTTACTCATACATGTTTTTCTAGTTATGACTGATATTTACATATTGAAAGGTATTGAATGGTATGTTCAAATAGCATTAAGAGTACCATTATGACATACTGATTTATCACTGAATGATATTGAATGATATGTTCAAATGCCATTGCGAGTACCACTGACTGGTCCAGTGGTATTGAACGGATTGTTCAAATACCATTGGGAGTACCACTGGAACACATGGGTTTTTCATTGAATGGTACATTCAAATACCACTGCGAGTACCACTGAAGCCTGATATATCATTGAATGGTCCAGCGGTACTGAATGGTATGATGTTCAAATACCATTGAGAGTAACACTGAGACATACTGATTTATTATTGAATGGTATTGAATGATACGTTCAAATACCATTGAGAGTACCATTGATTCACTGATTTATCATTGAATGGTATTGAGTGATATGTTCAAATACCATTGAGAGTACCATTGAGATATTATTCAATGGTCCAATGGTACTGAATGGGAGTTTCAAACATAATTGAAAGTACACTGAGTCCTACTGATTTACCATTGACTGGTCCAAGGGTATCGAATGGTATTCAATGGTATACCATTGGCTCTTTTTATAAGAGGACCAGCAGGTAAAAGCTTAAAGGTCACCAGTTTGAACAGTCAGCGGTTCCGCCTGAACAGCCATAGAAAGCGAGCCTAGCGTGGTGACTAATAGTGCGTGTGACGACAGTTGCTGCTCACCTGTTCCAACTGTACACTTCCCACCAGTCGACGCCACCTGAGATCCGGTGAATGAAAAGACAACTAGAAAAGCGCGCCGAAAAGCTGCAAAAGGAATACACGATGACAACTGGAAATGCATAAAGAATTGCATCCACCGCGGTAAGGGCAACAACAAAATGGTACAGTGCCATTTGTGCCAGGTGTGCGTGCATCCGGAGTACGTGGGCGAAGATGAGAAGGACATCGTAGGCATTTGATTATGCACATCCTGTCGTATATTATCAATACTCGTAGAGCGTCTACTCGAGAAGACGTCTTTGCTCGAGTCGTTGGTCGTGAAACCCGAGCGATTGAACCAGCAGCGTGTCACCTTGGACGGTAAGCAGCGTCAAGAGATACGAGGTCTACGAGACGACATAAGGACGTCAGGCAAATGTCAAAACACCGACACCAAAACCGACGAAGGGAGACCGCAGGCAGTGACGCTGTCTGCCGTGGGAAACAGCCTACTACGAGATGTTTGCGTGAAGAAAAGTTCCCATGGAAACCCAATAATAACGTAAATAAGTAAATCGGGCGCCACCCTTACCGATATTGGGGAGATGATTGAAGACGCGGCCAAACTAAAACAATCAAAGAAATCTTCATCCTCGGAGGCACTCACGAGGCAATGAGTGAAACAAACGTTGCCGACATCAAAGAAAACATCGCACGACAACTACGAAAGGCAACAACCGTGACACCAATCGTCACTGTGAGCAGCGTGCCTAGCCAAACCAGGACGTTATGCCGACGTCAACTCGCAAGTGAGAACAACATGCAACGAAATCGACGTCACATTCGTCGACAATGACGCCAACTTTACGTTCCGAAAGGGGCCGTCGACTATGCTGCTTTCCAGAGGGACGGACTGCACCTTTCTGTGAGTGGAATTGACAGATTGCTGTCAAATCTCGCTCTCCCGGAACCGTTACCGAGGCGCAACCAACGTCAACAACAACACCGACATATGGCTATGCCGAGGGCAGCGAACCATGGTCAATCACGCAGTACAAGAGCGTCGCCTGACAATAAGTGGTCAGTGGTTGAACGCCATACTCGTCAGATGCACCCGCTGGACAAGTGTGCCAAATGTGGAAAGAAGAACTACCTGCAGATACCCCAAGAAAGTGCAGTGTCGTCAGCGCGGGGATCGGGGACATAAAGAAAAACACCACACCCGTGATTAGGGAATGGGCCTAAACGAGCAGGTCATTGAGCTCATCAAACATGCAAATTGTGAACTCTAATACAACGCGGTATTGTGTTCCCAATCCTACAGGGAGCACAACACACAAATGGAATCTGCCCTCCATCATTAATTTAAACGCCAGGTCTCAGAGCATTGAATAAACTGCGAGTACCTGTAGTAACACATGATGTGTCAATGGTATGTGTTAGTGTGAAACATGGTTTAAAGAGTATATGAATTCTAATAGACTTACTATGCAAGGGGCTAGGAGAGGAAAGATAGAGGTCATGGACGAGCCGGAGGTGTAGCTTGCTAAATTAGAAATGACTTAATGTGTACGAGGTTGATTGATATGAACGTTCACGATTTAGCGGTAATATGGATTTAGATTATGCCGAAAAAATGCAATGTATACTGTTAGCATGTACATTACACTCCAAAGACTGAGTATTTGAAAATACGTAACCATATAATCACGTGCATAGATATATTATGTTAACAGACATCCAGAATGTGGTGTGATTGTACCTGGGGGTTTCAACCAGTTACACGACAATTTTATGAAAACGCACTATAGATTTGTCCAAGTAGTGAATCTAGTAACACGTGGACAGGCGATATTAGGTACAATATGGACGAATGTGGAGGAGGTGTATACATCGTCTGTTACTATTTCCAAACTTGGGTCATCAGACCACAACATGGTGTCGCCTAAACCAAAATGTAACCGTTTAGTTGCATGACACTGGGTGTGTGACACGTTTAACCACTAAGGAGTATGGGGCCAAATGAAAAAGCCGCATTTGCTATGGCGTTGTCTGACATTAAATGGGAACCACTATTTAGGCTTTGCAGATCAGTATTTATATTACAAAACTGTTATTTGCAACCTCATGGAAATATGCTTTCATACTAAGGTCGTGACGTGGCACACAGCTAATAAACCATGGGTTACGGACTGGTTTAGAGCATTAGTACGTAAAAGACAGTGCGCTCACATGAGTGGTGATTTAAACCAAGCAAAAATATTGCGTAATAAGGGTAACTGCGCCGCTTCGAGACATAGGTACATTTTTTACCAAACACAAATTGCAGCAATTAATGAATTAGGTTCCCACGATTGGTGGTAAAATATGAAAAAAAATAATGGGACTTAAAACAAATTACAATTCATGCATGCAAGGTCTTGCTAACAAAACAACGAATGATGATTGTGCGTTACTGGGGAGTAGAATGAACGAGTTTTTTTTATCTGTAAGTGAACATTTACCTCGTTTAAATAAGGATCACAAAATATTCACAGTAAACGAGGAACTGCCAGATCAGTATGTCATCAGTGAAATTACTACTTTCAAAGCTTTACTGAATGTTAAAGTGAATAAGGCTTACTGGGCCTGATGATATTCCTGCGTGGGTGTTAAGAAATCACGCAAACGTCCTCGCTCGTTCATAAACCATCTTCATAAAACTTCATAAACTGCTATCTTTAACAAGTCTCTAAGAGAAGGAGTACTCCCTAATATATTAGACCAATATCATTAACACCAAGAGCTGCTTATTACTGTTTGAATCAGTAATAATGAAATGGGTGGATGACACAATTAAAGGAGAAATTGATGCTAAGCAATTCGGTGGAATTAATCGAACTTCCACAACAGACGTTCTTGGCGAAATGGTACACATATGGTATGAGGCGACTGATAAATAGGATTCTTATGTCCGAATCGTAATGCTAGATTTTAGCAAAGTGTTTGACCTCATTAATCATAATTTGTTACTAGAAAAGCTACAGTTGTATGGTTTGCCTTCACATATTGTAAGATGGATGACAACATTTTTATTTGACAGAACTCAACAAGTAAAAATAGGAAATTAATATTTGCATTCTGGTCACCCCAACAGGGGTGTACCACAAGAAACAATGTCTGCACCTAAATGTTTCCTAGTTTACATACATTATTTATAAATGCCTGTTCCGTTATGTAAGTATGTATATGACAGTACTTTGTTCGAAGTATGCGATAGAAAGGGTGTATCTGTTATACAAGAATCGGTTGACGTTGCTGCTAGGTGGACAGAACAGAATGATATGAAAATGTATTCAGGAAAATCAAAAAAGATGATCATCTGTTTTGCACAAGACCACAATTTTCGAAACACTATCCCGAATATAAAGATCGATGGAAAAGATGTTGATCAAGTAAACCATGTCAGACTTCTAGGTGTTACAATTTCACAGGATCTGACATGGAATAAGCATGTGGAAAATATTGTAAAAAAAGGCCGGGAAACGACTGTACATGTTGTATCAGTTAAAGCCAGTAGGAATTAGCCGGAATGATCTGGTCACTATATATGTCAGTGTTGTGAGACCTGTTTTAGAATATGCATGCCCTGTACGGCACACTAACTTGCCACAATATTTATCTGACAGTATTGAAATGATATAGAAAAGAGCATTAAAGTGTATTTTTCCTGGAATAAATTACAATGAAATACTCAGGTATGTTAAATTGGAGACATTGAAAGCAAGACGTGACTGCCTTTGTCAAAAATGTTTATATAAGATTAAAGTTAGTACACACAGATTAAACTATCTGCTGCCTGACAAAAGGCATACCAAATATGACATCAGACAGCGTAAAGTGTACCCTTTGCCAATAACCCGAACAAACCGATATCGTAACTCTTTTATACCATGGGGATTACACAACTGCCAATAACGAATGAAGAGCAAAGGGATGGTATTTATACTGTATGACATTTCAGTGTATTAATACTGTAAGACGTGTCAATGTATTAGTTGTATTTTATTGTATACTGTGAATTCAACTCAGTTGAGTTGCTAATAAACTTGTGTTATTCTTATTCTTTTATTCTGAATTGACCCAAGTCCTGCTACTAAAATATTATAAAAAAATGGCAGTGTCCTCAGTTATAACTGTGAATGAATTCATGTAAATATGTAAAAGTAAGTTTGTGTTTACAATCAGGATGAATTCTTTAAAATGACAAAATGCATGCATTACTTGTGTTCAACATGAGTTTTTACGCAATGCAACAAGACAACACCAGATATGGAAGAAATGTGGCCAGAATAACCTTCTGACATTTATTTAATATTCACCCGATAATTGGATGAGTTGTTAGCTAAAACACAATACAATCAAATGTGGGCCATTTGAGGTCTTAAACATTGCCCCATTTATTTTATCTATACATTCTAAAAACAAGGCCCACATTATAGAATACCATACTTAAATTATGGTAATACACCAGAACTATTAAAAAGACGCCTCCCAGACATTTAGACGATTAAAACTACTAACTATTACCACATCCTAGAGAGAGGTGGGGCCATTCCGCCTTCCGCCACACCGTTTATTAATCCTATTTTAATTACCGCCCTAAAAACCCTGCGTACACTTGAAGGAGGAAAAAGCTTTAAGGCAAAACCTCGTGTACCATTTAGAAACAGGGAAAAGCGTCAGCAAAGCTAAAATTAACACATGTGCGTGTTGTGAAAATCCCATACATACTTATAACTAGTCTTATGGCAGGAGGGGAGGGAGGTGGAGTCAAAACTGATACGATATTCGATAAACAACTGAACACGAGGAATTTCAAATGTGGCCGCTGCTGGAGGTGCAGTGGCCTTTTATGTCCTGAATGGTCGGACTAGGTTTTACTGTATCACTACGCTAAAGCGCGGGAAGGCCGGCACGCCTTCAGGCTATTGGACTCTGACCTGGTCAAGGTACAGTGTCAGCTTGTTTACCTAGCCTGCAGGCTGGCTCTAGGACTTTAGTGTTGCCTTGGTTGCCTCGCGTAAAACTTGTTATGCAATGTAATCGCATAAATCCCTTTACGCAATGCAACAAGACAACACCAGATATGGAAGAAATGTGGCCAGAATAACCTTCTGACATTTATTTAATATTCACCCGATAATTGGATGAGTTGTTAGCTAAAACACAATACAATCAAATGTGGGCCATTTGAGGTCTTAAACATTGCCCCATTTATTTTATCTATACATTCTAAAAACAAGGCCCACATTATAGAATACCATACTTAAATTATGGTAATACACCAGAACTATTAAAAAGACGCCTCCCAGACATTTAGACGATTAAGTTGAAAGCGGGGACTTACTGTAGACTTCAACAGCAGTTGAACGCAAGTTGAAAGCAGAGACTTAGTCATTTTCAAAAATTCATTGTAGTTGAACACAGGTTGAAAGCAGGGACTTTGTAATTTTCAGAAATTCACCCAGGTTGAAAACAAGTTAAAAGCAGGCACTTTGAAATTTTCAACAACTCAGTTTGAACACAAGTTGAATGCTGTGATTTTGATTTTCTCCAAAACTCATGTTGAACACAAGTAATGCATGCATTTTGTCATTTTAAAGAATCCATCCTGATTGTAAACACAAATTAACTTAGGCCCTACTCTTATATATTTACACAAATTCATTTACAGTTATAATATAATAACTGAGGACACTGACATTTAAAAATAATATTTCAGTAGCCGGAATTGGGTCAATTAAAAAATGAATTGGAATTATTCAATTCCTTAATTGGACAAAGTTTAAATAAAATGAACAAAACTTCATATTCTTCTTGTATGATAAAGTTTTATTTCCGATGTGGTCCTCAATCTATGCTGCATCTCTTTCTTGTCAGACACCCTTCAATTGCACTGTTCTATCTACACTAGTTCAAATTTAATTGCAATTAGCAGCTACAGGCACAAGCCACTTGCATAGTAGGACTCCACTTGCACATAATGGTAGGTAGGTAGGCTTTATTTGGTATTGTATAAATCATACATACAAACATAAACAATCGGTAAAACAATCGACAAAATGATATACAATTCCAGGTTGACAGCAGAGCCAATTAAGGCTGTAACCAGTTTGTTTTAAATATTCCAATGTAAGATGATAATAATTAAGTAAACTAGTCACCATCACCCCCAAACTAACTATTATCAACAATGATTTCATGCATAGTGTGTTGGTTATGTGGAAAGGGGTGTCAGAGATAAGGTAGATTATGTGGACATCTCTAAGGGATGAAGAACATTAATTGTTATACAGATTGAGGCACATACAATTGTAATTAAAGTGGTAGCAGTGCATATGTAGACCAGTGGCAACCCCCAGCACAGCTAGGACAGCCCCCTGTCAGCTGCTCCCCAGCTGATGCTGCTCTAGGGGAGCTTATCATTTATCAAGCATCCACCCTCCTTTGGCTGGAGCATGCCCCTAGTGAACTTTGACACTAATGGGGTACAGGATTGTACAGCTTTTATTGGCCAATTGTGGACATCATGTTTACAGTGCATTTGTTGTATTAAAGTAAAGAAAAATAAGGATGATCCATGAAATTATTCATACACTCAAACAACAACAACGTGTACTGATCCAAAGCTCAGTATTGACAATATGTGGAATATTCACAGACATGTTATTATTTACTGCGAGTCTATCTTGTACTGCTATTTTTGAATACAGGGGTCATGTTCTAGTTAGACTTCCTGTCCGTTGCACACGAAGAAAAGTGCAGTGTATTTTTGAGAAATGATTTTTTACAAAATTCACATGCTGTGACATAAGTGCGTTTGAATAGGGAGATTTTCATGTGTGATTGTAAAAGGTGTTGACTGTAAAATGGTGGATTTCTAGATGATTTGAATAAGCGGAAGGATATTTGGCAGCAATTTGTCTGTGTGACCTGTTTGCAGAGTAATTCTTGCCGGCATTTGTAAATATTGATGGGTGTCACACATACAGGCATTTTACGAGAGCTGGAAGTATGCAATTTTTGTTAAAATCTATCGGCATGTCAATGAGATGATGGTAACAGCAGGTGAGAAGTTTAAGACATTTTATAGGTCACGTTTTCTTATAATCAGACAAAACGTTAACATGGTCGCCTATGGGAAAACCAACAGTGGGCTGACCCCAATAAAGACCCTGGCAACGGAAGCATGCTATTGTCATTGCATAATCATGGAGGACGCATTTTACTTCAAATATCTTGAAGCAATCACTGATAATATATGTATGGCAAAACAACAGTTGAATGGGACAAACCGTTTTTGGATATTGCAGACTTCTCATCAGTCTGCAAGTCCAAATCACAGTGTCGGAACACATGTCTTATATGGGGGGTGGGGTGGGGTGTGTATGCTACTAGTTAAGCCTCAATTTGCAAATCTGTATGATAATGAACCAATGACATTGCAGCAGGGTGATCCATCAATCGTTTTTGTTTACTTCTGCTAGTTAAACACACTTGAAGATCTTGTCATTGACCCTAATGAAGCCTGATGACAGTGACTAACTGGAGTTGGCTGTAGCCCCAGACTGTTATCAGATACTGTTTACTGGCAGGACCTTCTGGCCAATCAAGCAAGTGGCATTGTTTTCTGAATGTCTGCTAATTAGGCTGTGTAATATTATGTAATTGAACTGCATAAGACGTCTGGCCTTTTGAGATTTCACACCCTAAGGTGACTTTTTGTTGATATTTACCTTTGTAAATAGGGCGCAAAGTCATAAAATCAATATAAATTTGAATGTAACATATAACAACTCGCTGTATTGAATATTCTTATAAAAAACATATTGGACTTTCTGGAAAACTGTTATAGGAGTTCATACGTGCCACCTGAGGATGTTGTGCTAGATTATAAATTGTCCGACAGTGAAATGCTTATTCACTCAGTGCCCTGTCAAGTAGGGTGGCTCTTTTGAAATGTGTATAAAAAACGAACACGTGGATGAATTAAACAAAAAATACCACACAGTGTATGAGATAGGAGAGCCGCTTTTGACACAAGTGATCACAGCTTTCTCATTGAACGCCTATTAAAGTGGTATGGCATATTTGGCACAGGTGTAAGCTGGTTTTCTTCATATCTAACTGATAGATACCAAACTATAAAGATTGCTGCACTGCCGACTTTATTTGGTGTTCCCCAGGGTTCTGTTCTTGGGCCTTTGCTTTCTGCTCTTTACACCACGCCACTAATCTCTGTTATACAAAGACATAACTTGGATCATCATCTTTATGCTGATGATACTCAGATCTACATTTCATTGGCTATCCCGGATACAAATCGCTCCCTTAACCAACTTAGTGATTGCCTTCAAGATATTTTCCACTGGATGACTGACAGCAAGTTGAAATAAAATGAAAATGAAACGGAATTGATCATTATTGGTACTCCAGTGCAGCGTAGTAAACTGGATGTTTTTTTCTACGCGTATTTTGAATCAGTATATCACGCCAGCAACCTCCGTGCGAAACTGAAAATCATAGTGGGAATTAGTCCCTCAATTTGAGAATCAACTTCAAAATTTGCTGGCTTGGCTTATGTACTATTGCTCTCAACAGTGATACAAACCTATTTTGTTTCCAGTGTACACCAGGGGAGAGATAGTGGAGGTCCCAAGTCAAACGTGGGAATACAGCGGAACGTTGATGACCTGCCAGCATACAGACAAGAGTAAGACTATCACCCGGGTCGTGTGGTACAAGGGGAGTGTGGTGCCCGAAAACCGAGTATATGGACACATATCTGGCAAACATGGAGTAGCATTAAATGACTGGAAAAACAAAATTGTGGTGGGTCAGCTGTTTGAGAAAGTACACAAACTCTACATCAACAGAACATTTCTGGCAGATGAAGACAGATATTTTTGTGACACTGGTGATAGTACGACAGGCTCTGCACTGCTAACAGTGAATGGTGAGTACTAATGTTCATAGCAGTAACACATTTTCCTTTTAAATCACAACTGAACTCCCATTTCTGTCAGAGTCTGTTATTTACTGAAAAATATAAAACATCTGGAAAATAGGACTGTACAAGTATATGTTACCATCTTTCAAGAACATTTGTATTGCATTTAAGGTTATCATGATACTGGGTACCAGTTATTTCAGCCATGATGGCTCCATCGATCATACTTTCATCTTTCAGTCAAACCATTCCATATATTCCAAGAACCAAAAGTCATTTCTTTGTTATTTGTCTTTTTATCCACCCAGAACTTTCTAGGATGTTCCGTAAATAAGACCATATCTTTCTCCCTGCTGACGAATACAAATTTCCATATCAATGCCATTTAACTGTTACATTTCCAAGTTATTGACATTTGACCTTGACAGTCATGTTCCAGAATGGAACATCAGATTTGAATTTGACATGCATGCGTACAAAAATATTGATTCTGCAGAAACAAATGCATTTTATTATCTGTTTCATTTAACCTTGAAAATTCTCACTCAATTAATTACAGTTGATCTTGACATTCAGGGTCAGTAACTCACTGTCCTAATTGGATACAATATGATTACATAAAACATACATACAAAAACAGCAGTACTACGGAAAAAATAGACAATTCATGGTCATTGATATTTGAATTTCAAGGTCAAGGGATCTGGCTGTCAGATGAGATCTTGGCGTGGATCTGGCTGTCAGATGAGATTTGGAGGCGGGTGATATTTTGATACTGAATTGTACCACTTCAGGTTTGGACTCCTCAGCTGTTATAATTGCACCCAGGTATTTGAAGCTGGATATGCTTTTAAGCTTTTGGCCATTTCCTTTTATTTCTGTCTTGATGCCGTTGGGGTTGTTGGTTATCAGCTTGGTTTTCTCGGCACTGATCTCCTTGCCATATGTTGCAGAGTTTCATCAAGGCGCTCCACTAGCGAGTTCTTGTTCTTCACCTACCCAGCTATCAGTATCATCTGCAAAATGTAGTTGGGTGATTGTGATGTATCTGATGCTGACTTTTCCAGCAGGATTTTCCAGCACATCAGTTATTATTCTCTCGAGGAAGATGTTGAAGAGAATGGGTGAGAGTAGACAGCCTTGTCTGACTCTGACAATTGTGGAACCTCTCGCTTATAATGCAATCACATATATAACATTTATGATTGAGCGTAAATCATATGAATTTGATTTGATAAATTTAGGCACATATTTATAAATATGAATGAGGTAAAGGATGATGAAATATGGATGGTGATCAGAAATACATATTTTTAAAGTACTAGTTGAACAGTTGTCTGGATATCCTGAAAGTTTGCATAGCAAATTGTCCAGAAGAGTACACTTATGTGCAGAAAATCTAGTTGGCAGACTGATTTCTGGATAAAACCCTTTGCAAGGACAATATCTAAATATTCACAGAATAATGGTTTTTCAGACATTTTTAGTAAGTTTATGTTGTAATTATTGGCAATACCTACCTAACATTTAGACTTTTGAACTGATTTCAAAATACCTGGTAATATAGCGAATTCGTCTGTAAAAATGTGGTCATTTTAGTTTATATCTCTGGGTGATCAATACTTATTTCCAATTACTACTTTTTTCTTTGATTAATTTTGTTTCCAGATACTTCAATAAATTGACGTCCCCATATTTCAGAGTATGCAGAGATAACTATTTATAGTTATACTTGTCACTTGGTATCTTGCAAGAACTCCATGCGTCATGCAGATTTTACCTTGTGAACTAAAATTATAACCATCTTATTTTAGCAAGGAAGTATCAGTCTTATCAGCCAGCTGTGTTTCCTGGATATATAGGGCCCCAAAAAGCAGTGATTGTATTTAAAACTTTCCACAGGTATTTTGATTTAATCATTTTTTCCATTGAGACTTTGACAATTTAGTCTTAAAATTGTGAAAGTGTTACAATTCGTTTTAAATTGTCATCATCACTATGTAAGAAGAGTGTTTGAATGTTATGGGTTCACCATCCAATGAATCACTGTTGTCATTATTTAACTCATGATTAAGAGAATTTGCTCATAAACCACCAAAATTGTTCTAGAAACGCTCATCGTTTGACTTTTGGCCGCATATTGTTTTTAAACAAGTAATGCTGTAACATAAACCTAGGGAATATTTTAGTACTATATTAAATGAACGGTTATAATAGCACATTGTTGTATTTATGACATTGCTTTGCAGGGGGGGGGTACGTAGAGCCACCTCCAAGAGATGGTACAAACAAACTACAACGAAAGGTTCACCAAATAACTATGACAATTTATTTAGATGTGTATGCTTAAATGCCAGAAACATAGTAAATAAGAGAAGCGATTTAGAAATCACCGTAGCAGATATTGACCCAGATGAAATCGGCTTCACAAAATCTTGGGCACATGAAGACTTGGTAGATACTGAACTAGCTCTATCAGGTTATGTCATGTTTAGAATGGACAAACAAGAGAGAAAGGGAGGTGGGGTCATTCTGTATATTAAAGAATCTATACAGGCATACGAAGTATGACTGAATAGTGAAGCAGATTACAAGGAAGCAATTTGGTGCAACATAGTTACCAGAAAGTCAACATTAACAATAGGACTAGTTTATCGTAGTCCTAGCATACAACAAGAGGATGATGGAAAACTGCACAATGCTATAAAAGAGATGAGTAAAGGGGAATGTGTTATAATGGGTGATTTTAATCACAGACATATCCAGTGGAAATCACTAGAGTGCTGGAGGTGATGACTAACAGTTTCTGCTTGTAATACAGGACTGTTTTCGTACTTAACATGTTTTGGAACCAAACAGAGGTGGGAATGTGTTAGATCGAGTGTTCTCTTCTCAGAACGAATTAGTTGATAATGTGAAAGTATATGAACCTTTGGGATCTAGTGCTCATAACCAGATCCATTTTAATATAAAAGTACAATCGGGGAATAATGGTAAAAAGCAACAGAGGAGAAACTTCAACAAAGACAAATGTAAACAGATCAGAAAATATTTAGCACACAGATTGGACTACCTTAATGAAGGGAAAAACAGCAACAGAATGTTGGACCGTTTTGAGAGATGAGATTGAGGGCATTATTGATAGATTTGTTCCCTTGAAAAAGCAAGGGAAACGATCCATGAAGAAACATTGCTTACAAATAAATTATGTGGAGAGTTTATAGAGACACTGGAAATATAGAAGACTACAAAGGGGTCCTTAACATAGCTACAGCTGAAATAACAAAATCTAAACAAACGTTTGAGCAAAAATTGATGAATGATATAAAAAAATGACAGCAAGAGTTTCTACGCTTATGTAAGGAGTTAACAGAAGGTTCAAGATAAAGTGGGACCACTTGAAAACAGTGCAGGAAACAGTATGTGATGGGTTTCAGATGGCAAAGGCTCTGAATGAGTATTTCAGCTCAGTGTTTACCACAGAAGATATCAGTTCACTGCCAGTACCAGTTATTAAATTTGAGAGGGACGATTCAGATAATTTAGGGCAGTTGTTTGTTACTCCTGAAATAATATCAAGGAAAATTAAGAAGACGAAAGAAAACAAATCACCTGGAGTTGACGGGATACCACCAAAACTGCTTAAGGAAATTGTAGAGCAAATGAGTACATCACTTGCTATATTCTTTAACTTGTCACTTAAAGAGGGAATCATTCCATTAGAATGGAAAGAAGCAAACATTACACCATTATTTAAAAAGGGATCGAGGTGCAAGACATTACAGACTAATTAGCTTAACATGAGTTTGTTAAACACAAATTAATAAATGAATCTCAACATGGGCTCTTAAAGGCTAGGTCTTGTCTAACCAATTTTGTATGTTTTTTTTAAAGAAATTATAAAGTGGATAGAAAATGGGTCACCAGTGGATGTTGTCTACTTAGATTTTCAGAAAGCATTTGATAAAGTGCCATATCAAAGATTGTTGCTTAAACTTAAAGCATATGGTATAGGGGATGGTGTGATCAGCTGGATAGAAACATGGTTGACAGACAGAAAACAGAGAGTAATAGTAGAGGGGGAGATTTCAAACTGGATACCAGTTTTTAGAGGAGTGCCACAGGGGTCGGTGTTGGGATCTATATTATTGTTGATATGTATATAAATGATTTGGATGATGACATATCAAGCAAAGTACTGAAATTTGCAGACAATACAAAAGTATTCATAAGAGTTAAAACAGATGCAGATAAACACACTTTAAAATATGATCTAAATAGCCAAATTAGTCAAAAGTTCTAAAAAATGGCAAATGTTATTCAGTTTTGAGAAATGTAAATGCATTCACATAGGACATGGAAATGTGGACAAAGAATACATAATGGGGGATACCATATTAGGTAAAACAGTAAAGGATTTAGGAGTGACAGTTTGTGCTGACATGAAAGTTTCAGAGCAATGTGGAATTGCTGCTTCAAATGGTAACCAAATACTAGGGCTAATTAGAAGGAATATCACACATAAGAACAGATAGCTGATTGTACCACTGTACAAAGCAGTAGTTAGACCTCATTTGGAATATTGCATACAGGCATGGAGGCCATATCGTAAGAAGGACATAGATAAGGTAGAAAAAGTACAACAAAGAGCATCTAAGATGGTTTCTGATCTGAAAGATCTTATTCATGAAAGATACCTATTAGAATGCGGGTTGCCAACATTAGAGACTAGGAGACTAAGAGGTGACCAAATACAAGTTTTTTAAATATTGAATGTTTTATTTGCTTCAATATCTTCATAACATTGATAGAAATATTGTCTTCAAACTTAAAAAAGGCAGTAGAACCGGAGGGCACAATGCGGCATTAGTCAAAGAGCAGTGTAGGTTAGATGCAAGAAAATACTCATTCTCTCAGAGGACAATAAATGACTGGAACAAATTATCTGATGATTGTGTTAATGCTAGCAGTGGGAATATACTAAAACAGAAAATTGACATCTATCTGGGGAGGGTGGGCTATACATAGTTGGAAAGTTGTTGGACTCGCAATAAGCCAAAGGCTTCCTTGTCCGCATGCTGTCTGGAGCTTGTAGCCCTGGGCGGCAATCATGTTAAATCTTGTTAAGTCTTGTTGAAAGAACACAGGTAACTAATTGAATGGTTATACGACATATGTCGAATGCATGTAAATTGTACACACTTTTTTACAGTGTGGGTTGCAATGCATAATACAGTAATTTTCAAAAAAAATAGGTATATAAAACAAAAATGCAGCTTGTGTGATATCTTACATACTGAGAGACTTGTTACGGTAGAACATAAGCCAGTTGCAACAGGGAAACAAAGAAGGTGGAGTTTGTTGTTGTGTGCATATTTTAAAACAGTAGTAAAGGTGAGATTGGCTATGTAGAAAGTAATGACAGATGTAGTCACAATGACACATGCTGTGTCAGCTATTCCCAGGAACTCTTGATTACCCCTTATTAAGATAATTGCCCCACATAGCCTGACATAATCACACAGACTCACGATCAAATTCATCAACATATCAACAGTCTGACTGCACATCTATCCATCTTTCGTTTTGCTTTTGCTAACCTATGACAAGGATAAAGGCATTAACATAATAGACTGTACTGACAATCAGTAGGTATATAAAATACATGTTAAAATACAAATTGAAAGTGCTTACACAAGTGGTTGTGCCATTAAGGTAACTTTAGAACAATACTAACCAAACATTAAAGAGAGAAATCATGTTTAAAAAGAAGAGCATATGATGCTTCCTGAATCTATTCTGATAACCTGTATCTGTGTGGGATATTACTCAACGGATGGGTTACTGAAATACCAAAAGTATATGTCATTGTTGTTTCAGTGAAGCCAGAAGGTGTGATTATAACTGCCCAGTCAGTCAGAGAGAACAAGGAGGTAGAGGTGACGTGTCATATGACTCGAGTGAAGCCTGAGGCAGACATCTACTGGAGAAAGGGGCTTGATGGCTCACCCCAGCTAGGAACCACAAAGACTGTGTCTGACTCGGATAAGTCAGATGGAACCTTTCAAGTCAGTTCCACCTACAAAGTGTCCTTCAGTCGCAGTGACCACAACACAAAGTTGTACTGTCTTGTCACTCCACACGGAACTGGTTTCTGGGATAACAACACTGGCATTACAGTTAGTGTTACCTGTGAGTATTTCGGATTTAACAGAATATTCCGCTGATATATCATAGTATCATCTATCATAATTAACCACTTTTTATATCACTGATACTGATATGGAATGACCAGTTTACAAAATAAAATAAATTATATATCATTACATATAATTCTATTAAGGTAAACCATTATCTAGACAAACACCCTGTGTTATAAAACCACTACGGTTATGTGGTCAGGTTCATTACTATGATATGTTCACCTTCTGGACCCTGTAAAGAATACATTTAATCTTAATTAATATTTGATTTAGAATGACAGTTTAAAAATTGTACTAACTCATATGAAATCAGATCGTCAGACAGATTGACCTTGTGTTAAAATGGTTTCAGACCCGCCGAGTGCCAAAGTGAAACAAACTGGTTCTGGGAATCCAAAAGACGGGAGTTCAGTAACACTGACCTGTGACATCACAGCTGGCAATCCTACGGGGATTTTCAACGTGACATGGAAGAAAGGAAGTATACCTATCATTTCTTCTACTGGTAGTCCCTACCAACTAAGTGGCAGAGACTTGAAGATAAGTCCACTTGACCATTCCCGTGATGACGGCAGTTACTCTTGTGCTGCACAGAATGCTGCTGGAACTGGACAATCCAGTCCGTTTCAACTTGTCGTTAACTGTGAGTATTTTCTTCATTTGACAACTTGTGAAGACTAATGATAGATACAGCCTGCAGTTTGTCAGATAGTAAGAAAATATAGGTTTATCATAGCATGGACATCCTACCTGAGACTGTCTATAAATATTATTTGATATCACTGTAACAACAACAACAAAATGCCGCTGGATGTACGCAGGATTTATTTTTGTGTTTTTGAGTTATTGCATTCCCTGTGTTCAAATGGCAATAACTCAAGTAAAGATAATTTCTGTGTGCATCCAGCAATAAATTTATACGTAAGATGATCTAAAAAAATGTTAAATTCCACGATTGCAATTTCATTTACAGCCTGAAACAAGCCACATTGCTTACGTGTGCTCACAGGTGTCTCCGATCATGACGTCACCAACATTTGATGAGCTGATTGCTTTGTGACAAATGACCATGTTTGAGCAGGCTTAGTGACATGATTTTGTGAACAACAGATTTCATATTTGGCATAATACTTGACACAAGCATTAAGTTTATGTATACAATGTTTCAAAGAAATTGGAAACTTAATGTAACTTTGTCTTTTAATGGGCACATTAATTTCTAGAAAAAAAACAGTTGTGTTGAATTTGAATTAAATGGTACTTCTGAAGTATATATAAGCCTAGGATACATTGGCACTTTTTGCTGGACCAAAGTAAAATGTAGACCAGACGAGGTTCACCCCGACTTCAGTGTTTACACTACTCCCAACTGACACCGTCTGTGTCAGATTCCAAACCAGTGTTCTAATCATAGATCCCTGACGTTGGCACTTATCACAGTTGTGTGCCCAGCCCGGTCTTCCTTGTGTCTTTCCAAACATGAATCCTGCTGTAAAGCATTGTAATTTTCCCTAAAACGTAGGCAGTCACTGACATGATATGGATCTTACATTGCATTGGTATCCTACAAACAATTACAAAAACACTTGTATCACACTTGACATTTTTAGGTTTACACACAGATGTTTATCAGCTGGCTATGTAAACCACATTTAAACACCCATTAACGTAAATGTTTTATTTTAGTTATTTTACTTTAAGTTAATATTTCTGAGTTCAAATTGCATGCAGTAACGCATAAGCCTGCATATGTATTATATGTTATTAATTGACTGTAATTAAGTAATTGCATAAATATGACGTAATTGGCCGATTAATAACGTTGATACTTTTCATGCTCATAAAATTATTGCTGCAAGATGCATAGTCAGAATCTGTATTGGTCAAGGTCATATCGTGGTCGAGTTCACCAGTATTGGCTGAGTTCATCAAGAATGTTAATTTATGGCGTTTGCATAATTTCAAATGCCATCATGCATCAGCATAGACTTACCATTGTTCCAACACAAGACAAATAGTCATGTATTCATTCACAGGTCAAAATGTTGAAGGCCGGCCAGAGGATTTAACGCCCATAAATACTTTTGATAATGTATGCAAAGTTGTCAATTGATAAAACTTTTATGAATTGATCATATTTATATTGCTTTCGTATTGGCATGAGAGTAGCCATATTGGCCTGAGGCTGCATTGGGCTGCAGGCTGAGGACAAATGTAGCTACCCAAAGACCAATTTTGTTATGGAGGCAGTACAAATAGGGGCATTTCATAAATTGTTATGAATTGACAATTATGTGTACACATAATTGTGTGTACAAGTGTCTATGGACGTTAAATTCTCTCTTTGTCCGACCTTTTATATTTTGAATAGGCAATGATGTGACTATAAATTAACGTTATTATTTCCTGTGCGTGAAAAAAGTGGTATGTATATGTTGACGCATGATATTTGAAATTACGCTAGTCATAATGTAACATACTGATGACCTCAGCCAATGTGGATGACCTCACCCAATAGTGATGACCTCGGCCAATTTGGATGAACTCGGCTAATATGGATTCTGACTATGTATCTAGCACCAACATGAGCAGGAAAGTATCAGCGTTATTAATCATCCATTTACGTCGTAATTGGGCGATAACTTATAGTCAATTTTAAAAAACCTGGATGTATAAAGTAGAACTGGTGTGTTTAAACTTTAATGCTAGCACTTTCTGCCTTGTGATCCACCAGTGGTTACATATTGCTAAAACAAAAATTTTCCTTTACTTATACATTGGAATGCCAGTAATAAAATTGATAATAACACATAAAAGTGGCAAACCATATGACAGTCAGCACAAACAATTGGCTAAACAAACTGTTAAATGATAAAATGCTTTTTGTCAACCCCCTGTACACAAGTTCAAGAATATGCTGACTGACGTCAAAGCTTTTCAACTTTCTCATGGGCTGTCTTGTACACATAATCTACATGTTCAGAATGTGTCAAGCTTTGATCAAGTAAAGTGCCTGGTACTTGAAGCTATCAACTATTTCAACTTGATTATGTTGATTTAGGTGCCTGCTTAATCCTTCCCTCTCCAAAGAGAAACTAATTCTATTCCACATTGTTATTATGAGCCGATGTATCTGTTTTTAGTCCCACCCAGTACCAAAGTGACCAAGAAAGGCTCCACTAGTCCAACACAAGGTCAGTCAGTGACACTGACATGTGACATCACAGCTGGCAGACCTACTGAAGTCAGCACAGTGACATGGAAGAGAGGATCCACAGACATCACTCCTTCTTCTGGTCCCTATGTTAAAAGTGACAGAGACTTGACAATAAGTCCACTTGACCATTCCCGGGACGACGGTCAGTTCTCTTGTGCTGCACAGAATGAAGCTGGGACTGGAGAATTTGGGACAACTTTTAATCTCCAAGTTAACTGTAAGTACACTGTGGCACTTGTAACTTACTTGGTAATCACTGTGGTCTTTAGTGATAATGAATACATGTGCATGAATGCACACATATATGCATACACATGCACACACATGCACAAGGGCATGCACACGCACACATGCACACATGCATGCACACACATGCACACACATGCACACACATGCACACACATACACACATGCACAGACATGCACACACATACATACATGCATGCACACGCATGCGCACACACATGCATACACGCACGCACACATACACACAAGTCGGCGTGTTTGTCACTGAATAGAATGCAGCTGTAGTATGGTTACCCTACAAGTGCCTTAGCACAGGATATCAACCACACGTTGGCACAAGGGACAAGTACAATTTGCTTATCCATAATAGTATGAAGCCTCTTTGTCTTTTGATTGTTATTTCCAAGCAATCCAGAAATGATTCCTCCACCATTGCCTGCACATTTGATATACCATCGTCACGCATCGTGATTACTTGTACATTTGTATTGTATGCAAATCAACATTACACAGGGTGATACAATGATCTCCATGAACTTGCCTAAAATAATACAAAACGTCCACCAAAATCCACTTTTTCATATATTGTTAAGTGATCTAAAGTCTTACTGCCATTTATGGGATACATTTAATTCATGTTGTACAACTTATTTTCATTGACCATATTATAGAGGCAATGCATGTTATTGCAAACAATTATATTTCATGTCACCTAATAAGTGTAATTGTAATTAATATTAATTAAGGACATAATCTTATCCTAAACACATTTGCAAATCATCACAATTTTTATATGTACCTAAATTTTCTGTCATCCTAACAACTGTTATGTATAATCACCATGCATGATGTCACTATTCGATAGTGCCAATTGAGTGATATTTTTACTTATTTCACAGTCGGTTTACCTTTTGTTCTCATGACATTTCGACTGCTTTCAGCAGTCTTCTTCAGACGACTACCGCTAGATGGCGACACATCAGTCCTTCAGCGCAGACGTAGTCACTTAGGTGTGTGCCACCCACGGCTGCGCCCTGGGTGGCTCTTCAAGAAATCGTCATAGATGTGTGAAAGCCGGTACCGTCCTTCATCTCGGTTCATGCTGTCCTTGGTTTTTCTAATCCAGATCACTTCTTTGATGCCTCCTGTCCTCCAGTCCGACTCCCTGTCCACAAATTTGGCCCCCTCCCAGTCTACTATGTGCTTTTGCTGTGTCATGTGGTCTGTGATGGCTGATTTGTTCATCTCCTGTTCCGATGTTTTTCTGTTGTTTCTGGTGTAGGGTCTGTTGTTACTTTGTCTGCGTCATCTCTGTGTTCTCTGATGCGGGTTCCAAGTGTGTGTTTAGTTTCTCCAATGTATGAGGTATTGCAGTTCTTACATGATATAGCGTACACTCCTTCGCACATCTTGTGTGGTTCCACTTTGTCTTTTGGTCTTACCAGTGACCTCTTGATGGTGTTGTTAGGTTTCATTGCTGTGTTCACTTTGTATTTCTTCATGATCCGTGATGTGGTTTCAGATAATCCTTGGACACACAGAAGTATTACCATGCCTTTGACCATGTCTTTTTCCACAGTCTTCTTCCTGATGTTGGCTACATTCTTTTGTTTCATCTTTCTCTGAACCGTTGATACGGTCCACTGTGGATTCCCGCCTCTCTTTAGGACATCTTTGATGTGTTCTCTTTCTCTGGGTTTATCTTCCTCCTCTGTGACAAGCGTTTCACATCTGTTTAGTAGTGTACGGATCACTCCCATCTTCCTGTGTAAAATGATGATGTGAGGAGAAAGTTAGATATTGGTCCGTGTGGGTACTCTTTTGGAAGATCAAAAGTTTCATCTCCCCCAATTCCTTTTTGACTAGTAATGTGTCTAAAAATGGCATCTTTCCTTCTGTTTCCTTTTTATGTAAATTTTAGATGGTCGGTCAGGTGTTGTGTCATTCCTGCCTTTCTAACTTCGAGAATGTCATCAACATAGCATTTCCACATTCCTGGTCTACATGTGACAGGGGAAATGGTGATGGCCTATTTCTCGAGATGTTCCATGAAGAGGTTGGCAACAATGGGGGACACAGGGCTACCCATGGCTGTGCCAAATTTCTGTTGGTATACAGTGTTTCTGAATGTGAAGTAGGTTGTGTTCAAAACAAAGTCCAGTAGTTCCATAATATCTTCTATTTCCAGTGTCGTCTGATCTGCTAATGTGGCGTCATTCTATAGTCTGGTCTTGATTATCTCCATTGTCTTCAATATAGGTGTGTTTGTGAACAGAGACACAACATCATGGGAGGTAAAAATTTCATCTTTGTTTAGCGTCAGTGATTTCAGTTCCTCTGGTGTTGCATCAATCCTACCATAGGGCCAAGAAGATCTGCCAAGCTCCGTGACGCGTTGTAGCCATTGAGCCAGTACAGTCCACAATAGGTCTTAGGGTGTTGTCTTTTTTGTGTATTTTTGGTGTACAGTACAGTTTAGGGATAGCTTCTTCTGAGGGGTAAAGGTAGTAGTACTGTTGTTCTGTGATCTTATCTTCTCGCTTTAGTCTGGTGAGGATGGCAGTTAGTTTTCTCTTGTACTTAGCTGTTGGATCTGACTTCAATTTGGAGTATGTTTTCTCGTCACCCAGCATCTCACGTACTTTCTTCTCATATTGTGCTCTGTCCATTATTACTGTGGCATGTCCATTGTCCGCAGGTAGAATGATGATTGTTTCGTTTTTTCCGAGTGATTTAAGTGCGTTACTCTTTTCTTTACTGATGTTGGATTTGGGAGGCTTTGTTGATTTCAGAATCCCATTCATATCTGCTCGCAAGCTTTGTGCTTCTGTTTGTGGTAACATAGAGCAAGCCTGTTCAGTGGCTGCTATATATTCCTCTATTGCAATTTGTTTTGGCGCTATAGCATAATTGAGTCCTTTTGCGAGAACTGTCGTTTCTGCGTCATTGCGTTCATACTGTGAGATGTTAACTACCCACTTCTTAAGCTGTTCGTCTGATAGATCAGTGGTGGTCTCTGTCTCTTTACTTTGTTGTTTCCAACGTTCAAGCTTTTGTTGATGTCGCCATTTAGTGTTGTTGTATATCGATTCATGTGTTCGCGCTAGGTGCGACACCACGCTCTCCTTGACATTGCTAGGCAACTGCATAAACAATTCGTCTTCGGTATTGTCTTTCTCTTGTTTGTAACTATTCAATTTGTTGTTAATTACTCAGATTCTCTCTCTCATAAGGTCCTTTTTGGCCCTTTCAGTGATGCAGTGGGCTCGTTTCGTGTTGATACGGCATTTGATTCGTAGACTGGGGGAGCGATGTTTACTTCCCTGCACTTGAGCGTAAACGCCAGGTGATTCTGGTGTCGAGCGATAATTTGCTCTAATCGTTCTAATCTGCATAGTTTCTTCACTATTTCAGTTTCATAGTTTAATCGTATATGAGTGAAGAGGTTCATCAGACTGGGTGGTTCAAATGAGTGATATTTTTACTTATTTCACAGTCTGTTTACCTTTTGTCACCATCTAGCAGTAGTCGTCTGAAGAAGACAGCTGAAAGCAGTCGAAACGTCACGAAAACAAAAGGTAAACTGACTGTGAAATAAGTAAAAACATCACTCATTTGAACCACCCAGTCTGATGAACCACTTCACTCATATACGATTAAACTTATCACACATTCAGATGAAGCCCACTCACACTAACCCATCCATCCATTCACTCACCCACCTCTCCACCCATCTCAACACCCACAGACCCACCCATCCAACCACCCCCACACACCCACTCACTCTTCCCTTATGAATATGTTACAATCATTGCTTGCACTTGAAGTCACTGGCAGACAGAGATTTGAGATGAGTCGATGTGTCTGTTTTAGTCCCACCCAGTACCAAAGTGACTAAGAGTGGCTCCACGAGTCCAACACAAGGTCAGTCAGTGACACTGACCTGTGACATGTGACATCACAGCTGGCAGACCTACTGAAGTCAGCACAGTGACATGGAAGAGAGGATCCACAAATATCACTTCTTCTGGTCCCTATGTTATAAGTGGCAGAGACTTGACAATAAATCCACTTGACCATTCCCGGGACGACGGTCAGTTCTCTTGTGCTGCATGGAATGACGCCGGAACTGGAGACTTTGGGGCTACGTTTAATCTCCAAGTTAACTGTAAGTACAATTGAAAAATCTTCATCATTTACATTTTTTAAGAGTGATGATCAAGTTTGTAGTGCAGCTGCACTATCCACATTTGTAAAACAAATTTAGATTACATTGTAATGTTTATAATAATAATTTTAATTCAGACAAATATCCAGATATATATATATATTATATATATACATAAATTACACGTAGTAATTAGATAAACAAAAATGGTGTAGATACTCCTGCATGTGTACTATAGCATGAAAAGACCTTTTAAAAATATTATTTATTATTATCACTAACATTTATATATCGCCATATATCTGGGATCAGCCCATTCATAGACATGTACACACATTACACATTAAAACTATAAGACTTACATGGAATTATAAGAACAGGTGAATAAAATATATATGTATGCTGATAAATATAACATTAGATTTAAAAGACTATAAAAATTATATATTAAGTAAAATACATGACATACCGGGTATACAGTTTCAAATATTAAAATAATTCAATAATATAGTTATCATATGCTAAAATTAATTAAAGTGTAGTATGGTATATAATAAATATATATATATATTTAATTAATTAAATACATGTTCATAACAAGTGTCCTAAACCACAGTTAATTTTTAGTCCTTTGGCCCAAAGGTCCAACGGACTTCTGCCATCACTCTGTGTCCGCCATGCGCCGTTAGCTGCCATATCTCAGAAACTGTTCAGTAACTTTTTCCTAATTTTGCATAGATGTATTTTAGGGTACTGCCATTATGCACGAGAAATCTGTGTTTGATTGAATCATTCTAAGGGTCCCGTAGGGCCCCCAGATCCCCTGAAACTGGTAAATTTTCACATTTTGCCTATTTTGGGGCTGAAGGTCCAACGGACTTATGCCATCACTTTGCGTCTGCCACGCGCAGTCCGCCGTGTGCGTTAGCTGCCATATTTCAGAAACTGTTTAGTAACCTTTTCTTTAATTTTGCATAGATGTATTTTAAGGTACTGCCACTATGCATGAGAAATCTGTATTTGATTGAATCATTCTAAGGGCCCTATAGGCCCCCCAAGGCCCAAAAAACTGATAATTTTTCACATTTTGCCTATTTTTTCAAAAACTCTTCAGTAACTTTGTTTTTGATTTTGCTTAGACATTACATGTGGTAGTGCCACTATACACAATAAATATGTATTTGATTGAATCATTATAAGGCCTAAGGGCACCTCAGGGCCCCACAAAATACTAAATTGTCCTACTATTTCCCGACTGCTGTACTGATCTATATTTATAAATGCCACTGATCTCTATTTATAACTGGATAGTGGACTTTGCCCTATCTCTGATCACTGGGGTGTCTGAGTGGAGCTATAGGTATAATATGTGTAACTGCACTGGTAGAACCTGAGAAACTTTAAAACAGCACTAGACATAATTATGAATACAATATAAAGATATGATCTAGGATTAAAGTAAAATAACTTAGGTATAAAATAATAATTATATAAAGTAAAATAGCATAGGTATATTCAAAAAGGTTAAAACATATTTAGCCAAAATTATAAGGAATATTAGTAAGATGTTTTACTATACATGTTGCAGCTATTACTTCACTCCAATTCAATCAGTATTATGTCATTAATTGCTACTGTTTTAAGTAAAAATGCATGCTGTGTATATGTACCTTGTGAACAAATAAAGTTTTATCATAGTTCATCTCTTTCTTCTTTCCATTCTGTGGGAGGGTGGTAGGGGCAAAATGAGAACAGAAAATGTGTGCACATTTCTTAAACAACCTTTAACTGTGCTAAATGCTAAATGCGAGATTGCAGCTCACCAACTCTCCTGCAAGGTATCTACAACATCAGCCTAAATAGCAGAGAATTGGGATATAATTCTACAGTATTTTTAATAACACATTAACTAATGTATACAATCTTCACGAAACGGTCTATTCTAATATTTAATTTCCAGGTGTATCTTCACTGGCATGCATATAGTCTCCACTAAACATGTCAACATTTTACTTCCATCATAACCCTTAATGATCTGTAACTTTGATTCACCAAAAACCATTTCATTAATAATTATAAACTCACAATATAGTCCAAAGGACTTCATTATAAGTCGATGTGTCTGTTTCAGTCCCACCCAGTACAAAAGTGACAGAGAGTAGCTCCACGAGTCCAACACAAGGTCAGTCAATGACACTGACATGTGTCATCACAGCTGGCAGACCTACAGAAGTCAGCACAGTGACATGGAAGAGAGGATCCACAAACATCACTTCTTCTGGTCCCTATGTTATAAGTGGCAGAGACTTGACAATAAGTCCACTTGACCATTCCCGGGACGACGGTCAGTTCTCTTGTGCTGCACGGAATGACGCTGGAACTGGAGACTTTGGGGCTATGTTTAATCTCCAAGTTAACTGTAAGTACACATTTTACTCTAAATATTGATGTCACTGATAAATTTAATTTGAATAGAACACAGTTTGAAAATAAGCAATTAACATTACAACCGTGTAAATGATCACTTCTATTTTGGCATTGAAGTAGACCATCTGATGGCCATCTTACTGTATTTTAGCTGAAACCAAGATTCGGTTTTAATCACAGTTGAAAAACGAAAAACAAAACACTAACGCCAGTATTTTACTCAAATTGATGAGATGATGATAGAGAAGAATTGTCTATAGACTCGTTTTTTTATATAAATTCCAACAGATACAAGAAATAGTTGAATTCCTAAACTCTCTTGAAATATCGCTGATTTAGTTGTGAAAGTTCTTTATATTTTTGGAGTGTTCAGATTACATAGATCATTAAATTGATAATAGTCATCTAACAGGTATCTAGTGTAATACTAATAGTGAATGTGGATCCTCATAGGTACCTCAATAACAATCTGTGTTGTTTTGGAATGTCTCATTAACAAGATATATACAATCAATATAAGAAAGAAATATCATATCATTTAAAAAATGTCTGCCCCTCTACATTATTCACTCCAATGACCTATGACCCGTCTCAGACTATTGACTTATATGACTGAGTTGGCCAACTTGACGTGAATGTTGTAGTTTAGCCAATTCCCAAATGCTGCCTAGTGCGTTCACACTACTTCCCCTATGTGTATATGAGTTGGATGTTGTGGTATACAGGATGGGGGTAGTCCGCCACATTTCAGTCATGTTTGCTTCTCTTTCTTAATCCCAGTCTATTAAATAAGATAATGCTTTATTGTCTCAACTATGGAGTTGAGAAATTTGTCTTGGGCGAGAACAGACATGACTGCAATAAGTACATAAAAACCATAAAACCATTAAATAAAAACAGCAGATAAATAATAAATAATACATGCATACACATTACTTATTCTAAAATGCAGCAGACATCATCATGAATTAAGTTGTTTAATGGACTGTGGCACGAATGAGTGTTTGTATCTATTAAGCCTGCACCGAGGAGTTCTGTAACGTCTGCCAGATGGAAGGAGCTGAAATTCATTATGCAGAACATGTTTAGCATCATAAATAATCTTGACTGACTGTCTTTTTAGTGTCTGTTCAAAAATCTCCTGAAGGGAGATCATGGGAGATGTGGAACCTGTGATTTTCATGGCAGTTCCCATCAATCGAGAAAGCTGTGATTTTAACTGAACAGACAGATTGCCAAACCAAGCAGTAATCCCATAGCGCAGTATGCTTTCAATAATGGAGCAGTAAAAAAGAACAAGTATTTTCTCATCAACACCGAAAGCTCTTAGTCTATCATGTTGAATGATGTGGATGATATGAAGTGTTTAAAAATGCACTGTAATTGGTCAACTGAATCCATAGGAGAAGTTGTACCCAACAATTATGAGCACTCACAGTATCAACTGTGCATAGTTTTGAGATGATATATATTGTGCTCAGACTAATTATGGACAAATGTTGGGTCAGATTCATAATTTGAATCTGACACAACATCCATCATAGAAGTTTGAACCAACTATTAAGAGCACTAGCGACTCGATCGTCATAGTAAAGGGGATTGACGATTTGGCCAGATTAAATAACAGAAGTTAATAGCTTGAATATTAAATGTATAAAGTACTTGCACCTTAAAATTGTCTTTCCTATATATTATATACCTAATCGGTTACAACAATTAGTCAAAATGCATAGGCCTTTGTTAGTACTTATTAAATAATACCTGTCATGTGAGAATCAATTTTGTTACCCACAATCTTTAACTTGCATTTCTTTTTTCTTTGCTCCTGACAGAGATCCCGTAGCACTCCGAGAGTGGAACAAACTATTCTGGGATAATTTAACTGTCCGGTAGAGGGTTCTTTTAACCTATATTTCATGTTATGAATGTATACATCTGTATGTATGCATGTGTTCCTTGAGGATGAATAGACTGAAAACATGTTGTGGGACCATAACTCTACATTTGCATATAAAGGAGATTTAGCTGTGTTCTTCAACTGTCTGGGGGCTTCTACATGACTGATTAAATGAGACTGTGCTTTCAAAGAATTGCCACATGTGGCAATTAAACAAATTGCTATGTTGAGGCAGATATGTAATTGTTGTAGATAAACCCGAAGTGTCAATGAATACACCAACGCCAGTGGTAGAAGGTGAGAAAGTGACCATCACATGTCAGTCACAAGCAAGACCAGCAGTGACCAGTGTCACATGGAAGAAAGGTAGAAATGTCATCACAGTGACTGGAGATGAACACTTTGACAGAGGCACTTTCGAGAAGCCATCACTGACCATTGATCCAGTCTCAAAAACTGACGCTGGGGAGTACACGTGTCTGGTGGGCAATACCGTGGGACAAGGCAAGGCATCTGTTCAACTGCAAGTCTGGTGTAAGTGTTGGTGTCAGTAGGAATCATATTTATTTATGTCAGTATTTTTGTTTTCCTTTGTTGTGAATATATGTACATTCTGCTAAATATTAAATGTTGTGATCTTTTTGCATTAATTGTCAATGGGTGACATATCTCGTAGGCTAAAGTTGGCTTTGTAATAGGACTAACAATAAAGAAAACGCAAGTCTGCAACATGCAGTGGTGTCCTACAGAATGGTTTGCATTGTAATCCAGTAAATGGACTGTGGTAATATAGCTATGTGAGACAAGTGGTGTTATCTATAGTCCCAAATCATCTTTTGTGAAAAGTATTGTTTCATGGGAATACTTACATTAATAAAAAGAAATATCATAAAAATATTGACTTGCCACATAATGGAGGTAACTTTTGTCTCCCAGACCAAAACAGTATACAATTTAAGTTGTTATTCAATTGGAAACATTGCCATTTTTATTAATTTCTTGCTTAGCATAATTAAACATCCTGAAGACTTAAGGTATTGTAATTTGTAATATTGACATGATAGATCTATCAATGTGACATTTAGGAATAACTATACATTTTTTAAATTTATTATTCACTGTAAGAAAAAGGTAAATTTATAAGTCATCATGTTGTGTTCAGATTTTGTCAAGTGATATTCAATGGTTTTTATGTTTTGCAGTTATTAATTTGAAAGAAGAATACAAGATAATCTCTAACCTCCATTCCTATCTTGCCATGTACTATGTATAATGCGTTTCTGAAGTATGTTGATTTTAGACCGACCATATGGCAAAGCATCAGTGAATGCATCAAGTGTGACTGTGCGAGTGGACATGGAAGTGTCACTAACCTGCCGTGCCCCAAGTGAGTCTGGCAACCCGACAGCTTCCTGGTTCTACTGGCGCAGACACAACAGTAGTGACATTGCGAAGAACATAACTGTACTGACTCTGACACCATCAAGTGTGAAAGACTCGGGCAAATACAGCTGTGTGGCAGGCAACTGGGTTGGACAGAGTGACTACTCGGACTGGACCACTGTGACAGTGCAAGGTTGGTGACTGTGACAGTGCATGTGTGTGACAATGCAAGGTGAGTGACTGACAGTGCAAGGTGACTGACTATGTGACAGTGCAAGGTGAGTGACTGTGTGATCATGTAAGGTGAGTGACTGTGACAGTGCAAGGTGAGTAACTGTGTGACAGTGCAAGGTGAATGATTGTGACAGTGCAAGGTGAGTGATTGTGACAGTGCATGTGTGTGACAATGCAAGGTGAGTGACTGACAGTGCAAGGTGACTGACTATGTGACAGTGCAAGGTGAGTGACTGTGAGAGTGCAAAGTGAGTGACTGTGTGACAGTGCAAGGTGAGTGACTGTGTGACAGTGCAAGGTGAGTGACTGTGTGACAGTGCAAGTCGAGAAACTGTGACAGTGCAAGGTGAGTGACTGTGACAGTGCAAGGTGAGTAACTGTGTGACAGTGCAAGGTGAATGATTGTGACAGTGCAAGGTGAGAGACTGTGTGACAGTGCAAGGTGAGTGACTGTGTGACAGTGCAAGTCGAGAAACTGTGACAGTGCAAGGTGAGTGACTGTGACAGTTCAAGGTGTGTAACTGTGACAGTGCAAGTTGAGTAACTGTGTGACAGTGCAAGGTGAATGATTGTGACAGAGCAAGGTGAGTGACTGTGTGACAGTGCAAGGTGAGTGACTGTGTGACAGTGCAAGATAAGTGACTGGGTGACAGTGCAAGTCGAGTAACTGTGACAGTGCAAGGTGAGTGACTGTGTGACAGTGCAAGGTGAGTGACTGTGTGACAGTGCAAGTCGAGTAACTGTGACAGTGCAAGGTGAGTGACTGTGTGACAGTGCAAGGTGAGTGACTGTGTGACAGTGCAAGGTGAGTGACTGTGTGACAGTGTAAGTCGAGAAACTGTGACAGTTCAAGGTGAGTGACTGTGACAGTGCAAGGTGAGTGACTGTGTGAAAGTGCAAGGTGTGTGACTGTGTGACAGTGCAGGTCAAGTAACTGTGACAGTGCAAGGTGAGTGACTGTGACAGTGCAAGGTGAGTGACTGTGTGACAGTGCAAGTCGAGAAACTGTGACAGTGCAAGGTGAGTGACTGTGTGACAGTGCAAGGTGAGTGACTGTGTGACAGTGTAAGTCGAGAAACTGTGACAGTTCAAGGTGAGTGACTGTGACAGTGCAAGGTGAGTGACTGTGTGAAAGTGCAAGGTGTGTGACTGTGTGACAGTGCAGGTCAAGTAACTGTGACAGTGCAAGGTGAGTGACTGTGACAGTGCAAGGTGAGTGACTGTGTGACAGTGCAAGTCGAGAAACTGTGACAGTGCAAGGTGAGTGACTGTGACAGTGCAAGGTGAGTGACTGTGACAGTGCAAGGTGAGTGACTGTGTGACAGTATTGTGTAAGTAATATTTGGTGCAATTAGTTCAATAAAAAGAGTAGTTTTAAAAGTTATGTAATTTATTGGGTTTGATTGTTAGATGTGGGTCAATTGCAAAAGTATGAATAATCTTATTTTATAATATATTGAGCCAAATCGCAATGATTTCATCAAAAGTAAATAACACAAATGACCTAACTGTTGTTTATATTAGAAGTTAGATTTTTTGTGAAATGATTCTTTAATTATGTGACGTAGATTTTTTTATTATTACCCACTGATTTTTTTTATTTTCCCACTGACAGTTGGACTGCTGCTACATACATATAAATTGTTTCATCATACAGCTCCTGCCAAGATTGAGTATCCATGCATTTTCGACATCCCACACTCTCCTGTGTTTGATGACAAAGACTTCAAGATGACATGCACTGTGTCAGGCAGTGGTGACACGAAGGTTCAGTGGCACAAAGACGGAGTGTCAGTTGAGACTGGTGACTTTGCTGTCACCACTGTCCCAGTGACAAGTGGACCATACATGTATGGACAGACAGAAGCCAAGAAGAGTACATTGATGTGGCAGGTGACTAAGAGAGCAAGGTATTTCACCTGTAACAACATCACCCACTTTGATGGCCACTACACCTGTGCTGTGTCTACACAGACGGCTGGTGCAACAACTCATGATGAGTCCAAAGCTTTCATTGTTAATATTATGTTTACGTGAATTTTGCATGTTTGATATGCATTATGTTCATCAGTTTCTGAACTCATGTAATAGGATGTTTTACATTTGGAAGTGAAATAACAATTATTTGTCTAATTGTGCTAGAGGAGTTGAATGTTAAAGTAGCAGTTGTCTGATATGAACATAGTGTATGTGAGTTGTTTATGGTTGGATAAGTTTCTTGATTAAATTCAAACATGTTTTTTATGTATCACTAATACATCTGTAACAATATGTATGCTAAATTTAATATTTGATATATGTAAGTATAATCATCTGTATATAAATACGCTAACTGTGGATCATTGTATGTGCATCTCCTCCCAGGTACCAGGGTCCATTCGCCACTTTTACGTTCATTTGCTTCCTTCGACCATTGCCCTCTCATCTACCAATTGCAATGTATCTCAAAAACACAACAGTAGTTATTCAGAGTGATATACTTACCATATTGTTCCCAGTAGATGTGCAGTGCAGTCTTGGATGCACATCTATTAAAGTCCCATAAGACTGACGTAGTACAAGCTGTCAGTGGTTGGCAAATGCACAAATTGCTTTATATACGTTATGCAATTGCAACATTTAGACCAGCAACGTGTGGCGAATACATATTCAGCACATCAGCCACAATGTCCGGTGCTCGATCCACAGAAGATGCTACACTACTCGAGATAGACAGTATTGTTCGCATTTTTATAACTCTAAACAAATGCCAGATCGGTTATTTGTGCGGTGCTCAACAGACAATAATCACGTTTCCCAAAAGACATCATTGGATTTTGTAGAGTATGCACCATATCTGTCCTGAATGGGATGCTTGAATAAGTTAAACCTGTGTGCTTTGCAATGATGGAATGAGGCAACGCCAACTGTGGATGCAGAGGGAGTGATTTTCAAAACTATCAAGTTGGACTTCCAGGCGTTCTTCATTGTCTTAACCCTTCGATGTGGCTACAAACAATTATGGATTGTGAAAATGACATTATGTTGACCCTTCACCTGCATTGTTTGGAATGATTGCATGATTATGATACCATGCCCACCTTCGAGAATGAAATAATAGCCACTCAAATAAGAAACATAGTGCTATCTTATGATTAAATGAACAAAGAACTGTTATCTAGAAAGTATCTGCAAAGTGGCACCAGGAGTATCAGGCGTACATGTGTTAGGCAGCAATGTGCATCTGTTAGGAAGTGCACGTCTATTCGGGACAACAGGCTTTGTATTTTTGATTTGCAATGCTTTTCCAAAATGTCTTTCTCCTACCTGAGAGTAATCATTGCTAAACCATTCTCCTTGGGACCAAGTTTAAAAAAATAAAAATACTGTTGTTGACACCGTTAACTGTTGCACTTGGTTTTTTACTCCATGGGTGGGTGTAAGCCAGTCTAGTGTAAGTGGATCTTCTCCCAGGCCCCCAGGTCCACTCATCTATTTCTGTATTCATTCATTTGCATCCATGAACCATTGCCTTCTGATCTAATAAATGGTGATGTTTTTGAGAAACACAAAGTTAATTTATTTAGATTTATTTACTTTTTTTCAGTGAAAGAATTGAGTTGTCATTTATTTCCTAGGTGACATTGCTGTAGGATTATGTTAAAATGGTTGTCTGCAGCAAGGAATTCCATGACTGGTTTTAGCAGAAGTAAATGGTCTTAGGAATGAGTTTAACTTAAACAAATACTGTAATGGTGACAATAGCTGCCCTTAGTGTGTTGCTCCATGGGAAGGTGTGTGCCAGTAATAAGTAACTTATCACAAACATAATTTATATTTTGTATGATGTGTGTTGTGAACACCAAATTAAAATGTAACATTTTGAATTTTGCTTAGCTTATTTAATGCAGTAGCAAAATAACATCAAGATTTAATTAAAAACGAGTGGGTACTTTTCATGCTCACAACATGTAGTAAATAAAACAATGGTTTCCCAATTCTATTATAAGTATAATGCTTCTTCAACCTGATGGGATTGAGTCTATATTGTATGGTTTGTTCAGCCCTCTTGACGATCTGTCTCCATCTTTTTTGCAATTATCTGCCCATGTCTAACACTCTCAGCTGTTCACCTGAGACATCTGACATGATCTCTCCATCTCAATTTAAATAATTTAATAATAATACAGTATTGTGTATGCAAATGTTGGGTAGACGTTTTTCAGATGTTTTTACTCCTACACAACTAATTTCCTGACCTTTAGCTCATAGCAATATTACCCCGAGGGTAATTAATGTTCTTCTTATCAGTCTTTAAAATAATACACCTCAGATTGTGTACTAATTATATTGTTTATTGATGCTCTGTTGAACAGCTGCACCACAAGTCAACATAGCAAGTGTCACAGTGAAGGAGGATCACATGACTGTCATATGGACGTACAAAGGGAATAGACTGCGGCGGCGCCGACGATCCACATCTAGAAATGTGTCAGTTGTGATTCACTATGAGAAGCACGGAGGAGATGAGAAACGTTATCCACCAGTGGGCACTGTGGCCGCAGAAACAAAGGAAGTGACAATTCATGAAAGTTTTGATACTGAGGCGAAGTACAGCGTTTGGCTGACTGTTTATGAGGGACAGTTCACTGTTTCGTCTCAAAGGAATCAACCATTTGAAACAAGAGCAAAAGGTGCTGTGTTCCTGTACTCATACTTTTGTTTATTTAATTAGACTTAAACTCATATATGGTTACATGCACGCAGGTAGTGTCATACCATTCTTTGGGGTGTAACAATACATTGAACAAATATGACAGTTAACGTGATGATGTCATGTTAGCGACACTAAATTCAACTATTGATGCTTGTCAAGTTGTCATTGATAGCACACTCATCTGTCAATAGTAAGTTGGCAAAACAAAATCAGCAGGGTGGCTCTGCCACTATAACACTGTTTACAATCATGTGTTTTTCAATTGCGTTTTGTAATTTTACTTATTTATTAACTTCAACAATTGTTGACTATGTCACCTCCATTCACAGTTTCACCATTTTGAATCAGTCGTCTCAATACAGACCTATTGTTACATAGTATGGTTTTGACTGCTTTCCAGGCTATTCACTAAAATATACTATATGATATCATCACACTGGAATTGCAGTAGTGATACAGTGTGATACTGTCACAATAGTAAGGACATTTCCAGTAGTCATCCCACTAACTATGAGAGATAAATGTTGGCCTGGTGTAACTGCAATTGGAATTGTTTCTAAAAACTAAGCGAAATGAACCTTTTTTTATTCCCAATCTGAATGGAGTATTCTCTAAAAAATAGTGTTCTGATATTCCACTGTTTTTAACCCTCTTTGTCACCCTGTTCAAGGCCCCTTTTTTCACGCTTTTCTGTACATTTTCTGCATAGTTTATTGCGACACCATGAATTGAGATGTTTCTTCTGAAAGAAACAGGCTGAGTAGGGTGAAAGATATTGCCCACTTTTCGAAACCACTGTAGGCCTTGGTGGACTTGAACATTGATTGGCAGCCCAGCCGACTACCCATGTAGCTACCACCCACGCCTCCCTCCATTAATCATTACACCCATTAAAAGAACATAGGTCTAAATATGGACATTTGGTGTTATTGTTTATACCTAGGTATACATGTACCTTTATTCTATCTGCAAATTACGGATCAACACAGTTATGCTATGAGTGAAAACAATTAATGTGTCCATAATAGGTAGGGGGTCTCAAAATGTACATACGTTTAGGGCATGTGTACAGGGCAGTGTCATGACAGACAGACAGACAGACCGATGTTTTTATTTGTCCCAAATAATTATACAAAAGAAGTGAGTATATACGTATAAATAATAAAGTATGAATGTAAATACGAAGCGTCACAAAGTGGATGCAGGGTCTCAAAAAGTGTGTGAAATACTATATTGATAGCTCCCAAACAAACAGAGACCCTCTGTGTTTTACAATATACATGATTGAAATAAGACTTAGTCAGTACATCATCCAAATCAAGTGATGTAACCAGTGACCATTTTAAATATTTCCAATTTATTATAACAGTCTGATATTTGTTTTCAGATGCATTTCAGTTAGTCTTATGACAGCAGTCATGCACACATAAACATGTGCATGCATGCATAAACACACATACACACTCACGCACACACATAACACTCTTCCATCTTGATGGTTATTTACAAAGACTAACTTACTACTCACAAAAGTATTCATATTGCCCATAACAAGGCAATCATTACTGCTGATAGTTTATACACATGTCAAGGATATAACACAATAATAATAGAGCATGGCGACTATGCATTGTCTGAAATATTTTTGTAGATTCCGGAGGCAGCAATTCAGACAAGACAACTGTTATCATTGTTAGCGTTCTGCTTGTTGGCATCTTCATTGGTGTTGTCATCGGGCTTGTGAGTGGCTGCATCATTTCGAAACAACGGAGAAAACCAGCTGTCCATTCAGGTTTGAAATTGTGTTTCACAGAGGTTACTGTCTGTAACAATTTAAATGTACAAAAAACAACACTTAGTGTTTCACTTATAGGAACAAATTGAAATATTTTATTACAAACACATGTGGAGTAATGTGTGATGTCAAAATGGGTAGCAGTCCAGGGTGGGGTCAAGTACAGTTGATCAAGTACATCACGTACCCAAAATAAATATCAAGTACAGTTCAAGTACTCACTTATGTACAAAGTACTTAAGTACATCAAGTACTGACATATCAAGTACAAGTACTCAAATATAAATGGGCCTATTTTAATGGTTGTAATATTTTTCGATATTTTGCCATGTTTATTTTGCAACACAAATTTATGTGACTTTTTGATATGAGCAAAACTGAGCATCACATTTTCTTATCATTTGGTTGTGAAGATCAAGCACAAAACCCCTGAAGTATTGACTATCAAGTTTGGAGAACGGCACAAGATCACAAGCGATGTGTAAGACGAGGGCATTGGTTATATCCTTCTGTCGCAAATCAGTGGCACTGTATTTCTTGGCATCAGTGATGAAGCCTAGGAGATTACACTGCTCTCCAGTAGGTGTAGGGTTGATGGAGGTCATGTTGAGGTGAACTACAGGGTGTTCCCTCTGTAACAAATTTAATTTAAACATTATTAGTTTTAAATATAAAAACTGGTTTACAGTCATGTGTATATATTCAGTTGAATTGGTACTTATAAATAAACATGTAAACATATCTGCATTTTTAGTGGTTAATGAAATACACTTTTCTTTGATGCAATAGTTATTTTAAATATTTATCTGAAGAAATTAAACTAGAGATAGCATAGACTAACAATATACATTACAAACCTTCAAGTACTTGATGAGGTTCGATGTAGCAGTTTTAGAACATCAATAATCACGATTGCAATGTATGCACTTGGCCTTAAAATTGCCAACTTTACTATCTGGTAGAATGAAATGTTTCCAAATAGCAGATGCCATCTTGACAAAGTTAAGTTATAGACAGTAAAATACTGTAGTGACAGGTGACGGTTGTTCAGCAGCAATAACAGTTGTAGAATATTCTGAGGTACCCATGAAACCTGGCATCTTATATACTGGCCAGCCAAGAATAACTCCAAGAACATCAACATCTAAGAATGGGTGTTAAAATCAGTGTCTTCTGATGTTGTCAATTCATTGCCAAGGATGTAAACAAAGATCATAGGAAGCCCTCTCTAAGAATTCACACTTCAAGTCAATTAGAAAAACTAAGAAAACACTCGCCCCCTACATCACAAGGGAAGACATTCAAGGAAGGTGCATCAAAGACACACCACTGCTGGGTTATCAGAATGGCTTCCATACCATTTTACACCTTAGCTGATTAGTTAAATAAGTAAAGCACTCACCACCTACATCACAAGGGAAGGCATTCCAGGAAGGTGCATCAAAGACACACCACTGCTGAGTTATCAGAATGGCTTCCACACTATTTTACACCTTAGCTGATTAGTTAAATAAGTAAAGCACTCACCACCTACATCACAAGGGAAGGCATTCCAGGAAGGTGCATCAAAGACACACCACTGCTGAGTTATCAGAATGGCTTCCACACTATTTTACACCTTAGCTGATTAGTTAAATAAGTAAAGCACTCACCACCTACATCACAAGGGAAGGCATTCCAGGAAGGTGCATCAAAGACACACCACTGCTGAGTTATCAGAATGGCTTCCACACTATTTTACACCTTAGCTGATTAGTTAAATAAGTAAAGCACTCACCACCTACATCACAAGGGAAGGCATTCCAGGAAGGTGCATCAAAGACACACCACTGCTGAGTTATCAGAATGGCTTCCACACTATTTTACACCTTAGCTGATTAGTTAAATAAGTAAAGCACTCACCACCTACATCACAAGGGAAGACATTCCAGGAAGGTGCATCAAAGCTACACCTCTGCTGAGTTGTCAGAATGGCTTCCACACTATTTTACACCTTAGCTGATTAGTTAAATAAGTAAAGCACTCACCACCTACATCACAAGGGAAGGCATTCCAGGAAGGTGCATCAAAGACACACCACTGCTGAGTTATCAGAATGGCTTCCACACTATTTTACACCTTAGCTGATTAGTTAAATAAGTAAAGCACTCACCACCTACATCACAAGGGAAGACATTCCAGGAAGGTGCATCAAAGCTACACCTCTGCTGAGTTGTCAGAATGGCTTCCACACTATTTTACACCTTAGCTGATTAGTTAAATAAGTAAAGCACTCACCACCTACATCACAAGGGATGACATTCCAGGAAGGTGCATCAAAGCTACACCTCTGCTGAGTTGTCAGAATGGCTTCCACACTATTTTACACCTTAGCTGATTAGTTAAATAAGTAAAGCACTCACCACCTACATCACAAGGGAAGACATTCCAGGAAGGTGCATCAAAGCTACACCTCTGCTGAGTTGTCAGAATGGCTTCCACACTATTTTACACCTTAGCTGATTAGTTAAATAAGTAAAGCACTCACCACCTACATCACAAGGGAAGACATTCCAGGAAGGTGCATCAAAGCTACACCTCTGCTGAGTTGTCAGAATGGCTTCCACACTATTTTACACCTTAGCTGATTAGTTAAATAAGTAAAGCACTCACCACCTACATCACAAGGGAAGACATTCCAGGAAGGTGCATCAAAGCTACACCTCTGCTGAGTTGTCAAAATGGCTTTCACACTATTTTACACCTTAGTTGATTAGTTAAATAAGTAAAGCACTCACCACCTACATCACAAGGGAAGACATTCCAGGAACGTGCATCAAAGCTACACCTCTGCTGAGTTGTCAGAATGGCTTCCACACTATTTTACACCTTAGCTGATTAGTTAAATAAGTAAAGCACTCACCACCTACATCACAAGGGAAGACATTCCAGGAAGGTGCATCAAAGCTACACCTCTGCTGAGTTGTCAGAATGGCTTCCACACTATTTTACACCTTAGCTGATTAGTTAAATAAGTAAAGCACTCACCACCTACATCACAAGGGAAGACATTCCAGGAAGATGCATCAAAGCTACACCTCTGCCGAGTTGTCAAAATGGCTTCCACACTATTTTCACACCCCAGACCCTACAATCCTTGAAAATATCATGTACAAAACTTTCCTGCTCTACACTTTAGTCCTTGACTTAGTACTTGCTATTTACCAAGTACTGTAGTTCAAGTACAAGTACTTTGCATTTTCACACATCAAGTACTTACAAATGTGTACTTAAGTACAAGTACTGGTACTTGACCCCAACCCTGTAGCAGTCTTAGGCAACATGTTTCCATGATTAATTATATTATCGACTACATGGTAATAATTATCTTACCATTTTATAAGGTGCTCGTGATCACTGGAAATTGTAAGAAAATAATACTATAACTTTCTGTTTCAGACAATGCACCTGAAATCAGGTAATTGGGTTGCTTCATAATCATAGCATACTTTATTACTGACAAATCTTAACTTGTGTTACATTTTTATTATCAGCCTAGTGATTGGTCTAAGTAGAGGATATGATTGCCATAGACATAATAGAAAATATTAATGATCTGGACAAGTGGTGGTGTAACAAGTATAGGTACGTGAATTAGAAACAATATGTATGTATATTGTTAGGAGCAAAAGAAAAATTTAGGGGTGGGGAGAAATAAAATCGAGGAACTCCATAGAGGCTAGCCTCACCCTGGACCTTCAAGGAAAAGACCAGAACAATGTACATGTATGGATGTGTGCATGTGATGTGTATGCACGTGTGTATATGTATTGTTACAGACATGTATGCGAGTGCCGGGTGTGTGTATTACCCGAGGCTTGGTCATCCCATGAAGACTGGAATCTGTTTACGTTCATGTCCACTAGCGGCCGTAATGGTGATCTGGACAAACTTGAAAACAATGGGAAGAGGGTGGACATTGGCAGTTCTCTTTCGAATATGGAGGTGTTGAGACATAACATAAAACCGAGACGTAAAATGAAGTGATGATTGCAACATACTCGTGTTTATAATAGCTGAGAAGAAAGAATGGAACGTTAAACTACACAACTGTATGTGTCCGTGTGTATGTATGTATATATGTAAGTGTGCATGTAGGAACGTAAGAATGTAGATATGTATGCATGCTTTCTTACCTGTCTGTATGTATGCATAAGTATATATGCATAAGTTAATATGTATGTATGTATGTATGCGAGTGTGAATGTTATGTATGTACCTGTTTATATAATACGTAGACACTCTCATCGCAGAAGTAAATGATAAAGTGTTGATTTTTTGACAGTGACTCTAGAATTCAGAATGCCACTCCACAAAGGACCAATAACGCTACACAGTTTGTTGGTGACAATATTCAGTATGAAAGTCTACGTGATGGTCATACATCAGGTGACAGTACACCTCCTCTCCTGCCTTTTCGATGTCCTCTTTCGAGGAAAGTGGATACATGAAGACGGAGGTTTTCAGTGCTGCGTATTTCGTAAGAACGGTCACTTTTCAATTTCCATATGGCCTTGACGTGGTATCACACCCACTGAGAGCGTGCAGAATTAACAGAGCTTCTGAGAGGGCTGGATCCAGGTTCTTCTTCCATGTAGTGATGCACACGTCTGTTTCGATGTCACCCTGTACAGGTTATCATTCTTATCTGTGGCATCAGCATGATTTATCATCAGCTGAAATACGACAGAATCGTCTGCGACAACAGCTGTTGGCTTTGTGTTCACAGAAAGGCATGCCAACATACAGCTTTTGTTGTCAACATCCCCTTCTGCGTGCTCAACAGTGATGTCTGCTTTTGATGAGGGCCTGCTTGTTTGATGTATTGGCAAGGAAAGTTTTTTGCTGATGGTTAAACGCATTTATGCGGAATTTGAGACTGAAGCACCAACGTCGTTTCCTGTCCTACGGCGATGAGTTTCGTCCTTAGTGTTGGAGCCATGGTACCTTTTAAACACAACCAAAGCATGGCCATAGAGGCTGCGTACATGCTGGATATACATAACGCAGATCTTGGCAATACTGGAGTGCTTGGGCCATGAGAACTTGTGTAGCAATCTTCCCCCATCAACAATAAACTGCAAGCCCTTGATGAGCATGGCTGAAACGATGCATGCAGGGACAAGCTTCAGGAGATGGTGTATGAGCTCCGCTTTGTCCTCAGTCCGCATGCACATGTGATTGTCGAAGAAATGAACGTTTGGCTGAACGTGTTTGAATAGTAGCTGACGTTTGAATCCAAGTTGGGGCAACGAATAGAAGCTACAGTTACAATACAGAAAGGTACGACCATCCTATATAAAAATAGCTAACGTTTTGAATTTAACAAATAATATTGTTATCTAAACAAGGAGGGCCGTATGGCATTTATACAAATAAGTAATATATACTTAATGGGTGCTTTCTCTGTATTTGCATTTTGTCAACATTAAACAGTAGCTACTTTGCGCAGAAAATCAAACATATTTTAGAAGATTCGATGCCTCCCTACTTTCTCGCAGGTCGCCTACTCCGATAACGTTTGCGCACACCTGCTCTTGATATCGTGATTATTGATTCTGAAATAGTTGTGCATCTGATTTCCTGAATATTTAAGTAAGATGGCGAGCATGTTGATTCAATTGACGCTGGCATAATTGCGGTTAAAATATATAGAATGCGTTTTCGGATGCGATACAAAGATGTATTTTGAATACTTTACAAGAGTTAATTTCAACAATTCAATTTGGCTGTAAAATGTCAATATTTGGCCATATCTTTGCTCTCAGAAAACAGTTTTGAGTTATGTAAAATGGTCTAATTTGTGTTGCTACAAAGATGCGTATGGAATACTTTATCATGATTGATTGTGATATCATTATTGTAACCTGCAGTAGATCTAACATTATAATTAGCTTTGTTGTGGTCGTCCCTATTCTTTCCCTCTACAGGCCAGCAGAATCTTGTATGATGCAGCTGTAACATCATAGTCTATACCATTGAGAGTATTTTGTAATGTTCTTCCCAATATTTGCCTTGATTCCAGTGTTCAATCGTGCACCTTCTTTACACCGAAGTTTGTCATATCAAGCTACGCAATACGGTCTTTATTACTCCTGTCCTCACAGTTGTCAGCCATTGCATTGCAAAATGCTAACAACTATCTTGTCTCAACCAGTTGACAGTGCTCACAAGTGCATGGTCCTCGGTCTAGGAGGATTCCACATGGGGAATTGCTTCCTCGGTAGCGTTGCGCGCCTACTAGTTGGCCCTAGCGTGGCAAAACCTCTTCGAGGTCGTGCTAGCAACACTGTCAGTTGCCTGGGAAGACTGTACATGCTGGTAAATGAGGCATTGACCTATATTCGTGTTGTCAATCTGCCTATTCCACCTAAAGAGAGAGAAGTGCTTGTTTCAGGGGCGAGAGCATGTGTTGATCCCGAGATAGGTGTTGTTGTGGTTCAAGCTAAACAACTAGAAACAACGAAATAGTGTATTCAGCAAATATGTTAGGAAGAATCCAAAGAAAAATGAATGAGAACAGATAAATGACCACTACAAAGAAATGAATGAGAACATATAAATGAACACTACAAAGAACAATATCCTGGGTGCAACAACTGCACACGATGGAAATAGGTGAACGTGTCTCAAAGCTGAGCAGGCTGGCAACTGAGAATTTGAATTGACCTTCTTTGACGGCCCAATGACGGACCAGAGGTAACAACAGAAAGACAGACTCCGCATTTGGCGTGGGTAATTTCCAAGCAAGCTTATGTAAACAGGCAAAGTCGCAGCGGTGTCAACCGTGAAACCTGTTATCTGAACAAGATTATTTCAATAGCTAGAAAAGCTGGACATGACACTGATGAATTGGATCTTGTCAGTCATCTTCGAGAAAGACATTCAGACAGACAGACAGACAGATAGACAGACAGACAAATATACAAACAAAGATACAGGTGTACAGAAAGAGAGAAACTTCGTTGAAAATAAATTCTAGAATGTTTAATATTGCTAAAAACATGATAACCCAAAAGGAATCAGTTAAACAATGTTTTACTTTTAGCATGATGTTTTGGAAACTCAGAAAACACTGATACAATATTTAAAATTATATTACAATTGTTGTTAAAGTGAGCGAATTATAAACTTCAATTACCTGGACATTAGCCAGCAAATGTCGATGGGATGACTGCTAGCGTGCTCCCTTTTGTTGTTTGAGCAGCCAGTCTTGTGAGTAGCTCTATAACCATAACTGTACAGACGACTGTGTAGCATTGCAACAACAGGCACACTAATTGTGTTGGAAACAAAGTTACTAAAACGGATATTCAAAATATATTATCTTTCTTTGACATATGCAGGCCATTTTGAAAAAAAGGGTTGTCATTCATAATATTCGTGTCGCTGAATAAAAATTGTGATTTGTGAACTTTTGACATTGAAAATGTCCATATAATCAAGAAGAAGAATTATATGGCCTACAAAATAGTCACAACTGAACCTTTGTTGATAAATATAGGTAACAGTGAAACATATCAAAAGTATGCAGTAATGAAAATTGGGGAATTGACTTAAAACAACGAATCAATATTTCCCATGGCATTTCGCAGTCGGCCCAGGAGTCAGGACCATTCGGCCAATCTCGACATTCAGTAGAAAACGACGTTGATGTTCGGATCTTCAAGGCTTCAAGGCTTGAATGATGCAGTTTGTTTACACAAAAAATGCGTAAAATTATTAATATATCTAAACAAATGCCAGAGCTTGACATCTGCAGAGCAAATAAAGAGATTGTACGCGAAGACGGCCTGCGTAATGTCACTTTCACATTTATTCTACAAGCGCCTACACTTCGATATAATAATTTATGTTCAGTTAGCACTTTCCTCACGATATCGTACTAATGAACAGCCATTTACGCGTATCTATACATACTTGAAAAAAAACGTGAGCGATAACAAAGAATGTGTTTTCTCCACATGGATACGAGTTTTCTTTGGAGCATAGGTCTTCCGATGGTGATGATGATACGATTTGGTTTGAAGAAGTTCCATAAAATTCAGCGGTTCTTAACCAAAATTGGGTGGCCTAGCCATCTTGAATGGGTCGCCAAGCGTCTCCAGTGACACCGAACTTTCAATTTTTACGCGTACCAGATGCATGCGGAACGAACTGTAAATTCCAAATGTTGTATGAATTTGAAATGTCCTGTACATGATATAATATCACACAACGTTTCAAATACACGTGGCGTGTATCTGGCATAATGTGTTTATCATGCATCTGGTTTGGCTAAAACATATAGTGTAGTTTTATTTAACTCGAATGTACACATGTATCACAGTGGCTAATTCGGCAAGTTGAGCTGTAGTTTGAAATTAAATAGTTTTGTATATATTCGCTGAAGCCTTTGATAGAGAGTGGGTGTGGATTTTGTCCGCGATTAAGTTGGGAGTATCATTATACACATGACCGTCTGATGCTTTTATTTGCAAGGTCACTGTTCGTACTTTCGGTGTGGATACGTTCCTGACTTCTAGTGCTATACGTGTGTACGTCAGAGTTTAGTCTTATGGTTATATTTTGAAGATACTCAGGAAGGTTTCTATTTACGTATTTGTGATAACATTTTAATTGTTGTAATTTAACGATGTCTTCAACTTTTAGGATTTTTAGACTTTTGAACAAAGGGTCAGTATGTGCGTTATATTTACTGTTTGTAATCATTCGTATTGCTCTCTTTGTAGTTTTGTTACTTTACTGAGTTGAGATCCCCATACAAGTATACAGTAAGTTAGTTGAGATCCCCATACAAGTATTCAGTAATTGAGTTGAGGTCCCCATACAAGTATACAGTAATTTAGTTGAGATCCCTATACAAGTATTCAGTAATTGAGTTGAGGTCCCCATACAAGTATACAGTAAGTTAGTTGAGATCCCCATACAAGTATTCAGTAATTGAGTTGAGGTCCCCATACAAGTATACAGTAATTTATGTGGGGGAGAATTAGTTAATTGTATAGTTTTAATAATATATATTGGGGAATGAACCACCTCAACTTATTTATAATTCCAATTGTGCGTGACATTTTTGGAAGCTATTTTATCGATGTGGCTGTTCCACTTAAGATGTTTGTTTATAATTAAACCTAGGAAGTTGAAATTATCTGCGCACTCGACTGGCGTGTCGTCTATCTTTAATCTTGGGATTTTCTTTTGTGGAGAATGGAATAAGATGTATTTAGATTGTTTAATGTTTAATGATAGTTTGTTAACTATTAACCACGCACTTATTTTGTTTAATTCAATATTTATTTCTGGGAAATTGTCATGTATGTTAAAGGATCCCAATATACTTGTTAATACTGAATCATCTGCATAGAGTAGTAGTTAAACATCTGTGCTAGCGTTTGTAATGTCATTCAAGTAAATCAGAAATAAGAGAGGGCCTAGAATGGATCCTTGAGTCACTCCAGTGGTAATAGGAAGCATATCAGATTTAGTGCCTTCAAATTCGACATATTGTTTTCTTCCAGTTAGATAACTACGTAGAAGTGTATTTCCATTAATTCCATAGTATGATAATTTTTTTAATAAGATGTCATGATCTAGTGCATCAAAGGCTTTTGTTAAGTCTATAAATATTGTTATGGGAATTTCTCCTTTATCCATTTCGCAGATGATTTTTATCAATAAGTTCGAGTGCTGCTAACTTCGTAGAATGTTCCTGTCTAAAATCATATTGACTTTTATAGAATAGTTTGTGATTTTGAAAGAAGGAATATAAGTGGTTATAGATTAATCTTTCGAACAATTTTGAGATTGCTGAAAGAATTGAAATTGGTCGATAATTTGTGAATAATCTTTAGTTTTCCTTTTTGAATATGGGAAATACTTTGGCTGTTTTCAAGATATCAGGAAAGGTTCCTGTTTCTAAAGACTGGTTTATTATGATTTCGATTGATTCAAGTAAAGGTGTCTTTAATTGTTTCAATACTTTTGTTGATATGCCATCTTCGCCACAACTGGATTTCTGGTGAAGGCGATCAATGACAGTTTCTATGTCTTGTTGGTTCACTTTTTGAAAGGAAAATTGTACATCATGTTTGAATTGCAGGTAGTCTTGAAATGTTTTGTTATCTGGGTTACGTATTTTTTTGACAAGTTCCGGTCCAATGTTTGTAAAGAATGAACTAAATTTGTTTGCGATAATAAGCTTGTCTGAGACCTGTTGTTCTTCCACAGTAAAATATTCTGGGAATGATTTCTTTTTTTCGTTTTATTTAGTATATCATTTATAGTTGATCATGTCTTTTTTATATTTGTTTTGTGTCTAATAAAACAAGAGTCGTAATAACTTAATTTGGCATATTTAATTGTTCTTTTTAAGTACAACATTAATATTATGTATTTCCGTTTTTAGTAGTGTGTAGTCGTGTGAAATAGGCATAAGAGTGCGTAATTTCTTTTTCAATTTATATCTATGTTTTTTAAATTTAATAATGCCTTGTGTGACCCAGCTTGATTTTTTGTGGCGATGTTTGTTGAATTTAGCAATTTTACAATGGAAAATGTTTTTTATATTTTTTTTCAATGGTATCACACATAATGTTTGTGTTTGTATTTGGGTTAATGTTATGGGATGAGTCTAGTTTTCCAGCAATATTGTTACTTGTTAATTCGTATAGTAGGTTGTTTAAGGCATTTGGTTTTTCTTTTATAACTTTTATAAATTTTGGAGGTGATTCCTGGAGACTTCTTTGAATATTTAGGTTTGTAAAATAAGGCTGATGATCTGAAAACGTTTGTTATCAAAATGCCTGATGTAGTATTCATAGTAATATTGGAAAGTTTGCAGAACAAGTTATCTATTAATGTACCCTTACAGTTAGAGAATCTCGCGGGTAGAGTAGTTTTTGGGTAGAAATTATGAGTAGATAGTACATCAAAAAATTCACTAAAAATGTCAATCTCGTTTATTTTTAAGAGATTAATATTGTAATCTCCAGCGATTACAACATCAGAATTGCAACTCTCTAGATGCATTAATAGCGGCATTATTTCATCAATTAATGTTCTGTAATTATCGAGGTTATTCATTGGTTGTTTAAATACATTTCAAAGTATACTGTTTTTATGTAAAGACTTAAAATTGATTTCAATAAACTGGCCTTCCCAAATAGTTGACTCGTTATTAATATTCGTGGCTGTGTAATTGTATTGATCGTTTAGGTATATAATTAAGCCATCTTTCTTGCTGCATCGTTAACTTTGAGGAATACACGTATACGACTTTAATTGCATAAGAGAAGTGTCACTATGATCACATAGCCAGCTTTCCTGAATGCAAATTGCGCTAAGTTGGAAATCTAAGTTGTTCAAATTGTTAATAAATATTTTGAGTTCGTCGAACTTGGCGTTAATACTCTCAATATTTGTACTTAAGATTGTTAAACTATTTCGCTTAGAGCATAACATGTTAGAAAGGTTATCTAAATCTACATATGGCGAGTGTTGTATAATATCAATGCTTTCATCTTGAAGCATATATTTATTATTCAGTCGTAGAATGCTACGCAACGAATTTTGCTCAGGGCCACCATTGTTGATAAGAATACGTTCATCCAGAGACATAAGGGGATGGCACCTTGAATAGAGTCACAACAATAGCGCACCCATGTGAATGAGATCTTATTTTCTCGTTGTAGGCGACGAGCAGTTTTGGCAAGGGCTGCATTTCGTGTTGTCAAATGTTCATTTACGTAGATCTTAGTTCCTTTCAGACGCCGACCGTTCCGCATAACTGCCGTTTTGGTTCTTCTTCCCTTTGACATTGACATTGTCACGTTTTATTTCTCCATTCAATGCAGGCAAATTATATCATGAAAAACACACACATTGCGTTGACATGATCATGACATTGATGATGATCCATAATTGTTTCTCTTCTCCTTCATGTTAGGCAGCTACTGCCAAACAGTTTCCGTGAACTTATCATCAGTGTAATGCAAATTAAACAAAACTTATTGTGTTGGAACGTGGTAATGGGAACTGTTTGCCACGCAAGTACAACCACATATTTGTTTAAATACACCCAGCATTGCAGCTTCTTGAATGATCATACAAGTACAACCACATATTACGCATTATATACATGCACTAGGGACATGGTTCCGAATGGTCGGGCTTTTAGCATTTCCCCCTAGGAAACACACGCACGGGAATGGCCCGCACGCACGACCGAATATGACAATTAACGTGCCTAATACTTCTTGATTACTTCAGTAAGTTATTTCAGAAAGGCCTGCAGTACGCGTGGAACAATCGTTGTCCACACACATACACACGTAAACATACACACGCACGCGCACACACATAGAGTCTACGTACACGCACACACACACGCACACACACGCGCGCACGCACGCACACGCTCACGTGACTATTAATTAAAGGAAATAAAAATAAGGCATTAGCTAAAATCCTTGTTCCATGTGTACACAAAGTTTAATATTGTATGTAACATTTGACAACATTAAACAAGTACAGAAAATACATTTGTAGCATAAATTCGATTTTCAGCCCGTTTGTGAAGCGACTCCCGCGGAAAATTTGATTTTAATGAGCTAGGCGATCACGTGGTATCGTGACATCACTTATGACACACATTCGCATCAGGCCGACCCTTTCCATGCATTCAGAGCATGTTTACAAGGATAGCTTTTGGGTCGAAACGAGCGTCAGAATGAGTTATTGTGCAATATTCCGACGTAATACAAACGCTAGTCATCATAGTCATAGAGGAACAAGCAGTTATCTTACGGTTCCACAATAATCGAATTTTACTCAAAACAACGAATGCGAATGGGCTTACAAGTCGACTATATTATATCCAGCTACAGAAAGTAACGTGTATAATCTCACAATATCACTAGAATATCGATATATGAAGCAGGAGTTGTCAATTTATCATAACAACTTAAACCGTTGGTGCCGTTAGCTCAGTTGGTAGACACGTTGATTTCTCGTTATTTATTTTACAATCGGGTGACGCTGGTTCAATCCTGACAGCATGCAAATCATTGATTTTCTTTACACTTTTTTTGTTTATGTTTTCACAAAGTAATATAAACCAAATCATTTAGTATACTATGATGCACTGTTTGTAAAAACAATTATATTTTTGTAGAAATTATTTATTCGCCGCAAACATTTAAATATGGTCATTTTATATAACGATGTTTCTAAATTTTATTTATCCAGACAGATCACACTGTTTTCACATATATAAAAATGTCCGGATGCACAGTATAAAATGTGGAATTTCTAATTCATAGAATTTTTTTAATTTAGTTTGCTTGGTGGACGTGGAAATAGATAGCAGGATGTAATATAACATGAATTCAAGCAATAGGTGTTTTAATTCCCTTTAAAACCTGTTACATATAATTTTCATAATTGACAATTACACATCAATTATGAAAATAATAATAATTTCGTCGAAATCGTATCCAAACACAGAATATATAGTAGACCTCGACCATTGGTCAAGAACGGTCGTTTTTAACCCTTGTATGCAAAGACCACAAATTAGTTTTCTGGACCGGTAACATTATACAGGGTACGACAACAATTTTAATAATACGTCATTAAACAGTGTAGCATTGCTCGATATAATATACAATTATAAGATACAAGGCTTATGATGTATGGACTAAAAAAATGGTCCCGAATGGTCGGGCTTTTAGCATTTCACCATAGCAAAGGCGAAATACCCGAGTTTTCGGGACCGTGTAGTGACACTAAGGAACGATGATGTTATATTCATTATCCTACTATGACATTGTTCAGTATATAGTATATACAATGCCTATATATATGATGCATGGACTAAAAAGGGGTCCCGAATGGTCGGGCTTTTGGTTATCACCCTAGCAAAGGCCAAAAGCCCGACTATTCGTGACAGTGACACAAGGGAACGACAATGTAATATTTTTGCTTGTTGGAAATTAAAAAATACGCCATTATCCTACATTTTAGCATTGTTTAGTATATAAAGTATACATAAGGCATATGACGCATAGACTAAAAAAGTGGTCCCGAATGCTCCGGTTTTTAGCATTTCCCCTTAGCAAAGGCTAAAAGAACCAGTTTTCGGGACCAGTGAACGACAATATGTTATATATACATATACTTGTTGGATAATAAAAAAAAATACGTTAGTATCTTTCTGTAGCAGTTTTCACTGTATCTAAATATAAAGCCTAATATGGATGTACTAGAGAAGTGTTCTCGAATGGTCGGGCTTTTAGCTTCTCCTCCTAGGAAAGGCTAAAAGCCCGAGTGTTCGTGAACAGTGTCAGTGACACCTGGGAATGAGCCACACGACAGAATAACGTACATATGTATAGCGTGCTTCACGCAAAATGTCTAAAATTACTGTTTTGTTAGTTTATTATGGATGTGATACATATAAAGTTTCTGTAATTGTATGCCCATTTAGGAACTATTTCCTGCTGTGGCGCTGCACAGCACACGCGAGTGCTAAATATAGGTACACATTTTGTGGTTGACGTCAAGTGGTCGGGCTTTTAGACACACCCCTCAACGAGAGTGGCCCCCGCCCGTTTGTCGTTAATCGCAGCCGTACGACTAAATTTGTTTTACTGGTGATAACTAACCCGCCAGAGGACACCTATGAACAATATCCGAACGCCAGTAACGCGAATTGAAACAGGTGAGATCAAAAAGTTCATATTTCATACTTTTCTTAAAATGTTTACACGGTGTGTTAAGTGTTACAAACCCCTTAGTATACTGCGAAAATACAGATGGCTATGGCATATGAAACTCATTTGTATTAGCCACGCTAAACGCACATTTAATTTAAAAAAATGGCGGTTGTGCTGACGCTGTAGTGTGTAGACAAAGTGGGCCCCTCGGTGGCCCACTTTGCCTACACCATTCATATTTAGAACTATGCATCGTTAGCATAGTTGTAGGTATAGTATGTATTATGATTGAATGAACTAAATTACACATTTAATAATGCTACCAGATTAATACAAATCAAGAATGGTAGACAATTAGACATGTAGAATTCTATACTGCACATACAATTATCTGACCCAGGACGACAATACAAGCTTACTTTTACCCGGTAGAGTTTAATTTTGTGTATGCCTTTATAATATATTTTATAATTATTATTATAGTCTATGTATTTGAATATATAAAATGATTATTATAATTTTTATTCCCATAGATCTGCTCTACTGACTACTCCGTGCAATGATATACAAGTGTAAAATAACGCAGCACAAATAGTATGCTGACAATATGCAGCAAGCAATCGAAGCAGTTCTGAAAAAAGAGATGGGGCTCAAGCGTGCGAGTCAACAGTTTGACATACCGAGATCAACTTTGCAAAGGCGATGTCGTACAGTGTCAACAGCAAAAGAATCTGCTGTCAAAAGGCTAGGGCGATTCAACGTGGCGTTTACTCAAATATGGAGACAGAGCTTGTGAAGCACATCAAGGATATGGAATCCATATTGTTCGGTTTTACTGGAGCACAGCTGCGGAAAATAACATTCTAATTTGCTGAGCTGAACAACATCGAGCACCAGTTCAGTCGCGAGAAAAAGGAAGCCGGCAATCAGTGGCTTCGCTGCTTCATGTGCCGATACAGTGACGATCGAACTGTCGCTATGGATGCCAGAGGCCACGTCCGCATCGAGGACAAGAGCATTCAACGAAGTATCCGTTGCCGCATTTTTCGACATCTTAGAGAAGATTCAGGACGAGAAGAAGTTTACGCCTGATCGAATATTCAATGTGGACGAGACTTGGATTTTAAAGGCCATATCCTGGAATAAAATGTGCTCTTTTCCTTAATAACAAATGGTTTATGCCCTTTCAAATGATGATATTGCCAAAATGTTTAAATATGGTATATGAGCATACAACATAAAAAGAGCCTTTAAATTTGCCATTTTACGGAAACTCCCGAGGGATGCCTGGTTTGCATTTGTTGCTGAAACGTGACGTCAGTCGTGGTTCCGCCGTCAGTTAGTGCAGCGGCTTCACGCCTGCGGCCCTGCGCAGTCGCGCGGTGTCGTGTAAACAACTCGATACAAATGACGGCTTACTCGAGTAGTTCAGAGAGCGATATCAATTTTGAGGCGGATCATATATATTTCGGTGACAGTGAGGATGACATTGCCGAGATCGGCAATGTTGATGTTATCCAGTTAGTGTGGCACCGTATAGACACGAACCAGTGAAGAAGCTCCGACAGCTGACCGGGCCCACTTGCGCAGATTCGCCGGTAACCGAATCGCCTTCGCCGCTGTTGTGTTCGTCGAAGGAACGGCAGATTTCTTTACATCTAACTTACGCCTGAAACCCATCTTCCATTGTACGAAGCCTTCGAAGTCGCCAGGCGCAACGAAATGCGAACCACAAATAATGCTAGTTGCCGTAGCATGGGTCCAGTCGGCCCTGTTGTTTCGAACAAAACGTTTCCATTTCTGCCGAGTAACTGGCTCTTTGGGAAATTCGTGCACAGAATGGCCAGTCAGATTCGAATTGTTGCAGTTTCCAACAACACATTTGTTCACCATTTCTCTATGTGAATGAATGTATACCAGTTCAAATATCCACCAACGAAATCCAGCCGCCGAGAACGCTTGCGATCCCGGGAATGTTTTCCACAACTGACGTCACGATTCTGCCTCTCGCGGCATTTTCGGAAAACAGACCTTTCGAAGCCTGCGCCAGGAGAGGTCCCATTTAATGTCAATTTTAGAAATGTTTCAGCAAACGTGTGGTTTCTGGGTTGTCATTATATTGCAGAACAAATATGTACATGCATATTTTTATATTTAGTAGCAATTCCCCCCCCCCCCCAGGATATGGCCTTTAACTGTTCCAAATAGGCCTTCACGAATTATAGCACAAAAAGAGAAAAACAAATAGAGGCTCTTTCTTCAGCAGAGCGAGGCCAGATGGTGACCGTCGAAATCTGCATGAGCGCTGCAGGAGAATTTGTCCCTCCTATGTTCATCTTCCCGCGAAGAAGGATGAAGGACGAGCTCATGGAAAACGCACCTCCTGGGGCCATTGCCTCACCTCACGAGTTGGGATGGATGCAGAGCGAGCTCTTCGTGACGTGGTTCGAGCACTTCATGCGGCATGCTAATCCGACTAGCGAGAGACCAGTGCTGCTAATTCTTGACGGTCACAAAACGCCCACAAATAATCTGCTCTTCTTTGAAATGACACACAATAACCATATGACTGTCCCGTGCCTACCTCCGCACTGCAATCACCGGATGCAGCCACTTGACGTCAGTTTCGTGAAGCCGCTAATAACCTACTATACGCAATCGATCGAGAATTGGCTGCGCAATCACCCTGTGCAAGTGGTCACAACCTTCCGGACCGCAGAGCTATTCAGAAGTGCATACCTTCGAGCAGCAACAATGCTGACTGCTGTCAATGGGTTCCGGAAAACTGACATATGGCCCATTGATAGGCATGTCTTCCTTCATCACGATTTTGTCGCAACAACATCAACCGACATCGAGCTTAGGGAGGATGTGGCTTCACGTGCAGAAGGCGATGGACTGGCTCCTCAAGCAGTTCAACAAACGGACAGAGACATTGTCCCACATGCAGCGCTTGCATTCGGTGTTGCCGAGGCTCCGTGAGACCCTGTTCTGAATGGAACTGGCATCGACTTGGCACCAGTTCCAGCATGTGGCAATTTGGTATCGACTGCTGCCCCTGATATGCTGGCCCCGACAATAGCCGACATGGACTTGGCAATATATGTCGATGGCAACGGTATGGGATCTCCACAAAGAAGCCAGAGGACCAAAGCTGTCCCTATTACGACCGCCTATTCCCAAAGTGTGCGAACAAACACCCAGAAAAAGCCACCGACGTGGAAAGACCTGCAACATCACACTCGGCCCCTACAAACGAGAATTGGAGCTGAAGAAGAAAACCAGCAACAGATCGCCTAATGACGAGCCACAGCCCAGCACGAGTGGAATAGCTCGTGGAAGCAAGTTGAAGTCGGCGAAGCCATTGCGACACGTCGCGAGCAGCAAATCGACTTCTAAAATAGATATGACACCATGCCTGTATCGCTGCGAGCTGTTTTGGACAGCAAAAGTCGGGAGAAATGGATCAAATGTGGGGAATGCAAAGCGTGGGCACACGAGGACTGTCCCGGATATGAAGGCGGTGCATTTACATGCGAAATGTGTGCTGATGAATGACTTGCGACAATGTTTCAGAAGGCCCACTTTGCCTTCCCGTTTTAAAGACACGTTTCTTGGTGGTGTTTTCAGACGCCCATTGCCAATATAAAAAAATTTCGTATTGCATCACAAGTTTACATGTTGTTGGTTAAAGGTAGGAACGTAATGTTTCTGAAAATATAATGTTAATTTTTTAATATTTGGAAAATGTGTGGTGTTTTTAGCTTAGGGTGGCTACTTTGTGCGACCTTCCCCTACGTTCCAGTCTGTCTTCACAAAAGATGACAGCACAGCCATGCCCATTATCCAAGGCAAAAGTTTCCCATCCATATGTACAATACACGCTGACACTGTTGGTATCAAGAAGCTACTGTCGGACATTAACTCCTCCAAAGCGTCCGGTCCAGATAACATTCCCTGTCGTGTGTTGAAGGAAATTGCAACCGAGCTTGCCCCAATTTTCCACACTCCTCTTTAACCAGTCACTAAACACAGGGGAAATACCATTATACTGGTAAAAAGGCAGATGTTATGCCGATACATAAGAAAGGTAATATCCACGATGCGTCCAACTACAGGCCTATATATCATTAATATGTGTAGCGTACGTGTAAACTACTTGAACATATCATCTGCTCACATGTCCGTAGTCATCTTGATGAGTATGACATTTTAACTCCTGTCCAACATGGTTTTAGAAAATAGCATTCATGCGAGTCACAGCTAATAACAACTCTTCAAGATCTGCAAAAATTCAGGGATAGTAAGATCAAAGTGGACCTTGCTATCCTGGATTTCTCTAAAGCTTTCGACACTGTACCCCACAACAAACTTCTTTGTAAACACATTCATTAATTATGGCATAAATGGTAACACACATCGCTGGATTGCTAACTTTCTTAAACACATTACCCAGAGAGTCCTTGTAGAAGGGAGTTTTTCGGATAATGTCAATGCCAAGTCAGGCGTGCCTCGTGGTACTGTTTTAGCCACTTTGTTATTTTTATTATATATAAATGACCTACCCATGCAAGTGTCTTCGAATGTCCGTCTGCTTACAGACAATTGTCTGTTATGCAGACCCGTCCAAACACAGAACCTCTCAATAAATGGGAAAAGATTGGGGTATGCACTTTAATGCAACAAAGTGCAATGTAATGCGAATCGCCAGAACTCCAGTTAAATTCAAATACATTATCCAGATCATACTCACTTGGCAATCATGTACTAAAATAACTTGACACAGGGAAATATCTTGGGGTAATGGTCACAGACAATTAACCTATCCTGGTCAACGCATATCTCCCAAACTTGCAACAAAGCCAATGCCACTTTATCATTCTTAAGGAGAAGTCTGAAATCGTGTCCGCATGTCCTAAAAGAAAGAGCTTATATTACCCTTGTTCGCCCCATTCTAGAATACGGCTGCACAGTATGGGATCCACACTTACAAAAAGATATAAACACACTCGAGAAAATACAAAGAAGAGCAGCTCGCTTCGTAAAAGGCGACTACAATTGCAATAGCAGCGTAATTAATATATGATAGAAGATTTAGGTTGGTGAAATCTCGAGGAGAGGAGAAGGAACTCCGATTATTAGTATTATTTATGTCCAAACTCGTCCATAATCAAATTGCTATCCCGTCCAGAAACATTTTACCACCTGCAGACAGACGCATACGCTCAAATCACCCTTACAAATCGAAGAATATAGAAACTCATTTTTCCCCGCACATTTTTAACTGTATGGAATATCCTAGAAGCGTAATTAGTTAATGCAAAGGACGCCCCACCATTTAAGGAACTGCTAGGCCGTGCACAATGCTCATAGAGCAACCAACATCATTGGCGCGATACCCAGCTGGGATTTGCCGATTATTAAACAGAAACAGAAGCGCCTGCGTAACCCTAGTGTTTGAATAGAATAGAATAGAATTTTATTCACTCTAACCACATACTGTGGTACATAGAGGATCACAATTTCACAAATACATATATAAAACAGGAATCATTATACAAAATATAAATATTAAGTCTGGATAATAATTACCCATCAGTCTAAACTACTAACCGTGTAAAGTCAGGTTTATACAGGTTCCTGGATAACATACACTAGGCAGAACATCGAACATACAGTTTTAAACCATGCAAGATGAATTTTGCCAGGCTGTGAATTATGTCTGGATCATTGGTCTGTAGCATATGTATAAAATTATATACATTAGGACTCAATCTATTACATGAAGTCATATATTTAATTCTCAAGTCGTCCAATTTGGTACATTCATATAAAAAGTGAATTTCATCGCTTATTACACCTCTTTCACAAAGTTTACACAGTCTCTCATTCCTAGGTATATTAAAGTTTCTTCGGTTATTAACAGGCAATTTATATGTTCCTATCCTGAATTGAAATAATGCTTTTTTTAAGTGTTCGGGTAGGATTTCGATATACCTTTCTTTTCCATGGGAGATTTTAAAAAGTTGATACATCACATTATTATCATTTACAATTCTGCAGTGCCATAGTTGCTTAAATTGATCACATTCGCATTTGTGTATGATCTTGGCATCTATTTTATGATCCTGTGTTAACCATATATAATTAATACCATTACTTTGAAGGATGTTACTAACACATTTAATCCAAGGTGATGAGTGTACATTTTTACAATGAAGATTATATAAAATTGTGTACATGACCTTATTAAGTTTTTCCTCACTACTTTTTAATATTCTTGTCCAATAACATACCATTCTTTGTTTTATAGTAACTGACAGTGGATATCTTCCTAGCTCTCCATATAGTTGCATATTATGAGAGAATTTAGACACTCCAAAAATGAATTTACAGAATTTAGTATGCACTTTCTCCAAAATATCAACATTTTCGTAGCCCCACACTTCACAACCATACAATAAAATTGGTTCTATACACCTGTCAAATAATTTAAGCATAACATCAGTTGGTAGATTCAGTCGCCTGCCCTTTTGTATGAGTGAATACATAGCCTTTGAAGCTTTATCATGTAGCAGTTTTTTGGCTTTAACAAAGGATCCATTCCAATTAAAGCAAATACCCAAATAAATATAATCCTCTACTTGATCAAGATCCAAATTACCAAATTTAAATATAGGAATGTTACGTATCCTTGTCTTAGACCTGGCAAAGACCATCATTTTTGTTTTACCGATATTAACTTTCAGTCTATTACAGCTACAGTATTCATTCAGTAGGTTTAGATTCCTCTGCATGTCACGCTCATTTTCAGCCATTATAACAGTGTCATCTGCGTACAGGAGAACAAATAGATTTAACATTCCATTAATGCCATCTTTACTGTCATTATACAGTTTGTCTATAAATGTTAGTGTATTCCATTTCTGTGCTGTGAAGAATGTTTCCATATCATTGAGAAATAGTGCAAATAAGAGTGGTGATAAGTTCTCTCCTTGTCTTAATCCTACATGTGATTCGAAGAACTCTGACTGCACGCCATTGTTCACAACACATGATTTGATTGATTTGTACATATTCAATATAACGTTAAGCACTTTTCCCGATATACCGTATGATATTAGTTTTTTCCATAATGTTGCTCTGTTGATCGAGTCAAAAGCCTTACTATAATCCACAAAAGTGCAGAACAATCTTCTACCTTGACATAAAAATAATTCAACAATACATTTGAGTGTAAATATTTGGTCGGTAGTAGAATAACCTTTCCTGAAGCCAGCTTGGGCTTCACTCATAATTTGGTGTGAGTTTATAAAGACTGTCAGTCTTTCATTTATAACTGAGGTAAATAATTTTCCTAAGCAGCTAAGAAGGGTTATCCCTCTGTAGTTATCTGGATCATTAATGTCGCCTTTATTTTTATATATTGGTTTTATTATACCAGTGATCCACTCATGTGGTATATGACCACTCAGTAAAACAACATTAAAGACTTGTGTTAACACACACAGATGATTTTCTGAGAAAGCTTTAATCATTTCATTAATTATATTATCCTCCCACATGCCTTCCCATTTTTCAATCGTTTTACAGCTTTTTTCACTTCTACCTCACAAATTGGTGAATTTAATATCTCGGATTCAGAGTATTCGTTACTTACACTGCTCGGCTTTTGAGTTACATTTATGTTACATTGGAATCCAGCTTCGTTTTCTTTAGTAGAGTTTAATTCAGAAAAATGTTCAAGAAACTCGTCAACAGTTACATTTCCTGTATTTGTTTGCATGGTACTCTTATTTATTATCTTCCAGAAAGCTTTGGGATCATTAGATTCCTTTGCTTTTAGGTCATCTACAAATTTGTGTCTATGCACTGCCTTAGATTTATTGATAATAGTTTTATACTCCTTTCCAGTTAATTTCATTAGTTTTAAGTTTTCCTCATTTTTATTGTCCTTATATCGCCTTCTTGCTCTGTTAAATGCATTTCTTTTATCACTGCAGTCTGCGTCAAACCAATCTTTATATTTATTTGTTTTTGTTATATTTATTTTGGCATATGGCTTAGTTTTGAGCATGCTGCATTCTTTAGCACCATTTAAAAGTAGATCATTAAAGCTTGCAACCAAATCATTAACACTTTCCTTAGTTGCCATGCTGATGTTTTTTAATATATCATCTATTAAAATGTTAACTCTCTCAAATTCATTAGTGTTGTTATTAATGGCACATTGAAATTCGGTTTCCTTGTTATGCTCCCATCTTACTACTGTCCTTTTGACACATGGTTTGATATGGCACGATGTATTCTTTGTCGCTATTAGCACTGTATCAAGCACCAGTTCTAGCACACTGTGGCCATCAGAAAATAGTGGATTTCCATCATGTACAATAAAGTTATTGATATGTTTAAATAGCAACGGACAACTTAAGAAATAATCAATAGTACTGATATTCCTAAAGGTGGGATTACCACTTGAGTCATTAGTCGTCCTCCCATTTACAATAAGCACATTAGCAGTTTTACATAGATCTACTAATAGTGGCCCATATTTATTACACTGGGTGTCATTATTTTGTCTTTTATAGTGAGCTTTCGTGCCAGTACTCAAACCTGCAGCACCATCATACCCAAAGTCATTAAAAATACTGTCTTCTACAAAATCACATAAATCACCAGTCCTAGCATTAAAATCGCCACACATACAAACAAATGCATCATTACAAGACAAAAGTTCTAATAATTCTACTTCACACTCTTCAAAAGCTTCTGCTTTAGTGTATTTGGACCCTTCTGGGGGGATATAAACAACTCCCAACAATAAATCTTTAGTTAATCCAATACTGGCTCTGTCTACCTTGTACCATGACACAAAATCACTGTCAGTTTTTATTTCTGTTATAAATTCTTCTAGTATTTCCTTATATATTATGCCTATTCCTCCGGATTTTACTTTTGAGCAGTACTTTCTGCATTTAAATTTCCCCTTGTATCCCACAGGTATAGAATTAGTAATATTATCAACATCTATGTCATTAATTTTGGTTTCCACAAAGCAATTAATAGTATGAGACTTAATAAATTCAATAAAATCAGGTAAGTTCAATTTCGATGGTAGGCTACAAACATTTAACATAGCTATATTGATCGTCTTTGACTGGTTTGCATGCATATTAGCATTACGTTTGCATTCAATCATTTCAGACCCATTGTCTTTATTGCACACTGTCCCGCCGGTCACACCTGTCGCACAGCAACCGTCATTGCACACATAGTCGTGTAGATGGGTGTAATCCCCCGGTCTGTCCGGGATTACGACTTACAGCTGGCGGCACCAAGCGGTGACATGTCCAGCTGGTAGGAACCTGGACGTCACAAATTGCTCCCGGCCGGCCACGAAGTTTATCGGTGTCATGTGGCGAGCCTTGAACCGAGTGGCGACGCCCGGCCGGTAGGGATGTCACTGTGACTAATTGCGACCGAGCTTATCGTGTCGCGTGGCTTGGATATTTAGACATATTTATGACCCCTTTTGAGCGTTACGTGGCAGTGGAAGTGCACTACATAACAAACGTACTAATTGACAATAAATATGGTTGGATGAAAATGAATTCATAAAAGCGTGCATTTATTTGTAACTATTATGACAAATCACAATTTAACCCCAATCTCGACCAACGCGTTGAACCACAATTTAACCCCAATTTCGGCCAAGCTAATCGTAATTTTAGCAGTACAATCGAGCTGCAGTTTGCGTCGTCCGTTAGCGCACGCCGGCACGAAAACGTCGGCGAAGAAAGCACGAGCGTATAGTAAGTGGTCGCTGCGCAGTGACGGAAATCGACGACATAACCATTACCTTACCCTTATCCTAGAATAGGGTTAGGGGTAGGGCCATAACATTTGGGGCAGATTGCAATATTTCGAATGCCTGTAACTTCGCCAATTCTGCACCGATTTGGACGGAGTCGACTGTTTTGGAAGCGCGCTGTCTTTATCTTGAAAATTGAAAAAAACATATTAAAAAAAATTAAAAATTCATTTTCGTACACATAATTGCTAATTTTCAAACGCGCACAGCGTCGTTGTTTCTCAACCGATTTTCACGCGGTCAACGTTGTCGAAACCGCAATGTCGCCACCTACAATGGACACCACACTTTCACGGGTCAGTTTGAATTATTCTACCTTTTCTATATAAAATAGTGAAATTGTTCAATTTTTGTAACTATAAAAAGTTTTTTTTTCGGAAAATAACACAGGGGGTAAAATTTTCGATGTAGGGCTGTCGTGTGCGTGTGCATCCGTGGTAGTGTGTGAAATATGAACGATTTGCGTGCGTGATTTACCTGTCTCGTCGAATGAAAGCGACATGCCAATCAGTCGACAGGTAGATATTTCACAGAATGAGAAATCTTACACCTATATAGGCGTGTGATATATCGTTTTAAAGGGGACGAGCTGGCGAGTGTTGCTGTGAATTGAGCCGTGCAGAGAATTTAGAAATCTATTGCCTGCTGTGAGATAGGCTGTGCAGTGTTAACTAGTATGGCGTGTGCGAAAATGGAAACCGGGCTACTGATCGTGTCGTGTGATGTGTCGTTTTAAAGGGGACGAACTGACGAGTGTTGTTGTGAAATCTCAGCCGGATCCGTGCAGAACTGACGGGCGTGCAGTCGTCTGAGAGTGTATGTTTTATCGAACGCGAAAAATGTGAATGGAGTCGTTTGGGGTCGGGTTTTAGTGGCAGAAGTCAAACAGAAACAGTCACACTTCTGCCAAGCTTCGCCACGACATCGAAACTTGGCAGAAGTGTGACTGTTTAAGCATTTTTTGCGTGTTTTGCGTGTTGCGGGAAAACGTGCACCCTTGTGATGGAACTCGACGAACATAGTCCGCTCGCGGCTATGGGAGTCGTGTCTGCGATTTGTTCACGAAGAAATGTGAAAAAAACGTCGGTCGAGTCAGCTGGGTTGCTGGTCGGCCGGCGTCGGAGCAGGGACGCTTAAAAGCTCTGCCTTTGATCCGCTTCGACTGGCGACGTGGCTCGTGCACAGAATGCAAGATGCACACGTGTGCGAGTCTAGCAGTGTGCACGTTTGAGTCGCGTCGCTTGGCCGGAGCGGACTTAGGGTGGGGGAAGGGAGATAAAGGGGAAACTATGTCGGTCTACGCCATGATACCGTATATGCACGTATATAAGTAGAGGGCGGATGGGGGTTCGGGGCGTGCATGCATGGTGCAATTTAGGGTGATAAATTTTAACGAATAAAATGTTTGAATGTAAATGGGCACACGTTGTATATAGCTTCTGTTGAGTGGCGAGTGGTGAGAGCTGAATGCTGAATAGACAGCCGGGCGAAGAGGGAATTCTCTGCTCTTTCCGATGATACAAGGCGCGGCGAGATCGCTTGATAATTGACAAAGTTACGTGCATTTAAAAGATGGCCTATAATTCTGAGAAAACGGCGACGGTGGCGCCGCCTTGCAAGCGTCCGTCTACCAGTCCTAGCAGTCGGTGACGGTCCGTGCCCCGACGAAGAGAGGGCTGCGCAGAAGGAATCGACTTCCGCGCACGGAAGTCTAATCCGCCTCGAACCACAAAATTCGCGGCAGACCAGAAAATTTCTACACTAACCACATTTCTCAACCGGAAGTATTGAGAAACGACTTAAAATGACCGATTAGACCCCCTTAGCGGCAAGCTAGAGTTAATCTGAGCACACCACGTGACTCGCCATTTCATTGTGCACCTGACTGACCTATTTTAAACATGCGTGACCTAATTAAAAAAACAATTCTTGGTTAGGACTAACATGCTAGGGATCTAGGAGAAGGACTACTCTGATTCCAAATCTGGGTAAATCCAGCTCATTAGCCTTGGCAGGCAGTGGGTCTAGGAGAAGGAAAACTCTGAATTTAAACCAAAGAGACGGTCCCTCCTACAGTCTTTAAAATAAATGTAGAGAGGCTGGGCTTCAGGCTAGCGACCTGTCCCTGTGAACAAAATATGCTAAGAAAACAGTTCAAAGCACACAAACGGACCCTCGGCAGATGAGACGACAGTCGTCTCGTACAGGAGACGCAATGACAGATGCCAATTAAAGCCGTTCAACGGTAGTTGGTGCCCCGAAGACCGGAGTCTTCTCGGCAAAGAGTAAGACCCGCATCCAAAGCGGGTCTTACTATAATGTCCGAACATTAGGCGAGAGTTCAAAGCTCGAACAATTGATTAAAGAGATGGGAAACTACAAGATCAACATACTATGTCTCAGCGAGGTTCGTTGGACAATTCTAATCAGGAAACAAGACCATACTGTTCTCTGGAAGACAAGACGATATCCATCGTGGTAGTGTTGCCATCGTCCTTGACAAGCAGTACGCTTACAGAATGGACACCAGTGAATGAACGATTAATTACTTACGACAAGATTTATAACATCACATGTCAAGGTCACCATCATCCAGTGCTATGCACCATCCAACAGCCACGATGAATATGAAAAAGACAGCTTCTATGAGCAACTACAGGACCTGGTAGACAAGATTCAACATCATGACATAACTAATGTTATGGGATACATGAATGCTCAGATCGGTAAACCGCTTTGTGCAATTCTGTGCAATGAACAACTTAGTGATCGGATCTACACTCTTTGAGCACAAAGACATACACAAAATAAAATGGTTTTCAAATGACCAAAAGATCTTCACATAGATCGACCATTTTGCTATTGGACCAGGCTGGAGGACTCCGTGTCTACAGGACGTCAGAGTGCCCAGTGGAGCAGACATCGGTAGTGACCACCACTTAGTTATTGCAAAAATCAAGATCAAGTTGAGGAGACAAAAGAAGAAGACAAACATGACTAAGAGATTCGATATGAACAAGCTCCAGAACCCAGTGACCAAATATGAATACCAAGCTCTCCTGAGAAATCGTTTTGCTGCCCTTGCAGATCCTACACCAGGTTCAACGGAATGGTGGGAGAAGATCGATGGTAGATGCGATGATGGCAGCGGGCATAGACGTTCTGGGATTCCAGACCTCTCTGCAGCGCAGCTTCCTACCGGGCCTATAGTAAGAAGGACATATATGTGAAGCGTAGTGCACCTAAGGACAAGCGCGAATTGTTTGACAGACATACACAGGAGGCAGAGAACGCAGTTGCCCGAAATGATATGAGACAGGTATACCGCATTGCCAAGAAAATCACTGGCAATTCAAAGGCAAGGTCTGGACCAATCAAAGCCAAAGACGGATCTCTACTATCGAAAGATGATGACATACTAGAGAGATGGGCATAACACTTTAGAGAGGTACACAATAGAACGGCACCTAACAATTGGTGAAACAATTGTACAATGGATGTGCGGACTATGCAACCAGATCTGGGACTCGGGCATCGTTCATGAAGACAGGAAAGGTGGTACTGTTGTCTGTATCCCAAAGAAAGGAAACCTAACAGCATGTGACAACTGGAGAGGTGTGACATTGCAGTCAGTACCAGGGAAAGTTACTGCCACATGATACTGAACCGAATGCGACATGTGGTAGATGGCGAACTGCGTGAGGAACAATCAGGCTTTAGGCCCAAACGTTCTTGTGCTGAGCAGTTATTCACATTCAGACGCATTATTGAGAAATGTCAAGAGTACCAGTTGCCCCTCGCAATCAGTTTCATATACTTCACCAAGGCGTTTGACGGCATCCACAGACCCTCCATGTGGAAAATATGAACCACGTATGGAATCCCACAAAATATTTTAACAACAATCGAGAAAATATAAGAAAACTCGAGATGTTGTGTAAAAACAGAAGATGGCTGACACGACTGGTTCCATGTGATGACTAGGGTCAGTCAAGGCTGCATTGTCCCCCCCCCCCCTTCTCGTTGCAGTGACCATCGACTGGGTCATGCAGCTAGCAACCACAGGCAATGAAGGGTTTGTGCGGGTTAAGGGGGAGCGTTTATTAGACCTGGACTTTGCTAATGACATTGCTGCCCTCTCAGACACCACCCGGGGCCTACAACGTCTCGTGGAATCAGTCAGCAAATACGCTAATGGCTTGGGACTTGTCATCAGTGAAAAGAAGCCAAAAAGCATGCTGACAAGGGGGCACCAATCACACACAGGTTTGATCGACCAGAAAAAAAAGGTAGAAACAGTCGAAAACTTCACCTATCTTGGCAGCTCCATCAACATCCAAGGAGTCATCGACCATGAACTAAACTGCATAGTGGGGAAAGCGTCAGCAGCCTTCAACCAGGTGAGAACAATTTAGAACAACAAGAAATTTACATGAAATCTAAACTCCACTTCTATAACTCAAACGTTACACCAACCCTCCTATATGGATGTGAAACATGGCAACAAAAAATAAGCTAAGAAAACAAAATTGATGCATTCGACACTAAATGTCGTGGAGGTGGTGTAGGAGTACTATTTCGAAAGACATTGCAGCTAGTTTCACGTGCTGACATTGATACTCATGCTAGTGAGACTTGTTGCGTTATTCTGCGTAATATCCGTATTGGTTGCACCATTCGCGTGATCGTTGTCTACCGACCGCCAACGTCCAACTTCCGCTCCTTCCTAGATGACGTTGGCAAGGTTTTACTCATCGCCGCGTCGTGTGTGGTGATTTCAACACACGATATGGTGATTCCACATGCGCCGAAGCAACGAACTTGACTGATTTGCTGGAGACTCATGGCTTTGTACAACATGTGCAAAGCGCAACACATGAGCGTGGCAACATCCTGGACCTGGTTATCACGTCGGGAACATCTCACGTCATAGCCACAACAGTTGAGCCAAAAACTCTTCTCACTGATCACCGTGTGATTGAATGCGGATTACGCCAACCTAAACCAGAGCGCATGACGCGACGTGCCCAATATCGCAAGTACTCAGCCATTAACGGCAGCCGTTTTACCGCAGATCTCGCGGCATCACATCTTAACGTTCATGAACAAAATCCTGAAGTTATCCTCACTCGATACGATGGATGCATACGCAGCATCGTTAATGCTCATGCCCCAGTAATCTCGCGGACTATCACGGCTAGGCCGAAGACACCGTGGCATACAAGCGAGCTAACTGACGAGAAGCGGGCATTACGTCGTGCTGAGCGTAACTGGCGACAAACTGGACTGACTGCACATCTTCAAATATACACCGGTTTGCGCAACGCGTTCCGAAAATCACTTAGGACTGCACGATCGCATTACTACCGTACTGAGATGACAAGTGCCGGTGGCAACATCCGACGAGTCTACCAAATCGCAAACACACTACTTGGTCGAGCAGGAGACCGACCGCTACCCGAGGACGCTACACAAGCTACTGTTACAGCGAAATTCCAGAAGAGTTTCTCCGAGAAGATTGATGCTTTGCGCCGCAATATGACTCAATCATCAACTGAAGACGTAGTGACGAATGTGGCTGCACGCTTAGTATGTTTCGAATCTGCCATTCACCGGCAGACGTGAAGAACATAATCGCTCTCCACTGCTTTAGTCCCACAGTCGATGAAACACGCCATTGTAACGCCTGTACTGAAAAAACGAGGTGCTGATATCAATGTGCTGTCTAACTTCCGTCCAATATCGAACACTTCATTTGTGGCGAAGACAATGGAGCGCTTCGTCTCAAGACAACTGCAACGCTTCCTGAACGAGAATGGAATACTGGGCGTCTACCAGAGTGCCTACCGACCACGCCACAGTGCGGAGACAGCACTCTTACGCATTCACAGTGATGTGGCGCAAGCGATTGATGCTCGTCGTGGAGTACTTCTTGTGCTTCTCGATTTAACAGCAGCCTTCGACACAATAAATCACGATATCTTACTACGGAGACTGTATGGCTATGGCATATGCGGCGACATACCTATATGGTCGTACCTCAGCCGTGCGTTTCGGGAAAGAAGTGTCTGAGTGTACCGTGATGAGATCCGTAGTACCACAGGGGTCGGTTCTTGGGCCGGTGCTCTTCAACGCCTACATTGCGCCTCTAACGAATTTACTCAACCGACACGACGTACAACACCATCTGTACTTCGATGGTACGCAGTTATACGTCGATTTTCCACCGTTTGAGCATACAAATGCTCTCATCAGAATGGAGGCTTGCATCAGTGAAGTTAAAACGTGGCTCTGTGACAACGGACTGGTTCTCAACGAGAGCAAAACGGAAGCAATTGTTATATGTTCATCGAGCTTGCCCAGACCAATACTCATTGATCATGTCGACATATGCGGACAATATGTAGCGACATCGACCATCGTCCGTGACCTTGGTGTTGCAATCGATGCTGATTTATCGATGGCGACGCAGGTTGCAAATGTATGTCGAAGTGCTTACTACCATCTCTCGAAAATTGCTCGTGTACGAGAGGCAATGACGACCACTGTCGGCAAATGTCTTGTCCATGCACTTGTGACATCCAGAATTGATTATGGAAATGCGATGCTGTTTGGTATACCTGACCGTCTGCTGCACCGTCTAGAGAGAGTCCAACGGTCAACCGTTCGTGTTGTGATGCAACTTCGACGAGGTGACCGGCGATCTATCACTGCGGTCCTACAACAGCTACACTGGCTCCCAGTGAGAAAGCGCATCGAGTACAAGTTACTCATGGTTGTACACACGGCACTGTATGCAGGCACGCCAGTGTATGTCGCGTCACTGCTACATCGTCACGCACCACACAGGACCCTACGCTCTGGCGGAGGTCTGCTTCTGGATGTTCCAAGCGTGACCCTAGAACGTTATGGTCGCCGGGCGTTTGCATGTGCTGAGACGACATTGTGGAACTCTCTGCCTCTGGAACTACGCGCGATTGAGAACACTAGACAGTTTGGAACATTATTGAAGACATTTCTGTTCTCAAACTAATATAATTAGACATAATTTAACCTTTGCATTATTCATGCATATAGTTTTAATAAATGTTTAGTCTTATTTATCTCAGAATCACATTTTAGTATGTAATCAAATTATTTAATGTAAATTATAATTTTATTTATATATATATATTTTTTTAAATATTTTTTTCCAGTAGGTTCAGCTGTTCAGCAATTTTGCTATTCGTTTATTTTATCATTGCATTTACCCGTCATTTTACTATACTTATGTTTATATATATATATATATATATATATATATATATATATATATATATATATACAGACTATACTAGGATTTTGTTTGCTAATTTTATTTATTTTCTGATTTATTTCTCTTAAATGTGTTTTTATGCTTCTTATATGATTGCCAATTTGTAAACACCCGTGAACGGGGCTTATTAGTCCCGGATTTGATGGTGTATAAATAAAGTTTATTATTATTATTATTAAATGCCTGCGAAAGATCTCCGGAATACACTGGAGCGACCATGTGAATAATATAGATATCCGGAAACGATCTGGACAACCTCTGGCATCATCTACTATCTGCAGAAGACGAATGAGCTGGCTCGGTCATGTCATAAGCTCTCACTTACTAGACCGGCCCAACAAGCGCTAAGGTGGATACCAGCTGACCAGAGAAAGAGGGGACGACCAAGAATGAACTGGCGCCAAACAATCGACCGCGGCTTACAGCTGGTCAACAAAAGTTGATGCGACGTCAGAACACTAGCAAGCGACACATTTGGATGGCGTGCTTGACTGCCTCATGCGACTATAGAGTAAGTAAATTAAGTCTAAAAGGTGTCATGGCAGACTCTTCACGTCCCATGTCCAACTCCAGCCATCTGCAATGGGTGTCTGCTATTGGACCAGTGTACTGGTTAACCAGAAGAAACCTTTGTATGCTATACGCTTTGAATGTTGCTACAGAGCATCCTGTGTAGGTGGAATATCTTCATGGTATGATTCCTTTGCCAGAATAACTTCCTCATTGCCTCGATAGCGGGGACCACATGGCTTCTCTAGTTACAAAATACAACGGTGAAGCGTTCCAGGAGTTGAACTATCGCGAATCCAGATCCAAATGGATGGACGGATTAAGTACCATGTAAATTAATCCTTCGGTCACTTCAGGGTATACATTCTAGGTGTCTCATGCTGTATCCCTACCCTTGCCGAAGGATGCAGACGTCGTACTGCACCTCGTCTAAACTGTCTAAACCGTAGAAACTGACAAGGACGTCGACTTGTTTGTTCACAGAGCATGACAAATGCCATTACCATTACGGTCAATAACGTTATTGCCAGTCCCAAAGTCTATCCAAGTGTATGCAGCTGAAGAAAAATATGTCTAGCTCGTACATCTTAATTATCACCACAGAGTGTATCAAATATGAGTTGGTCCCCTTTCCAAAACAGTCTGCACAATGACAAGTCAGTTTCCTTGAGGTCACACTGTAGCATATCATAGTTGTACCTATAGACGATCACTGAGGTTCCTGATGTGGCAGTCATTTCCGTTCAACTTGGGTATTCGAGATTTTGTGAAAATAGCTCATGTTTCTTGATGACTGACAATGGAAGTAAATCCAGTTTACTGGCACCGTCTTGCCCCTGGTTACCTTCATCCAAGTCTCATTACCACGTTTGGATTATTTGATGCTGCTGGGGAGGTTCGTGTCCCAGACAATCTCAACGCTGTTGGAGTTAACTAATTGCTTCCTGATGTGAGGAATAACAACAGTGTCTGCACTCATCAAACGTGGTGATGTTGGTTGCGGAAAGGATATGGGAAGGACCGAGGGTATGGAAGAGTTTTTATTGTCTGAAAAATGCACACATATAAAGGTTCTTTGCAGCAAGACGATGCATAACCGATAAAAAAGGGTAAGTCAATTCTTCAGCATTGAAATGTTTCCTGCCTGCTTTTGGACTGAACAAATTCAGTAAAACAGCACTTATTTCAGTGGGGGTAAACAATGGACCCCCAAATTTATACTGGCACCGATCAAAAAGTGAGAAGTTATTATTGAAGGAGCAACAAAAATGTGGTGCTTTAAATTTAGTCGGCATTTCCCTTATCCCTTGAAACAAATTATAAAACAACATATATCCGTTCAACGGGGGTAAATGCATGGACCCACCTAAAATGTTCTGATGCCAATAACAAAATATGTCTGTAACATATGTCAGTGTAATATAACGGCTTAGGGCTAAGGGTTCAGTGGGGGATGAGAAATTATGGACCCACTCCAAATATATGCTAATTCGTACGAAACTTTGAAAACGTGGCGTTCTAGGAAGAATGCAGTAAAACAAGTTGGTGTTTTTATTCGTTAAGCCCCATATAATCCCATGACAGAGTGTAGTAAAAAGGCATATTTCGGTCCAATCAGGGGTAAAAAAAATTATGGACCCACCCAAACATTTTTTTACCACCAATCAAACGTAAAATTGCTGACTCCGATCAAAAAATTAAATCTTATTGTTCAAGGATGCACACACAAAATTGGTGCTTTTATTCGGTCTGTCCCCATCAAGTTGCCAAGGTACCTGACTGTACATGTACGCATGCTTAAATACACACATACATTCATATATACAAGCACCACGGTGTTTATTAATTTGTTTATTTTATCTTGAAATTCAAGGTCATGGGCAGGCTTCTTGCGCACATACATGCATACATATTCACATTAGTACATATATACAAAAACAGTGAGTGGTGCTAATAAAAAAAGTTACACGTTCGGTAACATTTTCATGTATGGCACAGGCCCCGACGTGTAAATAGTCAGATTCATACAACCAATCCGAGTAGTCAAAGCAGTGGCTCCACACTGTGGACAACTGTCAACCAGATTAGATGCGTTGAGAATCGTGTGGCTCCGATAGCGGCGACTACCTAAACCACATTGCGGAAGTATGTTCGTCTTTCTAATTGGGTTATACGTCGCGGAAGTATACTAGTCTTTTTAAGTCATGGCTTATAGGTTGCATAACTGTGTCTCAAAACTTATCACAACATATATCACTGTATGCATCATTTGGACATCTTTTCCAGGTTAGTGCAAATATATTGCCATTTTCATTGGCGTTATTCATAGTCGACACCTGATTGAATGAAATGTCACTGACACACATCATGACACATGTACACACCTCACAGTGACACAAACCTCACGATGCCACACATACACCTCACTGTAACAAACACCTCACAGTGACACACATCTCATAGTGACTCGCACGTCGCAGTGACACACACCTCAATATGACACTCACATCACATTGACACAAACACAGTGACATAAAACTCATATGAAAACATACCTCATAGTGACACACTCCTCACAGTAACATACACTTCACAGTCACTTAAACCTCACAGGGTCACACAACTCACAGTGACACTCACCTCACAGTGACACACCTCTCAGTGACACACATCACTGACGTACACATCTTACATTTACATACACCGCACAATGACATAAAACTCACATTAACTGACACCTCACAGTGACACACTCCTCACAGTGACATACACATCACTGTGACACACACACATCACAGTGACACACACCTCACAGTGACACACACCTCACAGTGACACACACACACACACACACATCACAGTGACACACACCTCACAGTATCACACACGTCACAATGACATACAGCTTACAGTGACACACACCTCACAGCGATACCCACCTCACAGTGACACACACACACACACATCACTGTGACACACACATCACAGTGTCACACACCTCACAGTGTCAAACACATTACAGTGACACACACCTTACAATGACACACACCTCACAGTGACACACACCTCACAGTGTCACACACCTCACAGTGACACACACATCACAGTGTCACACACCTCACAGTGACACACACCTCACAATGTCACACACCTCACAATGTCACACACCTCACAATGTCACACACCTCACAGTGTCACACATCTCGCATTGACACCACATTACAGTGACACACACCTTACAATGACACACATCTCGCATTGACACACATTACAGTGACACACACCTGATAGTGTCACACACCTCACAATGACACACATCTTACAGTGTCACACACATTACAGTGACACACACCTTACAGTGACACACACCTTACAATGACACACACCTCACAGTGACATACACCTCACAGTGTCACACACCTCACAATGACACACACCTCACAGTGACATACATCTTACAGTGTCACACACCTTACAGTGACACACACCTTACAATGACACACACCTCACAGTGACATACACCTTACAATGACACACACCTCACAATGACACACATCTTACAGTGTCACACACATTACAGTGACAAACACCTTACAGTGACACACACCTTACAATGACACACACCTCACAATGACACAAATCTTACAGTGTCACACACATTACAGTGTCACACACCTTACAATGACACACACCTCACAGTGACATACATCTTACAGTGTCACACACATTACAGTAACACACACCTTACAGTGACACACACCTTACAATGACACACACCTCACAATGACACACATCTTACAGTGTCACACACATTACAGTGACACACACCTTACAGTGACACACACCTTACAATGACACACACCTCACAGTGACATACACCTCATAGTGACACACACCTTACAATGACACACACCTCACAGTGACATACACCTCACAGTGTAACACACCTCACAATGATACACACCTTACAGTGACACACACCTCACACTGACACATACTTCACAGTGACAAACACATCACAGTGACACACACCTTACAGTGACAAACACCTAACAGTGACACACCCCTCCTAGTGACACACAACTCACAATGACACACACCTTACAGCGACACACACCTAACAGTGACACACACCTCACAATGTCACACATCTCACAGTGTCACACACCTCAAAATGACACATACCTTTCAGTGACACACACCTCACAGTGACACATACCTCACAGTGACACACACATCACATTGACACACACCCCACAGTGTCACACACCACACAATGACACACACCTTACAGTAACACACACTTCGCAGTGACACATACATCACAGTGACACACACTTCACAGTGTCACACACCTTACAGTGAGACACTCCTCTCAGCGATACACACCTCACAGTGACACACACCTCAAAGTGACATTTACCTCACAGTGACATACACCTCACAATGACACACTGCTTACAATGACACACACCGTACTGTGATACACACCTTACAGTGACACACACCTCTCATTGACATACACCTCACATACACACACACCCCACAGTGACACACACACCTCACATTGCTGGATAAGAAGTATTTTAAAATTCAGTTGACGCTTCTCTTTTGAACAGTAAGCAACATTGAGTTTGCACTGTTTTTGAAAATCCCACGCACCCTCCCTGATATTGGGTTAACAGTGGTTTTCTAATAGATCAGCTTGTGCACTGCGTGTAGAGACAATGTGAAACATTGAGCACAGAGTAGTAGACGAAGTTTTTAAATTTTTTGCCGCTTTTTCCCTGCTTTAGTTTGGTACACGAAGTTTTGCAATATTGCTTTTTCCTCCACTGAATGTTCTGCAGTGTACGCAGGGTTTTTAGGGATGGTGCTTTTTATAAGTATGTTTTGTGTAGCAGTTCGGCCAAGCCTTTCTGTGTGATATGTTACTAGTTGGTTTTTATTTTATTGATGTGTATATGTATATGTGTGTGTATATATATGTATATATATATATATATATATATATATATATAATAAAGCACCCTTATTAATTATGTGTTGTTACCATTATTTTCATTATGGTTTGTTTACCAATGTTGTGGTGATTAGGCCACTTCTATGTATTACGTGTTCGTGGGGGATTGAGTACCCCAGCTTTTTTGTTTGTACATGTATGTGTATGGCTAAAGAACTTGGTAATTTCGCCCCTACTATGGAACTTTTAAACAATCATGATTGTCACTCCCATGTAGGGGCTCTTCAGCACTCCATGCCTATGATTAACATGGTATTAAATAAATGGAATGCCATTTTCCCACTCATACATGTTTTTCTAGTTATGGCTGATATTTACATATTGAATGGTATTGAATGATACGTTCAAATACCACTGAGAGTACCATTGAAAACTTATTTATCATTGAATCGTCCAGTGGTACTGAATGGTATGTTCAAATACCATTGAGAGTACCACTGAGGCCTGATTGATCATTGAATTGTCCAGTAGCACTGAATGGTATGTTCAAATACCATTGAGAGTACCACTGAGACATACTGATTTATCATTGAATGGTATTGAATGATGTGTTTAAATACCATTGGGAGTACCACTGAAAAATAATTTATCATTGAATGGTCCAGTGGTACTGAATTGTACACACACATCTGAGTGACACACACCTCACAGTGACACACATCACTGTGACATACACCTCACTGTGACACACACACATCACACTGACATACACATCTTACATTGACATACACCCCACAGTGACATAAAACTTACATTAACTGACACCTCACAGTGACACACTCCTCACAGTGACATACACATCACTGTGACACACACACATCACAGTGACACACACCTCACAGTATCACATACGTCACAATGACACACACCTTACAGTGATACATACCTCACAGCGATACCCACCTCACAGTGACACACACACATCACTGCGACACACACATCACAGTGTCACACACCTCACAGTGTCACACACATATTACAGTGACACACACCTTACAATGACACACACCTTACAATGACACACACCTCACAGTGACACACACCTCACAATGTCACACACCTCACAGTGACACACACCTCACAATGTCAACAAGTAAAAATAGGAAATGAATATTCGCATTCTGGTCACCCAAATAGGGGAGTACCACAAGAAACACTGTCTGGACCTAAATGTTTCCTAGTCTACATAAATTATTTATAAACGCCTGTTCCGTTATATAAGTATATAGATGACAGTACATTGTTCGAAGTATGCGATAGAAGGGGTGTATCTGTTATACAAGAATCGGTTGACGTTGCAGCTAGGTGGACAGAACAGAATGATATGAAAATTAATTCAGGAAAATCAAAAAAGACGATCATCTGTTTTGCATAAGACGACAATTTTCGAAACGCTATCCCGAATATAAAGATCGATGGAAAAGATGTTGATCAAGTATACCATGCCACACTTCTAGGTGTTACAATTTCACAGGATCTGACATGGAATAAGCATGTGGATAATATTGTGAACAAGGCCGGGAAACGACTGTACATGTTGTATCAGTTAAAGCCAGTAGGAATTAGCCGGAATGATCTGGTCACTATATATGCCAGTGTCATGAGACCTGTTTTAGCCCTGCATGGCACACTAATCTGCCACAATATTTATCTGACAGTATTGAAATGATATAGAAAAGAGCATTAAAGTGTATTTTTCCTGGAATAATTTACGATGAAATACTCAGGTATGTTAAATTGAAGACATTGAAAGCAAGACGGGACTGCCTTTGTCAAAAATGTTTATATAAGATTAAAGTTAGTACACATAGATTAAACTATCTGCTGCCTGACAAAAGGCATACCAAATATGACATCAGACAGCGTAAAATGTACCCTTTGCCAATAACCCGAACAAACCGATACCATAATTCTTTTATACCATGGGGATTACACAATTGCCAATAACGAATGAAGGGCAAAAGGATGGTATTTGTACTATATGACATTTCAGTGTATTAATACTGTATGACGTTTCAATGTATTAGTTGTATTTTATTGTATACTGTGAATTCAACTCAGTTGAGTTGCTAATAAACTTGTGTTATTCTTATTCTTTTATTCTGAATTGACCCAAGTCCTGCTTCTAAAATATTATTAAAAAATGTCAGTGTTCTCAGTTATAACTGTGAATGAATTCATGTAAATATGTAAAAGTAAGTTTGTGTTTAAAATCAGGATGAATTCTTTAAAATAACAAAATGCACGCATTACAATTATTTGGTTATGTGGACTCATAAAATTAGCTATTCAAAAACGTGTAATATAATAATTACAAAGTATTAATGATCAGGAAAAGGCTTTCTATGAAATATAGTTTGGCAAATTATTGTATATATTTGTAAAGCATAATAATTTCAAAAGGAAACAGTTTAAGGTCATTTTTTAAAATAAAAACTACAATTAATGATATTATAACAATAGTTTACTAGATAGGTCTTGTTGAAGACATAAACATTAACTAGTATGGATAGCACCATTTTCATTGAAAGGCTGAAGTCGTGAGTTTTTTAATTTCTCCTCATCCCAATTAGCCAGTTGCTGAAGTAGGAATACTAATACCGGACTTGGGGTTGATATCACATCACCAATTCATGCATATTCAGATTCCACCCACACTATGGCAATTCCGATACTGATTCCAACTAACGTCTTTGATTGTTTTTGTATAATTTATATATATATGGTAGCAAGTATTATCAAATAAGTAGCTATTGTTCTGGTTCTACATACACTTGTTACGTACTTTAACTCAGAATGCAACGTTAACAACCTGCCTTTGTATAAAGTAAAACCAAAGACCCAGTAAACAGGTGATTATTTATAATGCCAAGAATTTGTTATGTGCTTAAATACATGTACAGGTTATTTTTTCAAGTACAATTGTGAGTTACAAATCTCTTGTATGTGACTTTATTTTTGTAGTTTCACTGTACGTTTTAAGCACCAAAATAGAAAAGTGCCTGTGAAATAAAATAAAAATATTCCGGTATGCAGTTCTGATTCCGCTGCTTTCACTTCAACCAACTCCTCCCAATCTGATTCCGGTGTCAATTCCACTAAGTAAGTTCATATTGTCCAAATCCGGAATTGGAGTTGGAATCAGCATTTGCTTCTACTTCCGGAATCTTAATCGCCCCAGGTCTGACTAGTACTTATGGTGATTTACTCTACACAGGGTTGGTTTTCTGCCGGGCAGAAAGGTATTTCTGTCATGCCCAGGGTAAAAATAGGGGAGAAAGTTATTTCTGCTGGGCAGAAACAGTTTGTCATTGATAGGAAAGTGCGACTGTTATGTAGAATATGTTGTCAACCGCCATTAGGGTGATAAGAATTGCACATTCAATCGTACAAAGAGACACTAGCAGGAACGTGTAACTTGAACATTTAATAGCGACCAACACGCAGTCACAGTCAAAACAATACGAGAGAGAACCGGAAGTGCGGGGCAACGCTTGACCCGGGACAACAGGGGTCACGAACAAACAACCATAGACGCATATCAGCTGTGCCGGCTGTGCTTCGTCATGTGTAGCAGGGTACAAAAGCTGTTTTGGTATGTTAGGTTGAGGCTCTGGTGTAGCATCATGCATCGGCATACTAGTCGAATCATCGTATCGGTGCGACACTGGAAGATCAGGTGTATCGATAGCAACCTTGTAGCACTCCGATCGTTTCACCCGATAAGAGGTGGCTCGCAATTGATTGCCGGTGAACTTGCTGACGTTGGCCAAAGCACCATCTACGCTCACCACCAAATACCTATACCGAGAACGCGACTTGTTTCGGTCAGAGTACAGATACACTATGTCACCAAAATCGACATGTTGAGGTTTGGGTACTGTACAACCAGGTGATTTAGACAGCTGACTAGTTGCGTTTGTTGGCGTTGCGCAATGAATGCTGTTGGCGAAAGAGATCGTAGTCAGTTAGAGGTAGCTGTTCGTTTGTGAATCACGATCCACAACTCTTGAGCGGAAAAACCCCTGTTTCGTATACGAGTGTTGAGGTTTGTGGTGGCAACAGATAATAAAAGTTACGTGACCGTCCCGCCTGTGGGTTGTTGGTGTAACAGTTCACACTCTAGTTCGCGCACGGCCTTCTCTGCAACAGGGTTCTTATTGACGTTCTTGACGCGTCCAAGTTCAATGGTGAGTCGATATTTTGACAGTAGCGCGTCGTTGGCGAGGGCAGCGAACCCTGGCGCTGGATCAGTGCGTATGACTACAGGAGGCCCATCAAGTGGTCGTAAGCCGATGTACAATTTGATCAGAGAGTCCCACAGTGTGTCGCGACGTTCGTCATCGATGAAACACGACACAGTGTATGACGTTACACACTCGCATAGGACCAAGATCAGCTGTTTCTCGCGTTTGATGACATCCGCTGCATAGGAAATTCCTACCACATCGTCGCTTCAAGACTGAGGAATAGTCATGTGTGGAGTGTTGAGCAGCGAAACACACTGGCGGCAGCTACGTGACGCTATCTCGATTACCTTGTCTAGGTCCAACGCGTACAGATAGCGATGCATGACCTGTTTCTGCTGGTAGGGTGACGGATGTTCCAGTTGAATGTGGAGAGCTGTTACTAGTCCGTCAAGAATCGTACGAGGAACGATGATGCACTCTCGTGCTGGGTTGAGTGGATCGTTACGTCGTACGACTAGTAGACCACCGCGGGCGATAGATGCAACGTTTAGATATCGTTTGACGTCTTTCGCATTCGTTATCTTCTTAGATGGTCGCGTACCTTGTGTAAGGTGAGAATGTGTGCGTCGCAGATCTGGGCATTCAGCTTGGATAGCGAGCGACGCAGATCTACTGGTGAACGGAAGTCGAGCCTTCCCAGATGTCACGTCGTTAGTTGTGACGCGTTGCAAGACAACATACTCCACCATTTGCCTGATGAAGGTGCAGACTTGACACTTATGTTCGAGTCATGTCGGCGCGTTGCGATTAGCAAAGTCTGATGGTATATTTGCTGAACCGGCGAGGTGTCGGACAGTTGCTTGATAGCGACTGACAACTGACAAGAACGTGGAGACTCGCGGACTCGCAGAGAACTCGCCGCGTTACAGCTTTTCATGAGCTTGTACACAAGGCTCACGGTCTGTGAGGACAGACGTGGTGTGATTCGACTGTACGGTGAATGGGCTGAAATGCTTCACTGCGGCTGCGATGGATAACGCTTCTATCTCATAAGGTAGCCACGTGATTTGTCACCCACGTAATTTCGCACTGAAGGAACCGGCTAGCTTTAACTTGCCATCACGCATCACGTACAATGTAGAACCTAAGCCACACAGTCTGACTCCTGTGCATGTTTGAAAGCTTCCCGTAACGAGTCGGTCCAAACGATGTGCTCGCAAGACTGACGCCCGCCCGTTATGTTGTCGAACGGTGCGAGCAAGGCGGAACATCCGGGTAGTACACGCGCTAGCATTTTGTATGGTCCGACGAATGCCCGCATGGCTTTCACAGTTACGGGGTCGTTACAGCTGGCTACCGTAGGTGTGGTCTAGCCTGAATGGAGCCTAGGTTCCATACCCACCAAGTATGGTAGTTGTTGTCGGACACAGCGTTGTCTTAGTGGAGGATAATCGCAAACCACTGTCGGCAAAGCACTATAATAGCCTTCTGACGTTTTGTTGGAGTTCAGCAGTAGATGTTGTCTGCAAGTTTGGCGACGACGCCTTCTTCGAGCAGATCACCTAGTACACGGCATAGCAGTTCCTCCAGAGCAAACTCGGACCCGGGCATCCCCATTGCAGAACGAGCGTACACACGCACGCCGCGAAACGGAGTGACCACACCGCAGTACTTCATTGAGTCGTGGGAGAGCGGTATTTGGTAGAAGGCATTCGACATATCTGTTGTCATGATGTGCTTCCACTGGGCGATTTTACGCAAGGTTCTATCGACGTCAGGCATTAGGGACGGTTGTGGTTTGCTGTAACGTCCCACGTCTGTGAATGCTGATGCCAATTTGTGTCCTTTACTACTTCTTTACTAGGAACGACGGATTGAGGTACTCGACGTTCACTGGAACATCCTCAGGTCGGACGAATACACCCATCGTCTCAAGTTCGTCGAATTTGCTCTGTAGCTCAACGAGCTGATTTCGAGCGTATTGTGGTAGGCGGCCTTTCCGTTGAGGTGGTTGAACTGGGCCCATGTTTACGACCGCCTCGAATGGCCCAACGTGACCATTATAGCCGGCGTAGTTAGGATCGAAAACATCGTCGTACTCTTCAATGATTGAGCGGAATTATGCTCGTTCATCGGAAGATAGCATTAGACCCGGATCGATTTCGACAGCGACAGAGTGTTTGATGGATGTAGCGTTGGAGCTGCGTTATCGTACGTCTACGGCCTGGTATATGACGTCAGAGCGTACGGGAGTGTTCGTGGCGACGTCAGGTACAAACACTTCACGAATCTGACCATAGTGTTCGTTTCGTTTGAGCAAGCGAGTGGTGTTGGTCAAGTTGGTTATATGTAGCACACCATCGACGCTGGTAATGAACGATGGTTGTGCCCACACATCATTGTCTCGCATGAACTTGTTGCCCGTGGTGTAAAAACGTGGTTCCAAAGCGAATGTGATGTCCGCAATAAACATGTCTGAGGCCAGATTTACTTCTACGAACTCGCCAGGCCAAACCGTAATGCTAGTGAGAGGCGCTCGCAGAACGTGAGCACGTCTGACTGCGTGTCGGTTTACTGCTGCATCTGTTGTACCATACGTGTACGTTGTGTCATCGGACACTGTCCATAAATGGAGCCCGCCTAACACTTCGACATCCAAGTTCTGCACAACTAACCCATAGAACGAGAACTTGTTGTTTTTGCGTGTGAGGCACAGGGTAGTCTCGCCAACTATCGTTAGAGGACACGACCCATCAGCTTGGTGTGCAGATTGAGATAAGCTCTTGATTTTACAACCTAGTCTAAGCGCAGTGGAATGGCGAATCGTGTTGCCTGTTGCCCCGCTGTCGATAGTGACTCGAACCGTGTGATGGCTATAAAACGTGTCCAGATATGGCGACTGACGTACGTCGTCATCGACCTCGTGTTGTTGGAGCTCGTAGCTGTTCTCATGTCCGTAGACCTCTTCGTGGACGTCAGTGACTTGACGAATCTTGGCCATGTAGCGACGATCTTGTTCGTGAAGGTGTGAGCATTCGCTTAAGAAATGCTGAACGTTGCTGCGGCCAGCCTGTTTGCAGAGTGGACATGTTTTTGTGCTTGTAGGTCGCCTTGGGACGCTCGATGGACATGGTTGTCTCCTTGAGAATGGCTGTCTCGGCCCGAATCTGTTCTGAGAGCTGGCAGTAGCTGTGCGCATGATCTTTACATCGTCGGCGGATGTTATCTAATCGACTAGTGAGTCTAGGGCTTGGGAAAAATCAGGCTTAATCGATGCTAGTATTCTAGATCTTAGTTCAGTGCCGTATCGTTGCTTGACGAGCTTTGGGAGCGATGCATGTATCAATCTCAACCACGTAAGAACGATCATGTTTTCGAGTGACGGTGACATTTCCTCATCAACAATTATGCCGTCACCGTGATGAAGAATAGCACTTCCCTGTTGGAGCATGTTGTCTTCAACGAAGGCCACTAGACGCTGATACAGATCTTCAAGGACGTTCGTCAGCCAGGAGATGAATATCAGCAAAGTCCAGAAAATGGGCGCCTGTCGACTGAAACCCGTAGTGTAGCCGAATAGTTTGCCAAATACCGGATAAACTAGTCGAATTTTTGACGATAGTGTTACGTGATATGACTGGGCAGAAAAATCGCTATCTGACCTAGCATGAGTTCGAACACGTACACTTGTTGAAGTGCTGTACAACCAGACGTGGCGACGGCGTCATCGTCAGTGAACCCTCGGTGTGGTTGAGCTGCACGTTTCTTCTCCCATTTGGCGTCAGTTACAATAAATTGAGTGAAGTTGGTGTCAAGCGATAAGGTGTAGATTAGGTTTTGACGCAATTTCTCAAACGAGTTTACCATTTCGGTTTTTGTGAGACACCACTGCCTCGGTGCACGTTGTATGTTGGTCATGTTGCAAGTAGTTACTACGACCTGCTAATGCGACAAAGCCGCCGTTCACGGCTGACTGCTCGTGCCTATTAGTTGGCTAGGGTGTCAATGCAATTCAGTTTATTGTACAAAGAGTTCGGTACCTTACGTGCGTTCGTTAGAACCGCTGCCACCACGCCATTAGGGTGATAAGAATCGCACATTGAATCGTACAAACAGACACTAGCAGGAACGTGTAACTTGAACAATTAATAGCGACCAACATACAGCCAAAACAATACCAGAGAGAACCGGTTGTGCGGGGCGAGGCGTGACCCGGGACGACAGGGGTCACGAACAAACAACCATAGACGCATATCATAATAGATAGTCTATTGGCGAATATCTTTCTTTTCTTGTCTATGTTGCAAATTGTGTAAAAGTACGAGTACATTCACATGAGTAGAAGTACATTTGTATAATAATTGTTTTTTCTCTGCCTTGCAGTGCTTAAATTCCCATAGTGAGTCCCTGGTATTAATACTGTGTTTGATGTATGCTTACTATCTTGTAATAGTCACTGATGTAGTCTACACAGTAAAGCATACTATCTTGTAATAATCACTGATTTAATGTTTACAGTAGCCAGACATAATCCTTAGGGACAAAATCCCACAACTTGCATTCATTTGTGGGCATTTTGTTTTGCCCATGCTGCATGTGTACAAAACATCAGATCAACAATTATCGTTACCTCATGTATTGCCTAAATGCCAGATGTGTTGAGTGCAATAAAAGGTGTTTTATATCTACGTTTGGATTCGGACAAATCTCTTACGATTTTTTTTACAGTAATTTTCTAAAATACGTATTTTCTCTCCATGGCACCCTATGTATATTCTGTTTATGGGGTCACAGGAAGATGGCACCTAACATTCCATGAGACCACCATGTAACAAACACAGCTTTACTTTTTAAATGGTTGTTTTGTGTATACCGTTATTGTTTTTGCAATATAAAATATTTGGTTTGATTAATTTATTATTATTATAAATACATCCCTTTTGTATCAAATATATTAACACAACTTTGCATCCAGATTACATTGGACCTATTATTTGAATCATTAATGGAAACATTTGCTATGAACATTGAGATAAATTTGGTTTTCCTTCCAGTGTACACCGTGAGGGGGGAAGTCAGCGATGTGACACTGGATATTCCGTCTGAAACATGGGAGGGAGAAGGAGCCTTGATGAGATGCACACTTCTAGACAAGAGTGTGTCTTTCACACGTGTGTACTGGTCCAAGAGCAGCAAAGCTAATGATGTATTCGTGTACTTTGTTAGCAGCAAACGGGAAGTAAAGAAAAGTGACTTCAAGGACAGAACAGTGATGGGACGACAAGGTGATAATGCTTATGTATATGAACTCTACATCAACCGCATAAATCTGACAGATGAAGATATATATTTTTGTAAATTTGGGGTAAAACAAAACCAAACGCGACTAATAGTGAATGGTGAGTATTTGATCTAAATCACATATTATATTTATCGTTACATTTAATGTGGTTTTGTTTTTGACAGTAAAACTTAATGCCAGATTGTGTTTATATTGTTAAGGAACTTACCAGTAATCAATACAAAACTTAAAAAAATTACTAGAAGTTTATGTCTATTCTAAATTTACCATTTTTATTGATGGCATTTGATTCATTGTGTCAGGGGTTCCCAAAATGGGAATCCATGGGTATGCGAGAGTTTCTTCTAAGGTATAAATATTTGTCATCACCTATGTTCACAAATTGCTATTCTCAAAACGAATTACTGTTTTTCTCTTTTAAGATACACCAGACGTAATTTGATAAATCAACATACGTGATGTGGTTAATTGATCGATCCAGCACATTGTGATTTTCCTGCATCACAATAAATATTTTGCCCATAACCTCCATCATGCATTGTGCATGTAATTGCTAACAATGTTGATGACAGTAATATGTGCGAATTACATTACAAGGACAACATATGCTATATTAAACATGCAGTTGTCACTCTAAGAAACTTAGCCTTCTATGTTTTTGACAAAAAAACATTTGGGACCAGGATTTCACCAAGATTTACAACGGAATGTCTAAACGTTTTGTGTTTGGCATCCATTTTTGAAGGCTTGACGGACCTTTTGTTAGGCAACAAATCACATGAGCGATATGTCAATTATACGGTTTTGTACCCTGCTACTCATGTTCGCATACAGCTGAAACTACATGTAAGATGGATGGAAGAGTTCCTGTACTACTTAATTAAGCTGTTCATTATATGTATATATATATATATATATATATATATATATATAATAATATATATATATATATATAATGCTAGATATATGCTTTGATTCTCTTATCCGGGCACCCCTATTTGACAATTACTGGGGTTCTCACAATGTTCAGCGTCTTTGTACCGAGTCTGCCATACGTTTGGCATATAATATACGAGTTCTAACTGACCAAACACCGTTAGTTGTTTTCAACAACACTTCGTGCCACTGTTTGCCATAATCTTAATGATAATAATATTCTCCAACACTTAGATACACTGTCACTTCATATAGTTACAGAAATACAGATATTTCATTGAAGATTGGCTGTGTAAAGTACGATGACGTTACTGTTTCAGTGAAGCCACAAGGTGTGAATATAACTGGCCTTGCCCAGTCCGTTACAGAGAAGACAAAGAAAGAGTTAAAGTGTCACGTGACTCGAGTGAAACCAGAGGCAGACATCTACTGGAGAAAGGGACGCAAAGGCTCACTACTGCAGGGAACTGTGACTAAATCAAAGAAGTCAGACGGAACCTTTGAAGTCCAGTCGACCTACACAGCGTCCTTCAGTCGCAACGACCACAACGCAACGTTGTATTGTCTTGTCAATCCACATGGAACTAGTTTCTGGAATAACAACACCAGTGCAACTGTTAGCGTTAACTGTGAGTATTGGGTAGTGACTTTGGGTGTAATAAAACATTCTTGCGGATATAGCATACTAACTTCTATCATAACTAACAGCACTTGTGTGCAACTGTCAAAGAACTACATATTTCACAAAATATGTATCATATTGTTCTAGTAAAGTAAATCATCATTAAAACAAACAGCCATTTGGGATGAACAGCAATGAGTAAAATTTTAAATATAATGCTAATGTTTATTATTATGAATAATAGAAAATTGTATTTCGGGTTTCACATGATTCAACAGATTAATAAAATTGGACCATAAACTAATTAACTGTACAATAATAAATCAATACACTAGTGTGATATTCACTAAGTTATATATTATATTGTATATTTAAGATATTAATTATTGTAATACATTTTAAAGTGTGTCACAAAAGTCTGCTAATCATGTATTAAATAGGATGATTTTATTTAGCACCTTTAAAGTACATGTACACCTAATAATTAGGTATAAATCAAATATGCAAGATCCTTACAATAATATGTTAACCTAACGAAACTGTAATAATTACATTTAAACATAGTCCTCATTTAAACTGATCATTACAGTTTATAATAATATGATGTGTACTAAATTATTAGAAAGCAAAGCATAACAGATGTGTTAACCATGTACTAAAACTGTTTCAGACCCACCCAGTACCGAAGTTAAACAGACTAGTTCTGATAATCCAAAAGATGGGAGTTCAGTAACACTGACCTGTGACATCACAACCGGCAATCCCACGACCATTATCAAAGTGACATGGAAGAAAGGCAGCACACAAATACCATCTTCTAGACCCTACCAACTAAGTGGCAGAGACTTGACAATAAATCCACTTGACCATTCCCGGGACGACGGCGACTACTCGTGTGCTGCAGAGAATGCTGTAGGACCTGGACCATCCAGTACAACATTTGCACTTCTGGTTAACTGTGAGTACTGTTATATTTGATAACATACAAAGATACGAAATTGAACAAACACATTAGATAATAGAAACTTTAGTCTTAGCACAGATTGTTTCAGACATACTCTGTTGCATGAATGTTCTCAATATAAATATACTAGTCAAAAAGAAACAATTTTTTTTATTGTAAGTCCTATAAGTTAATTATGTAGACATAATGTTTATCATCGGTAGTGTGTGCATGTGAGATATATGACCGGAGGTGCCATCTGACAACAATGGAAGCCTGGATTCTGTTTTGCAGTGACCTCATCAGTCTCTGTACTCCACAGTGAGACATCACTCTCCATTCTTCAATGACACTAACTGTGAACTGATGGATGTTGGCCAGTTGTCTAGGAGAAATGTGAAGCTAAAGGCAAACTGTAAATTATGCTGCTCTCAGACATGTTTGCAATATCTGTGCGATATAACGTCAGCCATCAGGTATTCAATACAATTCAATTTAAATTCAATTCAAATTCAAATACCTTTATTGTCCCTCATGGGGAAATTCTATTGATGTGTTCGCTATTAAGAAAGCAATAAATAAATAAATAAACATGTGTAACTGAGAACACTGACCATACAGACACACACCATCGATCTAGAAATAAATAATCATGGTATAGTACAGTTGTAAAAGAGAACGATAAAAACAAATACTAAGAATCACCAATCAGTATAAGTCACAACTATCAAAAGCTGGGGAAATAAGTTATACACCGCAAGCAGCCGTTACTCACGCACGCACGCACGCACGCACGCACGCATGCACGCACACCTTATCCTGTCTACAACATGCCTGATCTTATCCTTATGCACCAATCAGTGATTCAATTAATTGCATATGATTAAAATAACACAGAACAATCAGCCAGTTGTTAGGAAACATCATTGCAGCATTGTCTTGCTGAAACTAGATCTGATTCCGGTGGTGGAGCATGAACATTTATAGTTCAGGAATGAGGATTACCTCTATCTTTGTATCTACGGGCATTGAGACTGTCATCAATGAACACTGCAGATGCTCACTTTCAGTGTTCCATGTTGCTGTGATATGTTATCTGCATGCCTGCAGTGACCACTACAAGTGCAACACTGATCTAACTCAAAGAGTTGTGGCAACGTGCGATGATACAATATTACCAAATAAAATTTGGTGTCCTGCCTTCTGGAATCTTAGTTATTAAATATTTCCTGGAGATGACCTAAAGCCACACTTGTTTTCTGGATGTATGTCTTCGGTCAGTGGCAGCTGACGATTCAGGAGTATGTGGGTGAGTAGGCCTGTCTTCCCAGTGATAAATCTACAGCAGGGCAATGCATCGATAGGTAGTTCCTGCAGTCTTATTTATCTCCCTTTTTGTATATGATGGTGTTATTGTTAGTATTTCTGAGGTATGATGGACCTTCTTTCAAATCTTACTGATAAGTTCATAACGTTTGTTTTCCAGCTTCTCACCACCGAACTTGAAAATGTCTACTGATATGACATTCGGGTCAACAGCGTTATTGTTTTTGTTTGCATTGTAGCAAGCCGGTCCTCTTTTCAGGTTGGCGGCATGTCAAGGAATGTTTTGTCTCTCTCTGGGTGTTGTGGAATGGACAGGACTGTGTTCCGTCTTTCATCCTTGATTCACGGTTCAGGAGCTGTTCAAAATGCTCATTTGACTTTGCTGGTGACAAGAGCGCGTGATAGTCTAGTGGTAGCACATGCACCTGGCATGCCAGCTCTCTGAGTTTGAAACACGAACCGGATAGGCATTTATATTTGGTGTAAGAACCTGGCTGTCAACATTGGGGACAGTGTATCCCTCGTAACTCGGAGATCACGTTAATGTCGGTCCCGTCTTAATTCGGGATGTAAATCCGAAGTACAACAGGCACCCTGGTAGTGACCACCGTCAGTGCCAGCATAGAAAGGTCGGCTTGGCGATAATGTTCTGAAGAAGGTTGAATGAGACATTTTGTATTACTGCTCACGTAATCCGCCTGGGTCATAGGGGCGCTGCATTATTGAATGTTTCACCAGTCGACGCTAGTCTTCGCGTTTGTATACTAATGTCTGAGTTTCTCCGAAGGTCTTCCCAGTCCATTCTGCAATATTGTCTGACCATCTCTTCCCCTTTTCAGTGCGATGTTCTTCTCTCTCCAAACTGGTTTCAATTTCGCCAGTGCTGCTAATGTTTGTGCAGACCTTGCAAGGATTTCGTTCCTGGAACTCACACCAATGATGATAGCTCCGAGGTACTTGAACTGACTTACTGTTTCCAGTTCGCGTCCATTGGCAGTTATTCGGGACCTCATTGCATTTTTATTGTTTGTTATTAGCTTCGTTTTTTCTGTGCTAGTTCCCATTCCATATTTGGCTGATATTTCGTCCAGTCGGCTCACAATGTTAGCAAGTTCCTTTTCACTTCCACCCAACCCGTCGATGTCATCAGCGAACCGTAGATTGGTGTTGATGCGTCCTCCAATGTTGACTGTGCCAGTGTGGTCATTATTCGTTCCAGGAATATGCTTTGCTCGCATCGCTAATGAGGCTGATGGTCGGTAGTTTTGACGTTGTCATAGGTAGCCTTTCTTGGGAGAGGAATTACCAATGATTGAGTCCATATTGTTGGCCACTCTCCAGTCTGACATATTTATTGCAGATGTTGGTGAGGATGTTTATCACCGTTCTGCTGGGATGTTGTCAAATCCAGCAGCTTTTCTCTTTTTTAATGATCATACAGCTATCTCCATTTCTTCACATAAAATTGGAAAGTCGTCCTCATTTGATGATTCTTGGCTGACTAGAACACTTGGATCTCCGTTGGTCTGGAAGTTGAATAACTCCGAACAGTACTCCGTCCATTTGTTGATAATTGTTTTCTTCGGTGAGGCATTTCCCTTCTTTGTCTTGAATTATGTTGACTTTCCCCTGCCTTAGCTTTGTGAGTTCTCTCACGACTTGGTACGCTCTTTCGCTGTTGTTATTGGTGAGGCAGTCTTAAATTTCCGTGCACCGTTCTTCAATCCATTTTTCTTTGGCTTTTTTCATTCTCTTTCTGATCTTCTTGTTGAACTCACTGTACTTTGCTGCTCCTTCTACCATATACTTGTGTTTCCTTAAATCTCTCCTACTGTCACACATTTCCAAAATTTCTTCTGTGACCTTTGCTTTGGCCTTTCGGCGGTGTTTCCCTGGGATGTCGTTTGCTGTTTCTGTCATTACTGCATTACAGTTGGTAGTCATCGCTTCTCGATCTTCTTCAAGCGTAAGCAGTGGTGCAAACTTCCCTCCAATTGTTGCTTGGAATGACGCCAAGATCACAGGGTCTTTCAGTTTGTCCAAGTTGAACTTGAGTCTGGTATTCTTAGGTTTGTTGATCTTTTTCAGCCGTATTTTGATCTTCATCAATACGATGTATTGATGGTCACTTCCTACGTCTGCTCCTGGGTAAGTCCTTGATTTGGCCCTGTTGATTCCACTTCTGAACCGATTTTGCACTAGGTTGTAATCAATATGATTGCGACCTCTTCCGTTAGGTGCATGCCATGCCCATCTTTGGAATGATTTATGTCTTCCAAGTGTGTTTGCAAGCACCATGTTGCTGTAGTTGTAGTCCAGCAAGCGCAACCCCATATCAATAGTTGTAGCATTACAGAAAGAACTGCTGGAATCTTTCCATTCTGCATGTGCATCGACACCCACTTTGGCATTCCAGTCACCCTGGACAATCAGAATATCATTCTTATCTACCCCGTCGACGATGTCCAGGAGTTAATTTTGAATTGTGGAATGCGTCTGTATGTGGCTGCTCCATAACAAACTCTGGAATATTAAAATTGTTATCAAGTTTTTATTCAGGGCACAGCGGCGACGTTTATACGGTTAGTTTTGTGAATGTCTAATGATGATGCTGGACTATGCTGTTTTAGCAACCGTTTTATAATTTATTTGTATTTTAGTAACTTTTACAATGTGTGCCCTTGACCAGTTGAACTGCACCTGTGTTACAACATTGCTGGTCGACTAGGCGTGACGTTGACAACAAGAACATAGAACATCCATTCCTACAGCATGATCATATACACTAGGACTGAATTACTGCTGATTAGATGTGCCTCTGTGACCCGACTTTACCCAGCACTGGACAATTGTGTTGCACCACGTGAACGCTTGAATCGTCGTCGTCGGACTCGTAGGAGCTGTAGGGCTGGCAGGTCCAAGAAAAGACGTATTGCTGTACTGACTAATCCTCGTCCCACGAAAAGCCTGCCTACAAAATCTGATTGCAGTGGACATTCACACATCTTCACGTGTAATTAACTATGCGAGACCTACAATAACTGCATGTCTACTAAATACCCAGTCCGTGAAATCTAAAGTGAATCAACTTGTCAAGTTGCTTGATGACAACAAACTTGATATTCTAGCACTGACAGAAACCTGGCTGAGCCTTGGTGACGCTAGTTGGACAGAGATAAATGCGCTGTCACCAAAAGCCCAGAAATTTGATCAAACACCGCGTAGTGACAGAACTGGAGGAGGTGTTGGTGTCATCTATCGTGCATCTTTCAAAATGAGGCAACTTGCCACAAAGACATACATATCATTTGAAGTGATATGTCTTCAGCTGATGTATAGATCATACAATTTCCGGGTATGTGTTAACTATAGTCCTCCACCTTCTGCCCGTAATGGTCTGAGCGCATCAATGTTCATGGATAAATTCTCAGACTTTCTACAGTATTTCCATGACAACTTGATGATTGTCGGAGATTTCAACATACACGTTAGTTTGTTGGATGATACAAAGACTGTACGCTTTTACAACATCCTATAATATCATGGTCTGCATCAGCTTGTGATGGAAAATATACATTCACACTCTAGACCTGATAATTACGCGATCCGAAGCTGACATCATTGGTGAAATCGTGGTTGAGAATCCGGGTATATCCGACCACTCTACAGTGACATTCAAGATACAAGATTGTAAACCTTGTGCTCCTATGAAACGAGTCAGCTACAGATTATACAGCAATGTAAGTGCGTCTGACCTGCAGGCAGAAATGTCTCAGTCAGAGCTGTACACTGCTCCAGCTGATGACTTGGATGGACTCGTTCGCCAGTATGAATCGGTCTTGCGCGGCTTGTTGGTAAACATGCTCCCGTAAGGCAGAAGACGATTACGGTGCGACCCGACGTGAAATGGTACAACAAAGAGTTACGCAAGGAGATACAGACACGTCAGAAATATGAACGTCTATGCAGGAAATCTGGACTTGAAATGCATCGCATGATGTTCAGACACCTGTGCACGGTCGCAAATAACTGTCTTCGTCAAGCCAAACATCGATACTATTTCAACAAGGTTGTTGAGGCTGGATCAAACCAAACCAAACTTTACAGCATTGTGCAAACATTGGTGCACACTCGGGTGGACCCGCCACTGCCAACACATGCATCTCCAGAAGCTCTGGCTGATATTTTCCGAAATTACTTCCAAGAGAAACTGCAAGCATTCGCTGTGCACTGGATCGCCGAGCGGGAGTACAACGTGATGCCCAGATCACTACTTATTAACACGATGGAAGTCATCCGTTGGACAGTCTTTCGCCAGCCTCTGAGGATGAGGTCAGAAACGTCATTACATCATCTGCTCCTCGATCCTGCGCTCTCGATCCTCTGCCGACATGGATGCTGAACAATTGCCTTGACGCACTGTCATTACCAGGATTGTAAACATCTCGCTGGCCATAGGAGATGTGTCAGCTAACTTGAAAGCGGCACTTGTGACTCCGCTTCTTAAGAAGCCGTCCCTAGATATCGAATGTCTTACAAGTTACCGAACGATATCTAATATCAGTTTCTTGTCCAAAGTAATTGAGAAGGTGGTGTCGTCAAGTTTGTCACGTCACATGGCACAGCACAACCTATTTGAAGTGAATCAGTCAACATGCAGAAAGGGCCACAGTACAGAGACTGCACTGCTGAGAATCCAGAACGATTTACTATTATCTGCGCATAATCGGTGTGTCTCGTGTGTAGTTCTTCTTGACTTGTCTGCTGCCTTTGACTCGATTGACCACCAGGTGCGTGTGTCATGTCTGTCTAAGAAGATCGGCCTTTTGAGCACAGCAGTAAACTGTTTTACCTCGTATCTCGAAAACAGGAACCAAGCTATTAAGTTTGGAGAAGCCATCTCGAACGTGTCCGTGCTGACATGTGGTGTCCCCCAAGGGTCAGTCTTGGGACCGTCACTGTACACGATAAACACGGCTGGTGAACTGGGTTACAAAATCCGACACCATGGCTTGGATTTTCATATGTACGCTGACAGTACGAAGCTCTACATAACATTCAAGATCCCCGATACATATGTTGCCATATCTCAGCTAGTAACATGCATTGCTGACATCAACGGTTAGATGACAGCAAACAAACTTCAATTAAATGTTCTGTTCACGGAATCAAAGGCGCTGCGCTGAAAGATACCTAAAACAACAAAGATCGACGTTGGAGACGCCCAAATGACCCGCAGAACATGTTTCAGAAATCTTGGGGTCATGTTCGATGCTGGACTTACAATGGATCAACAAGTCAGTGCCAACTGTAGATCTTCTGGTCTGCAAATCCGAAATGTGGGTAAAATTATCAAATTTCTTACGTCAGGAGCTGCCGAACAAATCATTCATTCATTTATAACATCCAGACTGAATGGTTGTAATTCGCTGCTGTTTGGAATTAACAAGTGTCAGCTACGTAGACTGCAGTGCATTCAGAACACGACTGCTCGTCTAATCACACGAACAAGGAAACACGAGCACGTAACACCAGTCATGAAATATCTCCATTGGCTTCCCATCCAAGAAAGAATTACGTTTAAAATTCTCCTGATCACCTTCAAGGCACTCCACGGACTTGCACCGCAATACATTTCCGAGCTTCTTGTTGAATATCATTCCACATGTCTCAAGTCTTTCGGAGACCGTGCTTTCTCCAAAGCAGCCCCCTGTACTTTGGAACAATTAGCCACAGTCAGTCAGACAGTGTGATACTTTTGAGTCGTTTAAGACGACGCTGAAGACACACCTTTTTAAAATCGCTTTCACTATCTAACTGAGTGACATATAATTATGAACTTTTTTGTGTGAAGCGCTTTGAACAGAACTAAGGACTGGATACAGCGCTATATAAGACTTTATTATTATTATTATTGTACAATTCTTCCACTTGCTCATCATCATAATCTGATGTTGGGGCATAGATTTGTACCACCGTGATGTTGAAAGGTGTTGCTCTAAGGCGGATGGTTATGAGTCTGCTGGATGTTGGGTGGCACCATTGTACCGAGTTCTTTATGATTTTGTTGACAAAGAATCGTACTCCCTTTACATGTTTTTTTTCTTTCTCACACTGTAGTAGGATGTATTTCCTTCATATGTATGTACTTCACCAGGTGCCATGTATATCTGTCCACCTCATGTGCAAGTTCTTTCATTTTTCCTGTTTAGTTAAGTGTTCATACATTTTATCAGGCATTGGTGATGTAGTCCCTCCCACGGATCGTTTTGGGTGAGGGTCCATCAGTAGCATATTTGTCACGTCCGTCCTGATGGGAGACGGATGGCGCGGTCATTGGTAACCCGGGCTGCGATCGATCCGGTATCGACTTTGGTGCTTTGTTTATCATGCAGTGTATCTGGGGCAGACTGGTGGGTCCCGCACCCCGTACATATCGGGCTCATGCTCCGCCAATATTTTTCGTGGCTGAACCGTATAAGACCATAACATTTTAACCACAATATAATTATATATATATATATAGCAGCCAGACAATATAAATTACTGTTATATATATATATATATATATATATATATATATATATATATATATATATACAGACTACACAGTTAATAGAATGTTGCTGGAAGAATGTAGTGCTGGAAACAACTAGAACTAGACATTGTCACCTTTCAGGAGGGCTGCATCTTGAGACAAGATAGGATTGTGTCATTTGGCCTCGGCCCATAAACGTTAATAATAACATAATAATATTCTTCATGGAACCTGTAGTATATCCTCAGAAACCTGAGCTCAGACGTGCAACAAATCAAAAATCGTTAGTCATAATCATAGCCTTTGTCGCATGCAAGAAGTTTCACGTCATGTTTCTCAGCAAAGCCTTGAATTGCTTTGGCTTTCTCTTGCCACTACTTGCTTTTAATGCCACATATCTTCTGTTGGATCTCAGCGTTGATATGCTGGTGTTCCTTCCTTTTCTTTTGAGGAGTGATATCACCCTGCCATATGCAGAAGTTTTTGCTGTTGCATTATAGGAAATCTTGAAGCTCCATATTATTATCGTCAAACCAGTCTCAATGCTGGCGTGATGAAACTTACATACAGTACCACATATACAATATATACATAGACACAGACAGACAGTACTGCATACAAAATGTACAGAGAAACAGATGATGCTAAAAATCTAAATTTAAATTCATCTCTCTTTGCAAAACATATTTTAAAGTTGGATACACAAAACAATTTCGCGAAATGGTGCTGGCACAAGATTGTATAATATTTCATTCTGTTTGGGATTGAATATTAATTATCAGTTTATAAATAGCGAAATGTGAGCATTCAAAAGCGGGTTTTGACCATTTTGCACAAATACAGGGTTTGTTATTGCTATGCCTGATAATGTATTTAACCCATGCCTGGTATGTCCAAACATGAAAGTTTTGCTGACCTGCTGATACAGTTGTATGGAAGTTTGGACAGATTTTGTGTGGAACAAATATTTTAGTGATTAGTATGACAGTCTTGATTCCATCCCCTTTAGTTCTCTTTGTAGTTAATATGGAAAGGGTTGTTTTTTGGAAACAGTAAATATCAACAATTGTGAAAGGTCCATAACTACAGTATATTGGATATGCAATCAACAGTAGCAGCCAGACAATAAATTACTGTTGAATCATCCTTGGTTAGTATTTATAGAAACACTTGACACATCATGCATAAGGCAGTATTTTTTATGCATTGCAACTTAGTTGTTTTGTTGATTATCAGTGGCTGTTACAATAATATACCCATTACATTTCAATTTTCACCATTGTTCGTAAATCACCGTATGATGTGGAGTTTTTGGAACTACTTCTAGCAGCTGTTGTTCATATAGTCATTGGCTCTCATTGTCCATTTTATATAGAATTTCTTGTCAGAAACTGGTGTTAGTATTTAAATAAGTTTGTCCATATATTTGTAGTATATTTAAAGTCAGAGTGTCAGTTTTATATATGTCAGTATGTCTGTGTCAGTTTGACAACAGCAATAATCAGCAAATCAGATTCACATTGTAAATTAGTCAGACCAGTTACAACTCATACAGTTGGTCTTAAGCTAATATTGAGATAATGTTTCGAGAAAAGATAGCTAGGACAATTAAACCATACAACGGATCTTCATCTACAAAAACACAACATTGCAGTATCTCTAGCTGAAATGCCAAGAATTATACCCAACGAGGGACATGCTTTATCATAGACGTCTTAGTTAATCATTGTAGTCTTTGAATACCCCTGAGTGCATTATCTAAGTTGCTCGGAATGTTGCAGGTGCAAACTGATTATCAAACCATATGTAATCGTGCCGTTGATGTATTGCTACCATTTATTTCAAATGTACCTGTGTGAATTGAGCTTAGCACTACTATTCTCAATCAAGAACAATACCACGTGTAGCATGACTATCATAGATACAAACATTTTGTGCCTCTCTTTTCCATGCAGGTGAATGTTTCTCACAAGTGCCAAACAGAATTCTTCTGGGCCATCAGTGAATCACACTTGATTGCTTAGGGGATCAATTACAGTTATATTTATCAACATTAGTGGCATATTTGAGAAAAAGATTTTTGAAAATGATCACGAATTGTAATAATGGTTGTTATCTTTTTCATCAGACAACTTGAAATTAATTGATATAATTGTTTGAAATATTGTGTAAGTCAAACGGCATATTGAAAGGATTCTCCGGAATCTCCGTTAACATCTTGCTGGTGACGCGATGACTTGACTAGACGCAGTCAATAAACGAGCAGCGTTATTTTTACCACGGAGTTCCCGGCACGTAACCAATTCCTTCTGAACCTGGTTCAGCTGCCAACACATGTTGTGATATATAATTCGTTGGATTTATATCAGATGGGTTTGCAATAAATACGTGAGATTGTAATATGCCATACTGTTCTGCGTGTGGGTGTAGCAATACTACTGTGAACAATTTCTTTGAACTTCTTTGAACAAATCAGAAGTTAAACAATGGATTCATAACTGTGGATAGATACATTGGTTGGAAACAGTTGCAGTATAATGCATTTTATTTGGCTCATTTTGAAGAACCATGCTTTGAAGTAGATACTTGTCACCAGTTAATGGGACAAGATCCGATGAAATGTCGGCGACGTCGAGTTTTGAAGCTGGGAGAAGTCCAGATGATATTTAATCACGGACTTCAGTCGTCAAAATGTCCCAGATTTTCTGGTGCGTGCTGCAAAATCAAATTGCAATAAGATTATGATACCTAAATTTTTATTTTGTACCATTTGCAGGATCTGATGTTATATACATAATTAGGCAGCTAATATTATTGTTTATTAATGCCCGACACAGTTATGTTTCTTGAAGATAAATCAATTAGGCATCAATTGGTTTCCGTTATGATGCCAGAGCAGGAGGGTATCCACTAGCTATCCACTGGCTAACTAATTATTAGAGCCTACTTAGTCCTATTTTGGTTGGCATCACATCCACGTGAACAAAAGCTAAAATATGCTGGGGCCAAGCTAGAACAGTTGCAGAATGAAATGCGTTGCCCAACAAAGAGTATAGAGAAAGCTGAATAACAAATGTTCATGGGAAGCGGGACATGTGAGCAATAGTACAACACTGACTAACATAGCCTGGAATTACACTTATTAAGTTATTAGCTCTTCAGAAAGTCAGAATGTTTCATAATAACATTGCAAGATTTAATATGATTCATCTTAAATAACAAGTTGTTCAGTGCTATCCTTCGGTGTGGCAAAAACCAGTACATTTATACAGAATTAGTGACATAGTTTTCTGGCCAACAATGCCGTCCATGAAATTTGGTAGCTGTGCATTCAATGTTTGTTTTCTAATTAACCACTGATGTTACAAATTTAACAAGATTTAACAAGATTTAATAAGATTGCCACCCAGACAATTAACTCTAGATGGCAGGTGGACAAGGAAGCCTTTTGGTTTATCGAGAGTCCAACCCTTTTATCTACGTATAAAAGGGTTGTGATTATAGTTAGTTTGTATTAACTCCTTTAGGTGCATAAAAACCAAAAAGTTGCCATTTGGTTCCCTTTATAATGGTAACATTTGGTTTAGTGTGCCACAGGAACTCATCAAACTCAAAAGTGTGCCTTGAAATTATGTAGGTTGAGAAGCACTGTATTATTAGTATTACATTTGTACCAATCAAATCACTATAGGTTTATCATCTGCTTCTAAGCAACACGTATTTACATAAACAAACATTTGAGTTCTTTTAAGTTACTATTTTTGATTCTAATGAAAATATATAGCATTATCGTTATGTGTAAATTGTAATGCTAACACTTTTTGCCTTACACGTGGGCCAACAGGCATAGACAGGCTAAAGTTAGTAGGTCTTTCTACATTGTACCGGTAGTTGTGTTGCAGTGTGATAATTATACTTCACATTATTTATATGAGCCGATGTGTCTGTTACAGACCCACCAAGTACCAGAGTGACTAAGAAAGGTTCCACTCCAACACAAGGTCAGTCAGTGACACTGACATGTGACATCACAGATGGCAGACCAAGAGATGGCACAGTGACATGGCAGAAAGGAACCACATCAATCTCTTCCTCTGGTCACTACCAACTAAGTGACAGAGACTTGACAATAAGTTCATTTGACCATTCCCGGGATGATGGCAACTACTCGTGTGTTGCAACTAACATTGTGGGAACTGGAGACCGCGGTGTAGAATTTCCACTCCTGGTCAACTGTAAGTACACATTGGCACTTGAATACGCATATATATGTCATAGACAATCGCTATGTTCTTTAAAATATCTACATAATCTATTATTACACTGAGAATCAGAGATGGAGTTATTGTACATCCTGTGTAGTATAGTGCTGTGTAGTGCTGTGTAGTGCAGTGTATTGCCGTGTAGTGCAGTGTAGTGCAGTGCAGTGCAGTGTAGTGCAGTGTAGTGCAGTGTAGTGCAGTGTAGTGCAGTGTAGTGCAGTGCAGTTGCAAAACTTCATTCACTCTATATTTCTCCAGCATTACTTAATATGTCCCACAGAAGTCAAGATGGTGTTCTATTGAACAGGTCTACCACGGAATAAAGTGTTTAGTGCAGTTAAATGACTGGATATTGACCTAAGTAAGACCACATCTTTAGTTTTTCTTGGTAATCACATAATTTTTGACAATTTATGATTAATCATTGACAGTATATTACATTCGTGATTGGTTAACAAGGCCAAGCATGCATACTGTGCTCGATTACATTACCAGTGTAATCGTATTCATCAATACAGTTGCAATGTTCTTGTGCATATTTCCGTGCTCAGGTCCCAAGTGTACGATGTAAACAAGCTTTTATTTTCATATTATATGTAATAAATAATATATTTATAAATTGTTTTTAATGGGGAGGATTTCCTTGCTAGTTCAAAGCACTTCACATGAAAGTCATGGAATAATAAACCAACTATAAGCAATAACCATCAATCTACGTTTATGCATGTGTACAGGTAAATATAAATCTATCCACATACAAAATAAACACATTTACAAGCTGTGCTTAGACTATTAGAAATAATTTAAATGTAAACTAATTGAATTAAATAAAAACTAACTCCACATAGAATCAGTTATTACATTGTCTAAAAGTTAGAATATATTACATTAAAAATACAACAAACTTTGGCAAGAATATAACTATTACATTATTCTAAAGGTAAAGTCCTTTTTTACAACGTCAACTCATCAAGCAGCAATATTCTTTCCAGAACAGGAATATTTTGATGGCCTTCAATTAATTAAATGATTCAAATAAAACAACCGTAATCCACTCTCGACGTCTCATTCACTCACCCACTCAGCTGTCCAGCCAGTCAAATTCTCACCCCCTCCCTACACACATGCACGCACGCGTGCATGCACGCATGCACGCACGCACGAACGCACGCACGAAAGCACGCACACACGCACGCACACACGCACACACGCACACACGCACACACGCACACACGCACACACGCACACACGCACACACGCACACACGCACACACGCACACACGCACACACGCACACACGCACACACGCACACACGCACACACGCACACACGCACACACGCATCCAACCTTCCATTGTTGGTCTCTGCCCATTCTTTCTTAGTTCAGTCTCTACTATCGTATGTCACATTTTCATTGGTAAACGGCCTTTTTCCTTCAATGTTCAAAATATAATCCTAAAGTGGGCATGGTCAGTTTTCTTTGGGTTTAATCGCCCCATGCGTAACACTTCTCCGTTAGTTTGGCTTGTGACAAGCAGGATGATAATGCCAGATTTATAACTACATATTGTTTTACAAAATGTATATATTCCTAAATATCACACCCACTAATGATTTGTCCCTGATGAATCAGTCAGTGTTAACTGTTTGTAACAGCATCAAGAACCATTGGCTGAGATCGATCTAGTATCAGCCGATGTGTCTGTTACAGACCCACCGAGTACCAGAGTGACTAAGAAAGGCTCCACTCCTCCAACACAAGCCAAGTCAGTGACACTGTCATGTGACATCACAGCTGGCAGACCAAGAGGTGGCACAGTGACATGGCAGAAAGGAACCACACCAATCTCTTCCTCTGGTCACTACCAACTAAGTGACAGAGACTTGACAATAAGTTCACTTGACCATTCCAGGGATGATGGCAACTACTCTTGCAATGCTACGAACCTTGCGGGAACTGGACACCGAGGTGTAGAGTTTTCACTCCTCGTTAACTGTAAGTACAATTCATAATTTACCATTTTCATTTAAAATTTGATGGTACAATGTTGAAGTTTAGAATGCAGCTCTAATATTCATATTTGCTAAACAAATTGATATAACATTTTACACTGGCGAAGTGTTCATTTAGATCCATTGTATGCATATCATTTGCATATATAGTATTGTAGCAGGCAGTTACTTTAATCAGATTATTGTGGATCAATAACAGAATAGTGTAAACTAGTTTGTTATCAAGAATACATTGGTAAACATTACATTTCTATGATACATTTTGTCTTTCTGATATTTATTGTTTTTATTAATTACTCTAGCAGTTAGATTGGCAATTTTGTTGTGCTGCAGTAAAATGGATGTGGACATTATTAAAATACAGCTATATATGCTGTGCTTGTCAGCCCCTAAGAGTGTCTTGTTTATGTGGACACAGTTTATTTCTGATTTAGCATCAAATTACCTTTTTAAGTTCCCATCATCAAAGAATTATGTGGCAATGAATGAATGAATTAATTAATTAATTAATTAATTAATTAATTAATGAATTAATGAATGAACGTTTATTCAACAACAACAACAACATAATACATGCACAGTATGGTTTGCTGCTGCTGCTGCTGAAAGGACATAGCTGAAGTCGTAGACTTATGTGTTGCTATGACGTTTGCTTGATTCCATAAATTTACGTTTTCCTTGTTTTAGTGAAGTTGCTGTGATATTTTGGGTGTATAATGTTGTGGATTCTGTTTCTCAACATAAAATTTATTAAACATTTGTATAACTATATTATTCCAACAATTTTTAAACGGTAGTTCTGGTAATTTCCATTGTCAGTGTGCGTGCGTGCGTGCGTGCGTGCGTGCATGAACATGGATGTATACATGTCCAGTATGTGTATAACAGTGTCTGTATAGTTATTGCATACCCTTCTGCCAAAAGTGACAGTAGCCACTGCAGTTGGCACTCCATGTTAAGATACAGTTGGTCTAATTGTATCATATGAATAAACACACATTATGGTCTCCCATATTCCATTGGTTTAACGCAGTGACAGGGATTGGTGCAGCTTCCTCATTTTGACTCCTTTTTAAACATTTCCTCATAGATTTCTATTTTTTATTATGAAATAGACTACTATTTATCAATATCACTATCTTTGGGTAATCATGCAAGTTTGTTAGACCATTACCATTGCCAAAAATAAATAATATCCAGGTGACAAACAACTTGATTTTACATATATGTATGTAAGCTATTTCATATGCTTCTTACAAAAATTGTTTCACCTATCTAGCCAATGGACTACAATGTGGAGTGATTTATGCAAAATAGTACATGTATGAAGTTATAACATCATAGCGTAATGTTAATTATGACATCATTGTTAAGTGTATTCAAATATCTTTCCATCAATGCCTCACTTGCTGCAGTTTGGCTGGATTAGGTTGATGAAATTAACTAATATCTGCCCCTAACCCCAACTTTCAATAATCATGCTACCCGGGGTAGTTGTAATAAATCATGAAATTTTATGGCTGGCATTCCCAGAAGACAAACAATTGGATTTCACATGTGTATGCTACAAACGTCATGAAAAAACATTGTGATGGAAATTCCAACGATGAGATGGTTTCACCTATCTGAACTACGGAATAGTATATAGAGTCATTTATAACATAATTCAGGTATGTCATGACGACGCAATTACACCATGGTGACATATTAATTATGACATTGTAGGTAAGGATATTCGAATACCTATCCAACTTTACCTCATTTGCTATTGTGTGGCTGATAAAATGAACTGAGATATACATGACCCCTGTTTTTAATCTCTATTTACCCTTATCCCCAACTTTTAGTATTCACACCTAAGAGCATTCATCAATGCCTAGCAGTTTAAAAAGATTTAACAAGATTTAACAAGATTGCCATCCAGAGAATTAACTCTAGATGGCAGGTGGACAAGGAAGCCCTTTGGCTTATCGAGAGTCCAACACTTTTATCTACATATATCCAACCCTTCTGAGGTATGTGTCGATTTTATTTTTAAACATATTCACACTACTAGCACCCACACAATCATCCGATAATCTGTTCCATTCATTCACAGTCCTTTGTGAAAATGAGAACTTTCTTACGTCTAATCTACACTGCTCCTTTACTAATGTAACTTCATGTCCTCTAGTCTTTCTATCTTTCTTAACTGAAAAAAACATATTTCTATCAATATTTTCATAACCATTCAATATTTTAAACACGTCTATCTGATCTCCTCTCAATCTCCTGGTCTCTAGTGTTGTTAAACCACATTCTTTTAGGCGCCTTTCATAACTAAGATCCCTCAGATTTGGTATCATTTTAGTCGCTCTCCTCTGTACTCTTTCTAGCATATCTATGTCCTTCTTGCGGTATGGCCTCCACGCTTGTATACAATATTCTAAATGAGGCCTAACTATTGTTTTGTACAGTGGTATTATTAGTTCCTTTTCTTTATATGATATATTTCGCCTAATCAATCCAAGGATTTGATTTCCTTTTGAAGCTGCAATTCCACACTGCTCTGAAACCTTCATGTCAGCACTAATTGTCAGCCCTAAGTATTTTTCTTTTACAGTAGTACTTAGTACAGTTCCCCCCATTGTATATTCTACATATTCGTTCCCATGTCCTGTGTGAAGGCATTTACATTTCCCAAAATTGAACAACATTTGCCACTTTTCAGATCATTTGAACAACCTGTCAAGATCATCTTGTAAATGCTGTCTATCTCCATCACTTTTAATCCTTCTAAACACTTTTGTATCATCTGCAAATTTCAACACCTTGCTAGATATGTCATCATCCAAATCGTTTATATATATTAAGAATAATATAGGTCCCAGTACTGATCCCTGTGGTACCCCACTCAAAACTGATTTCCAGTTTGAAGCCTCCCCATCAACAACTACCCGTTGTCTTCTGTCAATCAGCCATTTTTCTATCCAGTTAATTATACCATTTCCTATGCCACGGGCCTTTAGTTTAAGCAGTAATCTTTGATGTGGCACTTTGTCAAAAGCTTTTTGAAAATCTAAGTAGATGATATCTACTGGTGATCCATCATCTACCCATTTAGTGATATCTTCCAAAAAACATAACATATTTGTAAAGCATGACCTCGCTTTTAGAAACCGATGTTGAGATGGGTTTATCAAGTTATGTTTAACAAGAAAATCCACCATGTGATCTTTAATTAGTCTTTCTAATAATTTACAAATCACTGATGTTAAACTAACTGGTCTATAATTATTTGACTTGTTTCTCAAACCTTTTTTAAATAACGGTATAATGTTTGCTTCTTTCCATTCTAAAGGAACCACTCCCTCTTCTAATGACAAGTTGAAAGCTGTTGCAAGCAGTATGCTAATTTGTTCTACAATTTCCAATAGTAGTTTGGGTGGAATACCATCCACTCCAGGTGATTTATTATCCTTCATAGCCCAAATTTTCTTAGCTACCATTTCTGGGGTTACAATTAACTGTCTTAAATAGTCTGATTCTGCCCCCTTGAACTTAGCTTCTGGTACTGGCAGTGAACTAGTGTCTTCTCTGGTAAACACTGAACTAAAATACTCATTCAGGTCTTCTGCCATTAAGAATCCTTCTGTTATTATATTTCCAGCACTATCTTCTAGAGGACCGACCTTATCCTGAACTTTCTGTTTGCTTCGAACATACGCATAAAAACTCTTGCTGTCATGTTTTATATTACAAGCTAATTTATGTTCATAGCTTCTCTTTGAATTTCAAATTTCAGCTGTAGCTTGGTTTAGTGCTTCTTTATTAATGTTGTAGTCTTCGTCATTTCCAGTACGTCTATATAACTTCCACATCATTTGTTTATACTTAATTTTTCTAATGGCTTCTTTCGATAAGTATTTCTTTCTGGTCCGTTTCCCTTGTTTTTTTAAGGGAACAAATTGATCTATGATGCACTCTATTTCATTCTTTAAGATATTCCAGCATTCTGTTGCTGTCTTATTCTTCAGTGTGTTATTCCAGTCTATCTTTGCTAAATATTTCCTCATTTCCTTATATCTTCCTTTATGGTAATTTCTCCTGATCTGCTTTTTATTATTTCTTTCTGATTTTACTTTGATGGTAAAATGTATCTGGTTGTGATCACTACTTCCCAGAGGCTCAAATAATTTAACATTGTCAACTAATTCATTCTGTGAGGACAAAACTAAGTCTAACACATTCTCTCCCCTGGTTGGTTCTAGCACATGTTGAGAAAGGAAACTATCTTTTACTAAAACTAAAAACTTGTGGTCTTCACTACCCATACTCTGTAGAGATTTCAATTTTATATGTCCATGGTTAAAATCCCCCATAATAACACAGACCCGTTTGCTCACTTCCCTTATAGCGTTTTGTATTTTTTCATTCTCTTCTATGCTTATGTTTGGACTTCGATAAACTAATCCAACCGTTAACGTTGAGTTTCCTGTAACTATATTACACCAAACAGCTTCTTCGCAATCTGCTTCTCTGTCTAATTTTATTTCATAAGCCTGGATAGATTCTTTAATATATAAAATAACTCCACCTCCCCTTCTTCCTATTCTATCTTTCCTAAACATTACATATCCTGTCAGTCCCAATTCGGCATCTGATATATCGGTGGTTGCCCATGATTCGGTTATACCTATTATGTGAGGGTCAATATCTTCTACCATAATTTTTAGTTCATTTCTTTTGTTTACTATACTCCTTGCATTTAAACAAATACATTTATACCCAGCTTCAGAATAGTTTTCCAGACTGTTCTTTGCTTAATGATTTTTGCTGTCTTTATCTATGCCTCCAGTTTCAGGCTTCTCTGTGAGTCCCCCCTGCGAATTTAGTTTAAATAGCTGCAACTGTCCCACTGTCAACAGATCGCAGCATATTCTCTGAGAATACTGCTGCCCCCTTTCCACTTAGATGGAGGCCATCTCTCATGTACATATCTTCTCTCCCAACAAAGTACCCCCATAACTCTATGAATCCCACGCCCTCTTCCTCACACATCTGCTGAACTAGTGCGTTGATCGCCATCCCCTTACAGTTTCTATATCTTCAGTCCACTGCTCAGGAACCTTAAGGTGCAGGGATTTGAAAAGCCCAAATATAAATTTATTCAGTAATACTAACCAGACACCTGGTGATTTCAAGCATATAAATAACTGCTGGCTCTTGGACTCTGTGAAATCTTTCCCTGTAGTGTAACATTTGGATTCTCCATATTTCACTACTGTCTACATTCATAGTCACCTTGCTGTGAATTCATAATTTCCCCTGAATCATCATCATCGGTCGGCCGGGGCCGAAGCATAGATGAGCCGTTTCCATATGGGTTGATCGTTCATCAGGAATGGAAGCTCTGTTTCTTCAATATAAAGGTTTTCGCAGATCAGCTAGGTGTATGTTTTCTTCTGTTTCCCTCTGTTTTTCTTGCCGTGTGTGGGTGTCCACAGGATGAATGTTGACACTGGTTCTTTGGTGTTATGATAGCAGTGGCCAGATATATCTTGTCTACATGTCCATATAGTTCTTCATTTGTAAATCTATTGCTCAAGATTATTGAAGATATTATTACAAAGTTTCAGTAGTGTTGCTTTGAATTCACCCAACTTCCAGACTACCAGTGGAATTCCATCTAGTCCAGCTGTTTTTCCACAGTTGAGTTTCTTGAGCACTTCATCCAATTCGATTAAAGTTAAGATTTCAGGGCTGATATCCAAATCTTTTTCAATCACTCTCTCATATTCAGTTGCAAATGCAAAATGCCATTGGGTAAACACAAAGAGATATCGTCACCGCCATTAGTAAAGATCAAGGACATTATTATCGCAAGCGATGTTGCTTCGAAATAAAATGTGTTATTCCTTGCGGTGTCATCGCATGTACACGAAGTGATCAAGTTGCAATCGAGTCACAAGTGGTGTCATCAGCACGTTGTGACGACTATGTGGCTTCCTTTACAGCAAAAGGGAGCAGAATCAGCTTTGAAGTCCAAAATCAGCTCAGACATACCACGAGCATATAGCCAAGGATGATAATGGGCCATTGTAATATTTACTCAAGTGGTTTGGCCTAGCTGGAGAGACTGCCTAGGCAAATATTACAAGGCCTGTTAGCATGTATGTCTATGATTATGGTCCTGGTTTGTCTGTGTTAACTTTGGATCGACACTGCAGTACCAATTAGCAAACATAAATGTAAACATTCATTCATTCATAGCACAGACAGGGAAATGCCAACAATATTTTAGATCTTGTCCTCACCAATAGACCTGGGTTAATAAAGAATATAAATATAGTAGACGGAATAGCAGACCATAGTACAGTAATTAAACGCAAACATCGTCCGAAACGTAAAGTCTTCATTAGAAATAAACCCAACAACATTAACTTCCAGAAATCTCTTGAAAACTTTATATATGAATACTTCTCTCTAAACCAAAGCATGACAGTCAATGACAAGTGGAATCTTGTTTCCACGAAAATCCTCAACATTATGAACCATTATGTACCGCACCGTCTTACTACTTCAAGACACAATCTTCCCTGGTTCAATAAAGATTTAAAGAAAATGTGCAAAAGAAAGAAACAGCTATATAACAAAACAAAAAGAACTAGAAATCCAGACGACTGGAAAGAATTCTGTGACATCAGGAGAAACATGCATAAACACCTTCGTTCTGCTAGACTATCCTACATAAGTCAATTCCTGACAACAACAATAACAGAGAAATCTAAATCATTTTGGAGCTTCATTTCTAAACTTAGACAGGATAACCAGGGTATTGGGGACCTTAACATTGCGGGTAACAGCATTAGCGACGACAAACATAAAGCAGAAGCCTTGAACAATCAGTTCCAAAGTGTCTTTACACACGAAGGAAATTCCACCCTACCAGATATGGCCAGAAGTCCACATGGAGAAATCCCCAAATTAACAATCTCACTTAAAGGAGTACTTGATCAACTTTCCCAAATTAACATTTCTAAATCACAAGGACCAGATGGCATTCCACCATGGTTCTTAAACAGATATGCCTCTCGTCTAGCACCAGTAATACATTACATTTTCCAATCATCTGTTGACTCTGGACAAGTCCCCAATACCTGAAAAGAAGCCAATGTAACAGTAATTTTTAAGAAAGGAAGTAGATCAGAAACATCTAACTACAGACCAATATCCTTAACACCTGTGGTTTCTAAACTTCTTGAACACATTATACATAGTCATATGAAACACCTGGAACAGCACCACTTCCTAACTGACCACCAACATGGCTTCCGTTCCAAAAGATCAACTGAAACACAATTTATTCAAACAATCCATGGCATAAGCAAATCAGTCTGTAGACATGGCCATCCTTGACTTCACCAAAGCATTCGATAAAGTTCCACATAAAAGACTAATCCACAAACTCAAACACTATGGCATCACAGGCCCAATATCATCATGGATAAATAGCTTCCTTACAGGGAGGACTCAACAGGTTGTTATAAATGGATCCAAGTCAACATCAACTCAAGTCATTTCTGGGATACCACAGAGCACAGTACTGGGGCCCCTACTTTTCCTACTTTACATAAATGACCTGCCAGACAATCTTTCCTCAACTGTTCACCTTTTTGCAGACGACTGTCTGTTATATTAACTGATTAAAACTGACCAAGACACATATGTTCTCCAAAACGAACTGCTCAAACTTGAGAAATGGCAACACACTTGGCTTATGAAATTCAACCCCACTAAATGTTATACAATGACAATAGCCTCAAGAAAACCGACACCAAATCTCTACACCTTCTGCGGACAACAACGTTAATCTGTTATCTTAGCAAACATATCAAATACATTAAATTGGACAATACAAAGCAACTCAGTCACAAAAAAGCACAACAGACATTATGAATTATTAGAAGAAATTTAAATAAATGCCCAACCCAAATCAAGTCCATAGCCTACACAACCCTTGTCCGCCATATACTTGAATATGCGTCGGTATCATGGGATCCACATTGCCTAAGAAATATCAAACTCCTAGAAAGAACCCAGAGACAAGCCGCCAGATTTTGTAAGAACAACTATTCTAGAGAGCCAGGAACGGTAACACAACTCCTTAAAGATCTCCAGTGGGACACCCTCCAATCAAGAAGAAAAACCAAAAGACTTAGCATATTATATAAAATGGAACATAACCTCATAGATATCCCACTAGATCAATACATCAAATGCAACACCAGATGCTCACAGTTAGTACAAATTAGGCACTCGACAGACATATTTGGAAACAGCTTTTTCCCAGTCACAATAAAAGAGTGGAATTCTCTACCTCCAAGCATTGTATCAAGTACATCATTGAACTCATTCCAGATTAGTCTAGCCGAACATGTACAAAATTTATCCATAAGAGCCACCATGCGCACTGGTGTGATATGTCCATAGGACATTCTGCCAGTCAATATACAGATACAGATAATATTGTGGCGCTACCTAGTGAGTATCCAAGTCATGAAACTGTCCATAATGGCAACCTGCCTATAATGGTAATATTGCGCAGTCCCGATGCTGTCCATTACGGACAGGTTTTACTGTACAAAACAATGGGTGGATTGCCTTTGTTTGTGATTCCATTCAGCATACCTCCATCAGTTTCACATGTATGGGGCTGACATTTTGTAGGCACGCATTTGGGTGGTTTGTAGATTGAGATTATTTTAATTTCACCCAGGAGTCCCAGTGGGATTTGGAGCTTAGCTCGTATTGGTTAATCCTAGTGTTTGTCCAACTGAATCTTAGCTAATTTTGTACACATCCTATTTCCAATTCTTATGAGTGAATCGCATGTGAGTGACTTGATTAAAACATGCATGTTATAATTTGGTTGTTTACATTATAATTGGATGTTTTCATTTGAGTCAATTGTACTGAGCAGAGGCCATTTTAATAATTAAAATTCTACATATACAATTGTGACGTTTGCCAGTGTGATAATTATACTTCACATTATTGATGTGAGCCGATGTGTCTGTTACAGACCCACCAAGTACCAGAGTGACTAAGAAAGGCTCCACTCCTCCAACACAAGGTCAGTCAGTGACACTGACATGTGACATCACAGCTGGCAGACCAAGAGATGGCACAGTGACATGGCAGAAAGGAACCACATCAATCTCTTCCTCTGGTCACTACCAACTAAGTGACAGAGACTTGACAATAAGTTCACTTGACCATTCCCGGGATGATGGCAACTACTCGTGTGTTGCAACTAACCTTGTGGGAACTGGAGACCGCGGTGTCGAGTTTCCACTCCTGGTCAACTGTAAGTACACATTGGCACTTGAATATGCATATATATGTCATAGACAGTCACTATGTTCTTTAAAATATCTACAGAATCTGTTATTGCACTGAGAATCAGAGATGGAATTATTGTACATCCTGTGTGGTGTTGAGTTTCCACTCCTCGTTTCCTGTAAGTACACATTTATTTGAGTGTGTTAGTGTCGCAGATCAACTGTGTCTGAATAGAACACAGGTGCATCATTTTGTTAAGAAATTTAAACAATATTATCCATATAGTAAATACATCATAGGGATAAGTCTGGGGTTGATTAAATTATGATCTTATGGTTTTGTCATAGTAGGATTACTTCAGGTATATGTTTAAAATAAAAATATTACAAATCTTGACTTACTTGACTTGTATGCATAGGCCAGATTGACCTCTCATTTTCCTCCTGGATGTTACACCCCTCCATATTGTACTATTTAGAGCACACTGCTTTGCTGTTAACAGCTGCAGCCAGGTGGCACATTTGATTTGGTCACTGGACATGCCTACCCCACAGAAATCTTCTGTATCTGACGAAAATGAGAGTGAATCAGATATGAATGTTTCCTCTCTGGACTGGCTATTTTGTCTTGCTGTCTTGTCTGCCTGTAAAATGTCAAGAGACTGGTGATCGTATGTCCAAGTTTCAGCACCATAGATTGCTATGATCTATGTAACAGTAACAATGCTTTCAATCATGTTAAGATGCCTTTGTTAGAAAATATGACCTACCATGGTTCACCAAAGGCAGCTGATGCTAGGTCTAAGTGTCAACTAACATATCTCTCTCTAGAGTACAGCTTATGTACTAGAGAGACAGCAATTCCTTGATGAGTTCCCTTTCTTTCAGTTTCATTTTTGGTTACAAATGTTTAGCATCTGTCTGTAAGGATCATTTGCATCTTCTGGTGTAATGGGTGATGCGAGCTAACATATAGGTACTTATGTGGGTATGTTTCCGGAAACAAAAATTTGGATTTCACATCCTGCTTCTCTTTTCTCCCTCTAGCGGTAGTTGTCTGATAAAGTTCTCCTAACAAATGAAACAAAAAAAGTTAAATTAACTGCAAAATACGTAAAAGAATACAGATTTGTACCACCCAGACTGATTGATCTGTTCACATACACTGTACAGAGATATACTCATTATTTGATTGTTCATACCAACATTGCTTTCAAAGAATGTCCACATAATATTTTCTGTGTATGTCCTCTAGAAAGGAGGCGCCATCTAGTGAATTACTTGACAACATGTTGGTGCTAGTACCAGTGAGTCAGACCAAACACATGTCCAAGATTGCTCTGGTGTAGTTGTTATGACTAAACTATAATTGTTGCAATTCCAAAAACCATTGTGTTGAAGTAGACATGTGACTATTGTAGATAAACCACAAGTGTCAGTGGATACACCATTGCCTGTGAAAGAAGGTGACAAAGCTACCATCAGATGCCAGTCACAAGCTAGGCCAGCAGTGACCAGTGTCACGTGGAAGAAAGGTGGAGATGTCATCACAGTGATTGGAGACAAACACTTTGACGGAGGCACTGTTGAGAAGCCATCACTGACCATTGATCCAGTCTCAAGAACAGATGCTGGGGAATACACGTGTCTGGTGGAAAATAGTGTAGGACAAGGCAAAGTATCTGTTCATCTGAAAGTCTGGTGTAAGTACTTGTTGTCAATACGTATGTATTGACGCGTTTCTGTTTTAATAAATGTTCAATACATTCTGTTAAATGTGAAATGTTGATCATTTTGTATTAATCTTTGTTTTGCATATATATCACCCCATATAAACTGTATATATACTGTATATATAATGTATATATGCATATATATATATATATATATACCGTATTATCCCCAATAGACGCGCAGTTCACGAGTGCAAGGCTTGGGTGTGCATCTCAGGAAGCACGAATGAACTGCTTTGATTATTCAAGTGATGCTAAACAGACAGTCATCGTGCTAGCCAGACCACATTGTTGGATAAATACCATCGGACAGTGCAGAAAATCACTCGTATGTGCTGAATTGGCACTCAAATAATTAAAAACTGCGTGCTTTGCCAACATCCGTGCAACAAAGCAACAGCAATGGGGCAACATACTGCGAGCACTGCACAAAGGGAGGGATTCCTGAAGATGTTAAGTCACACATCCAGGTGTTCTTCGTTCTTATGTCCCATCCTCGTGGCTACATATGGTTACGTGATTATGAATATCACATTATTTTGACCTTTCCTCTGTGTTGTTAAAACACCCGACTTTGAGAATAAAATGAAACTGACAGAAACATGATGCTATCTTACAGCTAATGTACAAATAATTGTTATATAGAAATTATCTGCAAGGTAGCGCCAGTGGGGGCATACCATATTTGGCATTATTCAAGCCCATGTTCACACCTGAAAATATGTTTTCGTGCATTGTTTCACTTTGACAAGATTTAACAAGAGATTTATCAAGATTGCCGTCCAGAGCTATAAGCTCTAGACGGCATGCGGACAAGAAAGCCTTTGGCTTATCAAGAGTCCAACAATGTTCCACCTACCTATAACCCTCCCTCGCCAGATAGCTGTCAATTTTATTTTTGAACATATTCACACTGCTAGCATTAACACAATTTATCCCAGTCATTTATTCATTTATTAGTGTCCTCTGAGAGAATTAATACTCTCTCATATCCAACCTACACTGTTCCTTGACTAATGCTGCATTGTGCCCTCTGCCTTCTTTCAGTTTGAAAAAAAATACTTCTATCAATATGTTCATAATCATTCAATATCTTAAACACTTCTATTTGGTCTCCTCTTAGTCTCCTAGTCTCTAGTGTTGTCAACCCACAATCTAATAGGCATCCTTCATAACCAAGATCTTTCAGTTCAGGAATCAGCTTCTTACAATATTCTTACAATTTACAATTCTTCTTACAATATGGCCTCCATGCTTGTATGCAATATTCCATATGTGACCTAACTATTGCTTTGTACAGTGGTACAATTAGCTGTTTCTCCTTATATTTGATATTTCTCATAATTAGCCCTAGTATTTGGTTACCCTTTAAAACAGCAATTCCACATTGCTCCAAAACTGTCTTATCAGCACTAACTGTTAATCGTGAGTCCTTTTCTTTTACAGTTTTACCTAACATAGTATTTTTAGTCCTTTGGGCCGAAGGTCCAACGGACTGTTGCTATCACTCTGCTTCCGCCGTCCGATATCCGCCGTCTGCCGCTAGCTGCCGTATCTCAGAAACAGTTCAGCAACTTTTTCTCTAATTTGGCATAGACATATATTAGGGCACTGCCACTATGCACGGGAAATTTGTATTTGATTATATCGTTCTAAGGACTCCCTAGGGCCTCAAAGGACCCCAAAAATGGTAAAAAAATTACATTTTGCCTATTTTTTTTAAAACCGTTCAACAACTTTTTTTCTAATTTTGCATATACATTTCATGTGGTAGTGCCACTACAGGCTGTATACACAATAAATATGTATTTGATTGAATAATTCTAAGAGCACCAAAGGTCCCCTAAAATGCTAAATTTGCTAAATAAATGGTCTACTGCAGCAACATCTCTATCTGGCTAATCCCTTTTCGTACAACATCTGTCACACCTCACTATGGAGGGCCAGACTGCCCAATGGAAACTGTGACTAATCTGTAATTGGTGACTGACAGAGGCCTGTGTCAACAGACTGCACCCACTAGACCCCTGGACAGTTGGGCATACATTTTAAGGGGTCACCTGAAACAACCAAAAAAGAAGAGTTGACAAAGTTCCACTATACACAAGAAATCTGTATTTGATTGAATCATTCTAGTATCATCAGCATATAGCAGAACATATATTTTCAAGAAAATGTCCACATCACAACTAAGGTTGTTGTAAATTTCACCAGCTGCCATGTCAAGTACCTTATCATTATGATTAACAGAGTGTTCAGAATCATTCAGGTAAATAGCAAATAACATAGAAGACAAGTTTTCTCCTTGTGGTAACTCACACGAGAAGAAGGCTGACACAGCCCCCCAAAATGCAGAATTGGTACACTATCTAGTGATGTGGTTTTAAGAAGGGCCCTTGAGACTATCCCCTAGCAATAGATTTTGTGTATTGTGCCAGAAAAGCAACCTGGACGCTATTCCCCTTCCCAAAACATCTGTCACGTGCAGAGTATGTGTCTTGCATGGATATCTATTTTATGCAGTTGTTTTATATAAGCAGGAAGTTTGTGAAATTAGTTATTCTTAGACCACAGAAAAGTAACTCCCAGTTTCTCATCAATGCATGTATTTAAAAATAGGTGCCACAACATTTTATTTTCTATTATGATTATTCCTCTAAATGCAAAACATGGTGCAATAAGTGGACAGTAAACATGTCAACATTTTACTTCCATCATAACCCTTTATGGTCTGTAACTATGATTCACCAAAAAACATTTCATTAATAATTATCTACAGGGTTGTTTGATTTCTACCCGGCAGAAATGGCAACAATAGGAAATACATACCATTGTTAGGCAAACGTGTTCTTTTTATAGAAAACATCAGTTTCTTTCTGTACCTGTCTACTTATGATAACCATTTGTCCAATAAACATCACATAAATGATAAAAGGAAGATCACTGCCACTTAACTTCATGATTATTATTATAAAACTGCTCTGCTACTGCTTGGTGGACAGTTATTTAGTGGCTCAAGTTCAAATACATCAGGACATTTATTCACACCTGCATGGTAGTTTAGGCTCAGTAGTGTGCTGGCAGCCACTAAACCTAAATAGGCTTGTGTGAAAAGGATAGTTGGTAGAAGAACTCACTTCAAAGCACCATTGCATCCATTTAGCCAGGCAGCAGTCACACTGTCCCAGTGTGCACTGGGCAAATTTAAATCCAGTTATATGCAGCTCTAATTCAATCAGTATTATGTCATTAATTGCTACTGTTTTAAAGTCAAAATGCATGCTATGTATATGTACCTTGTGAACAACTACTCAAATATTTTATTTCCAATTGTATCTTCCCTGGCATGCATATAGTCACTGCTAAACATGTAAACATTTTACTTCTATCATAACCCTTAATGATCTGTAACTTTGATTCACCAAAAAATATTTCATGGGTGTATTCTATAATTACAAATAAGTGTTATTTTGAAGAGCATTGAATTATCCACATGATGATAATATGTTGTTGAATTCACCTACAACATTCGTTTCTTTTAGGTATGTGGTCAGTCTCGCGTTAATGGAGGCTGTAAACAACTTGCTTATGCAGCTTAATAGTGTAATGCCACGATAGTTGTCTGGTTCATCTATTAACCCCTGCTTTTTGTATATAGGCTTAATAATCCCAATACACCAATCTGTTGGCACAATGCCAGATAATAGAACTAGGTTAAACATCTTAACAATAACTACAATTAGTTCTGTGGGGCTGTTTTTTAAGTATTCATTTATAACATTATCAATACCACATGCCTTTTTGTTTTTGAGTTTTTTGATTTGCATTAGTACCTCATTTTGCATGAATGGTCTGTTTATGTGTTCGTTTGACTGTGAAATCTTTCTTGGATCAAAAGGTTTCTCACTAGCTGCAGTTTCACTTTCATGTTTTTCACCAAGTTTTTCAAAGTTGTTCATCAACTTATCTAGTGAAATATTTCCACATTTTTCACTGCTGTTACTTGCTTTATTAAGTATATACCAGTATTCTGCAGGTTTGTTATGTTTTAGGTTGAGCAAGTTTTCAAGTAACTGTTTGTGGTAGCATTTTGATATTTGTTTTATAAAGCATTCTTACCCACTAGTAAATTCTCTTAACTCTGTATTATCTTCGTCATTTTTTATTTTCTTTAGTCTACCGTTTGCTCTCAAATAATCTGTCCTCTTAGTTTTATATATAAAGACATAATCTGGCATAACTTGCTAAGTCTTTGTAGCAGCACAGTTGTAATTCCTGTGTATCATTGCAACATAACATACACACTGTGTGCCACATTTGAATGGCATGCATGTAATATTTCCATGCAATGTAAAACTTCAACAACCGCTTTCTTCTTTTTAACTTTTTGACCCCTACCATGTTCAATGCTCCATAACTACGCCAATTTTGGTAGCAGTCATAATTTTTGAAACCGTGTAAAGCACCGTACCCAACCTTTACAAGAATGCAAGACAACAATGTTACAATTTTTCCGACTTATCACTCAATTGGTCACATATCGACGTATTAGTCCAAAGGACTTCAGGGCCTTTTGGCCCATTTTTATATATTATGTATTCTTTGTTCACATTTCCATGTCCTATGTGGATGCATTTACACTTCCCAAAATTGAATAAGATTTGCCATTGTTCAGACCATTTGACCAATTTGGCTAGATCATCCTGTAAAGTGTGTTTATGTGCATCTGTTTTAACCGTTCTGAACACTTTTGTATAGTCTGCGAATATAAGTACTTTGCCTGATACATCATCATCCAAATAATTTATATATATATCAAGAATAATATAGGTCCTAACACCGACCCCTGTGGCACTCCACTCAAAATTGGTTTCCCGTTTGAAATCTCCCCCTCTACTATTACTCTCTGCCTTCTGTCTGTTAACCATATTTGTATCCAACTGATCACACATTACCCTATACCATGGGCTTTTAGTTTAAATAACAATCTTTAATGTGGCACTTTATCAGATGCTTTCAGAAAATCTAAGTAGACAACATCCACTTGTGACCCATCATCTACCCACTTTGTAATTTCTTCTAAAAACATAAGTGATTGGTTTGACAAGACGTAGCTTTTAGGAACCCATGTTGAGATTAAATTATTAATTTGTGTTCTACAAGGAATTCCACCATGTGGTCTCTAATAAGTGTTTCTAATCATTTGCATAAAACTGATATTAAGCTCACTGGTCTGTAATTCTCTGTCTTACTCCTTGATCCCTTTTAAAATAATGGTGTAATGTTTGCTTCTTTCTATTCTAGTGGAACGATTCCCTCTTTAAGTGACAAGTTAAAGAATATAGCAAATGGTGTACTGATTTGGTCTACAATTTCCTTAAGCAGTTTTGGTGGTATCCTGTCAACTCCAGGTGATTTGTTTTCTTTCACCATCTTAATTTTCTGTGATATAATTTCAGGAGTAACAAACAACAGCCCTAATTGATTTGATTCATCCCCCTCAAATTTATTAACTGGTAATTGCAGTGAACTTATATTATCTGTGGTAAACACTGAGCTGAAATACTCGTTCAGGGCCTCTGTCATTTGTAACACTTCAGATATTATGTTTCCTGCACTGTTTTCTAGTGGTCCCCCCTTATCTCGAACCTTCTGTTTACTCCTTACGTAAATGTCAAAATTCCTGCTATAATTTTTTATATCATTCGCCAATTTTTGCTCGAAAGTTTGCTTGGATTTTCTAATTTTGATTGTAGCTATGTTAAGGGCCTCTTTGTAGTTGTTGTAATCTTCTATATTATGTGTCTCTATAAACTCTCCACGTAATATGTTTGTAGCCTCATGTAGACATGTAGCCTCATTTGAAAGGTGTTTCTTCCTAGATCGTTTCCCTGGCTTTTTTAGTTGAACAAATCTTTCAATAATGCTCTCAATCTCATCTTTCAAAATGGTCTAACATTCTGTTGCTGTCTTGTCCTTCATTAAGTTAGCCCGATCTATGTGTACTCAATATTTTCTCATCTCTTTATATTTGCCCTTGTTAAAGTTTCTCCTCCATCGCTTTTTATCATTATTCCCTGATTGTATTTTTATACTAAAATGGATCTGGTTATAACACTAGATCCCAACGGTTCATGTATTTTAATATGACCAACTAATTCGTTTTGAGAAGCGAACATTAAATCCAACACATTCCCACCTCTGGTTGGTTCCAAAACATGTTGGGAAATGAAACAGTCCTGAATTAGATGTAGAAACAGTTGGTCATCACCTCCAGCACTCTGTAATTATTTCCACTGAATATGTGCATGATTAAAATCACACATAACACATTCCCCTTTATATTTATCTCCTTTATAACATTGTACAGTTTTACATCATCCTCTTGACATATCTTAGGACTATAATAAACTAGTCCTATTGTTAATGTTGAGTTTCTGGTAACTGTGTTGCACCAAACAGCTTCCTCGCCATCTGCTTCCCTTTTCATTTGTACTTCATATGCCTGTATGGATTCTTTAATGTACAGAATGACTCCACCTCCCCTTCTTTCTTGTCTGTCCTTTCTAAACATGACATAACCCGATAAATCTAATAGAGCAACTACCATGTCTTCATATGCCCACGATTCTGTGATGATTATATCGGGGTCGATATCTGACATCATGATGTCAAAATCGCTTCTCTTATTTACTATGCTTCTGGCATTTAAGCATACACATCTAAGTTTATTTTTATGGATATTGGTAAACCTTTCCTTGTAGATTTGTTTTACTATTTCTTTGAGGTGGCTCTACGTATCCCGTTGTGCATCTAGTTTAAATACTCAACTGTGCCTGTACCTTCACCTATGCACGTAATGCACTCGTTCCCTAGTAATGCTGCTCCTTTTGCTGTCAGATGTAGCCCATCACTCAAACAAATCTTCTCTCCCTACAAAGCTTGCCCACATGTCTATGAAGCCGACTCCTTCCTCCATACATAACTTCTATACCAGTGTGTTGATTCTTCTGCAGTTCTTATAGTATTGTCCTCTGCCACCCGTTATTGACAGTATCCCCGATAACACGATCTGTCCAATGCGTGCCTCTTTCAGTGTGCAGACCAGTCTCCTATATACTTATCAACTACTGCATCTGCGTATCTCTTGCCTTCCTTCTGTTGCAGCTCCTCAACACCGATCTGGTTACCTTTCCTTTGCTGAACACTCTTATCTTCTTCCATCTGTCTTCTTCTCAGTCTTCTGTTTCACAGTCTTACCAACTGCCTCTGTGGTGTTTACCTCTGCACCACCTGTATCGCTGTTGCTTCTCTCCTTCTGTAAAATGGGTGTGTGCATTTGTTAGGCAGTGCACGTCTATTGGGAACAATACGGTATATATATATATATTAATTTGGCCAAAAAAAATTGAAATCAACCATGCATATGGGCTAAAAAGGTGAGGTTGGCTGAGAAAACAACTGTGTTAAAATTTCAGAAAAAACCATTAAGAGGAAAAGACCTCTCAAAGCACCCACAGTTTTTGTAAAATCGCAATATAGGGTTAAATTTAAGAACACCGTATCTCAAAATCTACTGAACCAATTTTACTAAAATTATCACTGTGACCTAAGAATCATACATGTATCACCCCTAATAAAAATTAGCTCAATATATACCTTCTTAGTGAAACAGATTTATTGCACTCCAGGATGAACATTTGAAATTTCTGGGCAGAACATTTGTAATAAGGTAAACATACACACAATCCCACATATGAAAAGTGCATAGCAGAACAGCTGTTTTGCCTTATTAAAGATCCATCATCCTCATCTTTGGAGCCTGAGGCATCAGCCCTCGATGCGACTCTACGACTTGGGAGATGAGCTGGCGCTGTTCTTCGTCGTCTGTGAGAGCCAGGTTGAAATCCGTCGCCAGTTTGACGGCTCTCTCTGCACAGTCATTTACAACACGCAAAGCAGAGACAGTCTTCACTGCGTTAAGATAGTCTTGGTGGCTGGGCCATGTCTCAGGCTTGCTGTTGAGAAAGCTGCTTTCAATGTTGAGAGCAGTGAAGAAGTTGATCGAACGATCCGTTGCGAAATTGGCGAGGTGCACTTTATTGAAGGAGACTATCTTCTTCGCCTCTACCCGCCGCAGGTCATTCTTCTTTGCAGGTCTCACAAAGGCGGTTACAATTGCCGTCTTCTCGTCTGCAGAGACACGGTCAGAGAAGAGCACCAGAGAGATTAGGTCTTCACTCAGGTACCAGGGATGGCCTCTCATCTTCATTGCTGCTGTCTGAGCAATCACACCATCCACTTCATCGAAGTTCTCCAGGTCACGAAGGAGGCAGAGGTCCTTGATAGGCGCACGTCTGCTGCTGGCTGCATCTACCCATGCTCTGATGTAGATGGTGATCGTGAACAGGAAGATGTGCTGTAGAGCCTGTAGTTCATGGCTAGTAAGCTCGAACTGCTCACGGAAAGCAAATATCTTTCCCTTTCGCCATCCAGCGAGCACGGTGGTAGGCACCTGGTGGGCTGAACTGGTAGCTCGAGTCATGCGCACCACCCAACAAGATGATGGCCAGCTGGATGAACTCGAGGTAGTCCTGTCGTGGGTGTTTATTGCGAAGTTGTTCTGTTAGGAACTCGCTTGCTGTAACTTTATGCTTCTCCAGCCATTGATTCTCGTGTGTAGTCAAGGCACACCTAGATGACCTAGTTGTCTCACTGTCCAGAGAGTTGTACTTTCTTTGATCAATCAATGGCCAGTTCTCTTTGAGCCGACGGAAGAGCGGGATAGATGGATTGTAGCAGCCATGATCTCCAGTATATGGTGTCGGCAGGCGAGAAAAAGGATATGTTTTTTAAATGTCTCTTGAATTACAGTGATGGCACCTGTGTGGGTAACAGTGTTGCCTGATGTTGTGTCAAAACATAGTCCTGCCACATGCTCGCCAACGCCTTCCCAATCCCGCAGAAACTGGATGACTGCGTTGCCCGTCTTCGCTCCGGTGCCAGATGAAATTCGTGGACTGCCGAGCAACTTTTCGAACCCTTTCCCTGACACTACGAGGGGCATGCGATCTGATTTTTCACCTTGCCTGTTATGTAATAATTTTCCATCGAAATGTGCGACGAGAGGTACATCCGGGTGGAAATTGTTCTACACAGAGTGAGTTTTGACACATCAATGCAAGCAGCCATCAATGCAGGTGTCACAATATGCATCGCTTGATGTGATGTTGTTTGTGTTCTGTCCAAGCTAGCAACAAACAACGGTTCTTCAACAAGACAGCGCCGTGTTATCTTCTTGGTTTAGGGAACTGGTTCGGCCTGCTCAGAAGACTGCGATGGTCCAGATACATCTAGATGTTTGTGGTGATATTTGCCGATAGAGATAGCCGTATCAACGTCCGACTGTTCAACATGGCTACAGCAGCACCGGTGCAATGAACGACAACAGCTACTGCTTACCCGACATTAAACAGAGCTTACTTACAAAAAATCTGCCTGCTTAAATTGTGGTGTGTAACTTGCTACATAATACAAAATGGCCTAAGTGCAATATAATCAAATATTACGTGATTTACAATGAATATAAATTATCTATATAATGTAGTCAATTATGATGGATTACTGTGTTTTCTAAAATGATTTTTTTTATACATTTTTCTAATTTTCACAATTGTAGGTGATTTATACTTATAACCTAATTGATTGTTCTTTTGTCTTGACATAATTATTATGAATAGAAATTAGAACACAGTAAATATTTTATTACAAAAGATTAAGTAGATATTGACATATCGCTTTTTAAAATGTATCCCTATTTCGTGCTTTTACAAAAACTTCGGGTGCTTTGAGAGGTCTCTTCCTTTAAATGGATTTTTCGGAAATTTGACCACAGTTGTTTTCTCAGCCAACCTCACCTTTTTAGCCCATATGCATGGTTGATTTCAAACAATATTTTCTCACCATGTAAAATTTGGCCACTCTAATATATATATATATATATATACACTATATATATATATTATATATACATAATGAACGATGCATACTAAAGTTGGCATCATAATAGGACTAGCAATATAGATAGCACCATTTTACATGTAATGGTGTCCCACAAAATGCTTTGCTTTATAATCCAGTAAATGGCCCGAGGTAATACATCTAAGTGAAACAAATACTGCTGTCTTTACTGCTAGTTCCACATCATATGTTGTGAAAACATCCTTTCATGGGAATACTTTCATTGGTGTAGTGATATGATCAATTAAATGTCTATCAATTACCAACTTTGCAACATAATGTAGGCAACTTTTCTCTCAGAGACAAATTATACAGCTATATGTGTTATCCATTTGGAAAGTTAAATCAAATTCTACTCTTTTCTTGCTGAGCATTAGTAAATATCTTGAATATTAGGTATTGTAATTTGAGGTTATATTAGCTTGATAGATCTATCAATGTGACATTTGGAAATACCTTTGTTTTGTGGTAATATTCACTGTAAGAAAATCGTAAATTTATAAGGTGCCAAACCAACAGTCAGTGCACTGTACAAAATGGCATAAGTATACAATCCTCTCAGTCTGTTGTAAAAACAACATAAACATTTGCCTAGTTACTAAGATCATGCTTACTCTTGAAAGATAGACTTTATTATACTAACAAATTATACTAAATTAAGATGTCTCATGTTGTGTTTAGATTGTGTCAAAGAATGTTAATGGTCTGTATGTACTGTTGCTACACTGTGAGTAATTTGTATGGTGGACACAAAATAATCACCTTTTTCCACATGTACGAAGTGTAATATATACTCTATGTTCGTATTAGACCGACCATATGGCAAAGCATCAGTGAATGCATCAAGTGTGACTGTGCGAGTGGACATGGAAGTGTTACTAACCTGCCGTGCCCCAAGTGAGGAAGGCAACCCGGCAGCTTCTTGGTTCTACTGGCGCAGACAGAACAGTGGAGACATCGCCAAGAACATAACTGTACTGACTCTGACACCATCAAGTGTGAAAGACTCGGGCAAATACAGCTGTGTGGCAGGCAACTGGGTCGGACAGAGTGACTACTCGGACTGGACCACTGTGACAGTGCAAGGTGGGTGATTGTTTGAAACTGCAAGGTGAGTGATTGTTTGACAGTGCAAAATGAGTGATTGTTTAACTGTGCAAGGTGAGTGATTGTTTAACTGTGCAAGGTGAGTGATTGTTTGACAGTGCAAGGTGAGTGATTGTTTGACAGTGCAAGGTGAGTGATTGTTTGACAGTGCAAGGTGAGTGATTGTTTAACTGTGCAAGGTGAGTGATTGTTTAACTGTGCAAGGTGAGTGAATGTTTGACAGTGCAAGGTGAGTGATTGTTTGACAGTGCAAGGTGAGTGATTGTTTAACTGTGCAAGGTGAGTGATTGTTTGACAGTGCAAGGTGAGTGATTGTTTGACAGTGCAAGGTGAGTGATTGTTTAACTGTGCAAGGTGAGTGATTGTTTAACTGTGCAAGGTGAGTGATTGTTTGACAGTGCAAGGTGAGTGATTGTTTGACAGTGCAAGGTGAGTGATTGTTTGACAGTGGAAGGTGAGTGATTGTTTAACTGTGCAAGGTGAGTGATTGTTTGACAGTGCAAGGTGATGATTGTTTAACTGTGCAAGGTAAGTGACTGTGACAGTGTAAGGTGAGTGACTGTGGCAGTGCAAGGTGAGTGACTGTGACAGTGCAAGGTGAGTGGCTGTGACAGTGTAAGGTGAGTGACTGTGACAGTGTAAGGTGAGTGACTGTGGCAGTGCAAGGTGAGTGACTGTGACAATGCAAGGTGAGTGACTGTGACAGTGCAAGGTGAGTGACTGTGACTGTTCAGGGTGAGTGACTGTGACAGTGCAAGGTTGGTGACTGTGTGACAGTGCAAGTTTGGTGACTGTGTGACAGTGCAAGGTTGGTGACTGTGACAGTGCAAGGTGACTGACTGTGATGGTGCAAGGTGATTGACTTATACTGCAAGGTGAGTGACTGTGTGACAGTGCAAGGTGAGTGACTGTGACATTGCAAGGTGACTGACTTTGCAAGGTGAGTGACTGTGTGACAGTGCAATATGAGTGACTGTGTGACAGTGCAAGGTGAGTGACTGACATTGCAAGGTGAGTGACAGTGCATGGTGAGTGACTGTGACAGTGCAAGGTGAGTGACTGTGACAGTGCAAGGTGAGTGACTGTATGACAGAGCAAGATGAGTGACTGTGTGACAGTGCAAGGTGAATGACTGTGACATTGCAAGGTGAATGTCTGTGTGACAGTGCAAGGTGAGTGAATATATCAAGCTGAACAACATTTATCCAGTTTTTGCTTGATATTGACGAAATGCTGTCAAACATAACTTAGCTGTTGTTTATATTAGAAATTTGATGTTTTTCAGAAATTGTTCTTTAATTATGTTATGCTATGTACCATAATAAATTATTTCTCACTGTTCTCAGTTGGGCTGCTGCTACATACATATAAATTGTTTCATCATACAGCTCCTGCCAAGATTGAGTATCCACGCTTTTTCAACATCCCACACTCTCCTGCGTTTGATGACGAAGACTTCAAGATGACATGCACTGTGTCAGGCAGTGGTGACACGAAGGTTCAGTGGCGCAAAGACATAGTGTCAGTTGACACTGGTGACTTTGCTGTCACCACTGTCCCCGTGACAGGTGGAGCATACATGTATGGACAGACAGAAGCCAAGAATAGTACACTGATGTGGCAGGTGACTAAGAGAGCAAGGTATTTCACCTGTAACAACATCACCCACTTTGATGGCAAGTACACCTGTGCTGTGTCTACACAGACGGCTGGTGCAACAACAAATGATGAGTCCAAGAGCTTCATTGTTGATGTTCAGTGTAAGTTTCTTGTTTGTTACAGATTCAACTTTAATATGTAAATATATAATTTTGTGCATTTTTGTTGTGTGTAAAGTTTTTTTTAAATTATAGTACAAAGCTGCAAATTAAAAGGGTACTCCTTGGAAACGTTTGCCTACATTTTCAAGCATTTTAAACTTTTTTGACAAGTTTCTGACACCAAATAAGTTTATTGATATTGCCGCTTATAGAATGCTCATGATGATTTGAACCGGATCTGTTGTTTATAATTATACACCTAGTGTTTTATAATTGAATCAAGACATAAACATCCTTAGAAACCAAGCAATGATAGATCTTGCTTATAATGCTATGTTGAAATTTTCCCTGTTTTTGGTGATGTTGCTGCACTGCTAATAATCAAATTCTTTTTAAATTTGACCAGTTAGTGTTTTGATGTCAGACAAGGGAGAAAATAATATGACAACCACATTGTAGCGAGATACAGGTGGAAACTGTGAACATTCTCTGGATGATGTTCACTTGGATTTGCTCAGTATTCTTTTTATTTATTCCGCAGTCAATTTACCTTTCTTCCTCTGATGTTTTGATCACTCTCATTGGACTTATTAGACAACTTTCACTAGATAGCGATATGGTAACCATCTACTGTTAGTTGTCTTAAGAAGTTCACATATAGCGATCAAAACGTTACAGGAAAAAAGGTGAATTGACTGAGGTACAAGTAAAAAGAATACTAATATGAACCATCCAGTCTGGTGAACCTCTTCACCCGGACATGGATTTCTTTTGGAAGTTGCAACTACCATATTATTCAGATTATCTGCCATCAACCAGATTCTTTTCGAAAATGCTGCTATTAATTATGCTATTTATGGAATTAAAACAATCAAATGATAGACTCAGAATGGTTGAAACTGGTTTATATAGTAGATGTATATAGAGACTGCATGCAGCTACCATTCATATGATTTGCAATGGCATTATGTAATTTGTTTCAGATATTTGCTACAAATGGCAAATCTGGCATGTATTTGCACAGTTAAGGTGCTGTACAAGTTTTGGTATTATTAGTAAAAGTTTCGCAACATTTGGTATCATGTGATTTGGTTTATTTTAATTTGTTTGTTCACAGATGAGGCACACTGGACTGGTGGTCCAACAGTTGTTGCCGCAGCTGTTGATGACAGGGCTGTGGATGTTTTATGTTCTGTGTGTGCCAATCCACAGCCACAGCTTATATGGACATTCAACAACGAGTTTCTGCGGGAAGGAATCAATGTGACCAAGGACAGAATCACACTGGATGTTGTGAAAATATACGACTTTGGTTCCTACGAGTGCACTGCCAATAACAACGTGAATGGGGAACACAGAAATGTGACATTTCCCATTGAACTAGTGGCAAGTGGTAAGAAGCAGCACAAAGTAAGATCCTCTGAGTACCTAATATGCAAAACTAATGTATTATATGTTATTGCAAGTAGATGGGGCATGCTACCAATGTCTTAGGCTAAGAATCATTGAAATATGAAGCCTTTTCGTAGGTTATGTAATACGCATGATATTATCAAGTTAGTGTAAAAACTTTACGAATGTTTGTCTACAGTTACTTGTTTGATGCATTCTAGAAAGGTTGTTATTTGTTAGGTTGGACAGTCTATAAAATAGCAGCATTTATTAATTGTTTTAGGTCCACCAAAGAAGCCATTGGAGTTTACTGTCCTGGGTAACCATACATCAGTCGCCCTCACACTCCGATGGCGCCCGGGGTTCGACGGTGGTTATCCTCCACAAGTGTTTATCCTACAGTACGGGACATCAGACAAGTCTCTGACAATAATGGATGCAATATCCACAGAAAATGACGTGACCTGGCACCAGGCGACTGTGATAGGTCTACTGCCAGAAACAGAGTACGTCTTCTTTCTCCACGCTGAAAACCAACGACCGCGAGACAAAGGACCAAACAAAAGTCCCACTGTCAATCAGACTGAAAGCACCACAGGTAAAACTACTTCTAGTTACATCAGTTCTTGATGTCTCTAACTATGTCGCTTGCCCTTCTGGACAACGTTTTAAAGTGTTTAACTTGCGAGACCCTGTGCAACATACTCTAGAATCGTGATGAAAGAGATTTTTACTTTGTTCTGTTTTTGCAATATTAAAAACTGTGCAAACAAAAAGTAAGTGGTTCTCGTTACTGAAGGTTTTAGCAGTGTTTTTTTGTGAGATTTGGACAAAAAACTACTTATGAACATGCTGTGTAACAAATACTAACAATGAACACAGGCATTTTGTCCCACTTTGCCAGTAAGTCATTTTAAACAAGATCACTTTTTCAGAATATTTATATGAATTGTCAATGTTTACTTTGAACTGTGCTTTTGCATAAACTGTGACAATTATAAATCTCATACAATTATTTTCTATAATATGTTTTTTTAATATTATTCATTCCACATATCCCCAGTCCGCTGTTACATGGTCATCGTTGTAATATAGTTTTCGTACACGTGTATATATGTGTCGTAATTTAAATTTATCCTTTTTGGGTCACAGGAAGACGGCATCTAACATGCCATGTGGCCCCATGCAACACAACATTACTTTTTTAAACAATTATTTTGTGTATTCGATTATGTTGTTGTTGTTGCAAAATAAAATTTGATTTGATTTGATTTTGATTGTATTTAAAATGTATAATGCAATTTTTTCTTTGCAATTTGCATCCAGTGTGGACTTTCCTTGGATGGTACGTATCTATTGATAATCACATATGGGCATAATATATGTTTCGTGTTTTTCGGTTTGGCCAATGTGTTTGGTTGCATGTTGTTCATGTTGTTGTTCTGTAATATTAAGTTTACGTGAAATTTACGTGTTTGATATGCATTCTGTTCATCAGATTCTGAACTGATATGAACATAGTGTATGTGTCTTGTTTATGGTTGGATATATTTCTTGATTGGTTTCAAACATGTTTTTTATGTATCACATCACTAATACATCTATAACAATACGCATGCTAAATGAAATATTTGAGATATGTAAGTATAATCATCTGTATATTAATACGCTAACTGTGGATCATTGTATGTGCATCTCCTCCCAGGTTCCAGGGTCCACTCGCCTCTTTTATGTTCATTTGCTTCCTTCGACCATTGCCCTCTCATCTACCAATTGCAATGTATTTCAAAAACACAATAGTGTTTATTCAGAGTTATGTACTTACCATATTGTTCCCAGTAGATGTGCAGTGCATGAGTGCAAGGTCGTGGATGCACGTCTATTAATGTCCCATAAGACTGACGTAGTACAAGTTGTCAGCGATTGACAAATGCACAAATTGCATAATACACGTCATGTAATTGCAACATTTAGACCAGCAACGTGTGGCAAGTACATATTCAGCACATCAACCAACATGTCCTGAATGGGACGCTTGAATAAGTTAAACCCGTGTGCTTTGCGATGACGGAATGGGGCAGCGCCAACTGTGTAAGCAGAGGGAGTGATTTACAAAACTATCAAGTTGGACATCCAGGCGCTGTACATTGTCTTAACCCTTCGATGGGGCTACAGACAATTATGGATTGTGAAAATAACATTATGTTGACCCTTCATCTGCATAGTATGGAAGGTTTACGTGATTATGACACCATGCCCACCTTCGAGAGTGAAATAATAGCCACTCAAATGAGAAACTTGGTGCAATCTTGTGGCTAAATGAACAATGAACTGTTATCTAGAAAGTATCTGAAGTGTGGCACCAGGAGCATCAGGCGTACATGTATCAGGCAGCAATGCGCACCTATTAGGCAGTGCATCTATTCGGAACAACAGACTTTGTGTTTTTGATTTGCAATGGTTTTCCAAACGTGAGGGTATTCATTGGTAAGCCATTCTCCTTCAGAGCAAGTTTTAAAAGATAAAAATACTGTTGTAGATACTATTGACTGTTGCACTTGTTTTTTTATTCTATGGGTTGGTGTAAGCCAGTCTATTGTAAGTGGATCTCCTCCCAGGCCCCCAGGTCCACTCATCTATTTCTATATTCATTCAGTTGCATCCATGAACCATTGCCTTCTGATCTACTAATCGGTGATGCATGTGAAAAAAACACAACATTAATTTATTTAGAGTAATTTCTTTTTTCAGTGAAAGAATTGAGTTGTCATTCATTCCCTAGGTGACATTGCTGAGGGGTTATGTTAAAATTATTGTCTGCAGCAAGGAATTCCATGACTGGTGTCAGCAGAAATAAATGGTCTTAGGAATTAGTTTGAGTTCAAAAATATTGTAATGGTGACAATCGCTGCCCATGGTGTGTTGCTTCATGGGAAGGTGTGTGCCAGTAACAATAGTTTGGTGTTGTTTCTATGATGTAATTTATCACAAACATAATTTATATTTTCATGTTGTCTGTTGTGAACACAAAATTAAAATGTAACATTTTGAATTAATTTTGCATAGTTAATTTAATGCAGTAACAAAACAACATCAATGTTTAATTAAAAACAAGTGGGTACTTTTCATTCTCACAACATAAAATAAATAAAACAATGGTTTCCCACTTTTATTACAAGAATTCTTCTTCTTCACCCTCATGGGGTTGAGTCTGTATTGCATGGTTTATTCAGCCATCTTGTTCAGCCCACCTGAGACATCATCTAACATTATCTCTCCATCTTCATTTAAGTCAGTTAACAATAATACAGTATTTTGTATTCAAATGTTGCATAGACGTTTTTCAAATGTTTTTGCTGATACACATTTCTAGATCTTTAGCTCCCGGCAATAAGTGTAATCGGTATTCTTCTTATCAGTCTTTATAATAATACACTTCAGATTGTGTACTAATTGTATTGTTTATTGATACTCTGTTGAACAGCTGCACCACAGGTCAACATAGCAAGTGTCACAGTGAAGGAGGATCACATGACTGTCATATGGACGTACAAAGGGAATAGTCTGCGGCGGCGCCGACGATCCACATCTAGAAATGTGTCGGTTGTGATTCACTATGAGAAGGACGGAGGAGATGAGAAACGATATCCACCAGAGGGCACTGTGGCTGCAGAAACAAAGGAAGTGACAATTCTTGAAAGTTTTGAAACTGAGGCGAAGTACAGCGTTTGGCTGACTGTTTATGAGGGACAGTTGGCTGTTTCATCTCAAAGGACGCAAACATTTGAGGCAACTTTTAATAATGGTGATGTTAGTAATATGCTTTTGGTTTTAGCTGTCTATTTGATGTATGTTAGAAGTTTAATGGGCATTTTTATGAATAGCATAAACCACTGAAGTGCATACAAATTAAATCCTTGATCCTTTTTAAAGCTTCTGTAATATTGTTGATAGAGTAAATACATTATTTGTGAAACATATGTGTCTCCATTTGTAAAAGGTAACTTTGTTCATAGCAGTAGGCCCTATAAATATATTTAGTTTTGTAGTGTTACATTCACAATCATACATTCACATGAAAACTATCCAAAGTGCCTGAATACATATTGTGACATATTTGTAGATGGCACTATTATCATTATGATGACATCAAACACAAATCAAAATGATGTAATCATGATGATCCCGCAAAAATACAAACATCATATTTTCACACTGCAATAACATGAACATAAATAAATAATATTATTTATAGATGACATTATTAGTTGTCGTGTATTTTAGTATATCACGCTTAGATGTGTTAGTGAGCTTATGTAGTTGTCACTATCACGCTGACAGCAATAATTACTATGTCGTTTGCAATCGCATTTGTGCGCGCACACATACGTGTGTGTAATTTTCAATGTTTTGATCATATCAATACGAATAGAGCTCCCAAAGGGTTCGGTATAATAGTTATAATATAGTGTCTTATCCTGCGCTGGTTCCATTTAGCCTAGGCACTTGTTCGACGAGCAGCCAATAAAACACCTGCAAGGGATTTTCCATTGTTTACTACCCATATTAGAAAGAATATGACTTGTGATGTTTCTTCTGAAAGAAATAGTGTAGGGTGAAAGAGATTTCGAAACCGTAAATTTCGAAACCGCAAGAGGCCTAGGTGGAATTGAACATCGATATGTAGCCCAGACGACTACCGCCCCACGCCTCCCATTATTAGCCATTACACCTATGAAAAGAACATAGGTCTAAACGTGGACAGTTGGTGTTGTTGTTTATAATTAGGTATACGTGTACTTTTATTTTATCTGCAATTTACGGATCAACAGACAACACAGTTAAGCTATGAGTGAAAAGAGTTAATATGTCCATAATAGATAGGCGGTCTAAAAATGAACATATATTTAGGGCATGTGTACAGGCCAGTGTTGCGATAGACAGACTGACAGACAGACAGACATATGTTGTTATTTGCCCCAAATAATTATACAATCACATAAGAATTGAGTATATAAGTATAAATGATAACGTATGAATGTAAATACGAAGCGTCACAAAGAGGGTGCAGGGTCTCAAGACGTGTGTGAAATACTCTATTGATAGCCCCTTATATTTATGATGACATAGAAAAAACATTTCATTCCGGAGTTGCTACTTCAGTTACAGCTTTTGGAATGTTGAACCTCTTGGATACCCATTTCAACGACCCCAGTGTAAAATTTAATACAAAACAGCCCAATTAGGCTACAAGAATCCACCCAATGCATGCACAATTATGGAGATATGGTCGTACAGATATACAAACAAACAAACAGACAAACTGTGTTTTATAATATACATGATTGAAATAAGACTTAGTCAGTACGTCATCCAAATCAAGTGAAGTAACCAGTGACCATTTCAAATATTTCCCATTTATTATATCAGTGTTATATTTGTATTAAGATGCTTTTCAGTTAGTCTTATTGCTGCAATCATGCATACACAAACAGGTGCATGTTTGCTTAAACGCACATACACACAAAATTACGCACATACATAACACTCTTTCATCTTGATGGTTATTTACAAAGACTAATTTACTACTCAGAAAAGTATTTATATTGCCTATAACATGGCAATAATTAAAGCTAATAGCACATGTCAAGGATATAAAACGATAATTGTAATAAAGCATATATATTAGGCATTGTATTAAATATTGTGTTTTTCTGTAGATTTTGGAGACAGCAATTCAGACAAGACAACTGTTGTCATTGTTAGCGTTCTGGTTGGGATCCTCGTTGGTGTTGTCATCGGGCTTGTGAGTGGCTGCATCATTTCGAAACGACGGAGAAAACCAGCCGTCCATTCAGGTCTGACATTGTGTTTCACAGAGGTTGCTGTATAACATTTTAAATGTATAAAAACAACACTATTATTGTTTCACTTATAGACAAAAGTTGATATATTTTATTCCAAACGCATGTGGAGTATTGTGTGATGTCAAAGCGGGTAGCTGTCTTAGGCAACATATCTCCATGATCAATTATATTATGCACAATGTGGTGATAATTATATTACCATTTTATAAGGTGCTCGTGATCACTGGAAATTGTAAGAAAATAATACTATAACTTTCTGTTTCAGATGATGCACCTGAAATCAGGTAATTGCGTTGCTTTATAATCATAAGACACTATATTACTAACAAATCTGAACTTTGTTATATTTTTATTATCAGCCTAGTGTTTGGTCTAAGTAGAGGATATGATTGCCATAGACATATTAGAAAGTCTTAATGATCTGGACAGGTGGTGGTGTAACAAGTAGGGACATCAATTAGAAACAGTATATATGTATACTGTTCAGAGTTTAAAAAAAAGTTACGGGTGGGGAGAAATAAAAATGGAGGAACTCTATAGAGGCTAGCCTCACCCTGGACTATCAGGGAAAAGACCAGAACGATGTACACGTATATGTATGGATGTGTGCATGTGATGTGTTTGCACGTGTGTATAAGTATTGTTACGGACGTGTATGCGACTGCTGGGAGTGTGTATTACTCGAGGCGTGGTCATCCCGCGAAGACTACGTTTGAACATTGGGAAGAGGGTGAATATCAGCAGTTCTCTTTCGAATGTGGAGGTGTCGGGACGTGAACTAAAGCCATGTAATAATTTCAACATACTCGTGTTTATAATAGCAGGAAAAAAAGAAGGGAACGTTTAACCACACAACAGTATATGTACGTATGTATGTATGTTTGAATGTATGTACTTATGTATGTACGTGTGTGTATGTATGTATGCGAGTGTGTATGTTGTGTATGTAATCGTTTATATAAGACACAGACACTCTCATCGCAGAAGTGAATGATAAATTGTTGATTTTTGATAGTGACTCTACAATTCGGAACTCCACCCCACAAAGGACCAATAACGCAACATCGTCTACACAGTTCGTTGGTGATACTATTCAGTATGAAAGTCTGGGTGATGGTCATACATCAAGTGACATTACATCCTCTCAGCAAGGTATGCCGCATTGTTGCGTATAATAGTGAAATGTGTGTGTGTGTGTGTTTGTGTGTGTGTGTGTGTGTGTGTGTGTGTGTGTGTGTGTGTGTGTGTGTGTGTGTGTGTGTGTGTGTGTGTGTGTGTGTGTGTGTGTGTGTGTGTGTGTGTGTGTGTGTGTGTATCTGTGTGTGCGCGCACACAGATACACACACACACACACACAAAGGATGCTGTTTGCAAGTCACAGTTCAGACGAATCAAACATAGACTATAGTGAGGAAATGTAGTTATGTTTTTTCCTGGAATTAAAATCCAATCACACCACCACCCAAATGTCATTTCCATGTACTCTATCAATATCAATATATGCATGATAATTACAGTTAACGTCTGGTCTATTATTTATTGTAGTTTTCATGTATATTTTAATAAAACACATCAATAAATCTTTCAATACTCATGCACATTCACATACACATGCACGCTCGCAAGCAAATATACACGAAAACACCCATAGACACATAAGTACGCATGAACACACACACCCGCACGTACACACACACTCACCCCCCCCCCACACACACATTAATATGTTGTTATTGTTTCTCACCTATTCAAAGGAGTCTATGCCAGTCTTGATACGCCTGAAGATTCGGCAGAGCCACAAGTGTCAGCAGCCACTTATGAAGAGATTCGCACAGACCGACCTGGAAAGCACTCCTATGTGAATGTATGTACTCCACATGTCATGGGTACTGACTGTTGTCATTTAAATAGTACAGTGTGTTTGCATATTTATGTGAGTGTGTGCGTGTGTGTATGTTTTGTATGTGCGTGTGTGTGTATGTGTGCGTGTGTGGCAGTGCATGTGTGCGAGCTTGTTTGCATGCATGTTTGCGTTTGTATAGTGTGTGTCGATGTGCATATGATTGCATGCGTATAACATATTTTGATTGAGGGAATAGTCCTTGTACATTTAGTAGTACACATTTACTGCGTCATGTATGATATTATGGTTTTTTTCAGTGACTAAGATATAACGGCTCCTCTTCTGACCAACCACATTAGTATGTTGAACGCTTAATCGAGAGGATTGGGCTCCACTTGATGTCATTCAAAAATTTCACTAATTGAAAGTTGTCACAGTTCACTCAACATTATCGTGACAATCCTTGTTTAGTGCAAAAGCAAAACAATTAAGTAATAATAAATAGTTGTAAGAAATGTGCTAAGCCTAAGATTCAAGCTAGTTTCCTGGAAGCCATGCTGGAAAAGTCAGTATGTAGGTCAGCTAAATATCCAATATAGAAGTACGAATCTTGAGGTATGACTCGTATTAAATGGAAATAGTTTTATTTCAGGTTGTTTCCCATATCTATAAAAGTACAACATATTGTGTTATTTAAATTTGCTTGTAGACGCCGGCAGTTGTTGGTGATGCTGGAGAATATTCCGAAGTTAAGGACCCAATCTCAGCACAAGAACTTCCCACTTATCAGAATGTCGCTGTCGGGAATGATGCTGATAAATGAGTGAACTGGTGACAGTGCCATACAGTGGCGTGGGAATGAAATTCATATTTGGGGGTCTACCGGAGCTTCAGCACCACTGAAGAATTTTCGCCGCCGCATATCTTCACATCTTCCTTCACCTTGTGGCTGTGTCAGTTGGCACGACTGTGACATCAGAAGATGGGGGGAGGGGGTACTGTTGTCAATTTGTTAACGTTGCGCCGCCTATTACAGGGAGGGGGGTAGAAAACCATGTCAGTCGACAAAAATAGACATTAATCGTCTCATAAAATGTAGATTTCCACCCGCCATTGATGCTCGCTACAAAAACAAACATTCACGCTCACATTTAATGGGGGGCAGAACCATATGCCTGCCCCTGGAGAAATTCAAGGGGCAGCTGCCCCCCCCCCTGTTCCCGCGCCTATGGCGCCTATGGCGCCATACATTGTATGTTCACGTTCATAAACGTTTAAAAAAATTTACGGAATTTGCTTCACTCCCTCCCTCCCTCCCTCCCTCCCTCCCTCCCTCCCTCCCTCACTCACTCACTCACTCACTCACTCACTCACTCACTCCCTCCCATCCTTCCTCACTCCCTTCCTCCCTCCCTCCCTCCCTCCCTCCCTCCCTCCCTCCCTCCCTCCCTCCCTCCCTCCCTCCCTCCCTCCCTCCGTAAAATAATATTGTTTACCTATGTATCCTGTGCAAATATGGTATAATTGTAATACATTACAAGTGACATTTCATAATATTTTCAATCTGTTCCTTGGTGTATCTAAGATGAAAGTACTAGTTTTTGTGCAACCTATTTGATGTGCAGTGCTGCTAATCTGTAATAAGGAACCTGTTATATCATTTTATGCATAGACTTGATTGTTCAGTTAATTATATCATAAAGGATACACTTGCTATGAGTTTGCGATATTCATCCAGAATACATGAACACTGGAACAAGTTACCATATCTGAATATTTGAGATCACTATAAAATGTATACAAACGTACAAATTTATTTAGAATTGTTTATAATTAGAGACAAAAATAAGAAACAATATTAATATTATAGTGTAAGCCAGCCTAGACGAGTGGTACTGAATGGGCATTGGAAGTAACCCACCTAATTGCATCAATGTTTTTTATCTAAGTTCAGAGAAGAAATGTTACTTAACTATTATTTTATGTATAATCTCCAATGTATGCGGGATAACAACGTATGAATCCCAGTTCCATGTATGTATATGTGTGCATGTTGTCGAGTCTGGAATAAAGCTATGTTATTTACCTAGAATGTCATCGTTAACTATTACTGAACGTGAATATATATAATATATATATATATATCAGTAGCATCGTTATTGTTTATATGTATGAATGTGTGTGTATATTTATGTATGCATCATACATGCATGTTGTATTTGTATGTACACGTGTGTGTGTGTGTGTGCGTGTGTGTGTGTGTGTGTGTGTGTGTGTGTGTGTGTGTGTGTGTGTGTGTGTGTGTGTGTGTGTGTGTGTGTGTGTGTGTGTGTGTGTGTGTGTGTGTGAACGTGCGTGTGTAAATTGTTAGTGATTAGGTATTTAAGTTTTTTTGTCTGTACATTTTTATTTCATGCACATACTAAATACAGCCACTTCTTGAGGGGAACACGTGCAAAGATCCGTGCACGGCACGCCAGCTTTAGAGCACTTAAACAAGGCCTCCCGCTTTTGTATCGACACTGCAGAAGCTCCCGACACTCTTTGAAGCTTCAGGAAGCTTTGACTTTCGGAAGCTTTGAACTTTCACCCTAAGTCCTTTGGGAACGGCACCTCCGACTGGGCAACCCAAAGCAAATAGATGTATGCTTGCCTGTTGCTGTTACGCCTGACTTGTTACAGTGATTCGTCTATTTCTTGGCAGTCTATCGAAAGCGCAAGTTTTCTTCATGAAGAGTTCTCGTCTTGCCTCATTAACACATTACTGTACTTGACTTATATATTGTGATGAGGAATTTTTCCATAAATTCTAGTTCTATATAACCGCGTCTATTTCGGCAAACGGTGACCTCACAACGGTTGCAAATGCCTCTGTCACCCTACGAACTTCAGATCATGCCTTCCAAGCCCACCTTTTCCCCATGCCATGGAACACTGAATCTTCACCACAGCCCGTCATGGTATGGAACATCACGATTTCCTTGGCCTTCCGCCCTCCAAGACCGACACACACGTATGGTGTTGACGTGTTATACCTGTATGTTTCTGAAGCTTCGCACTCTTCCCAGTGTCAACAACAATTGGAAGTTCCCGACGGTCGCTTTCAGGCAGATAAACAACCCAGCGAAGATGACGACAACATCCGTGTCTGCAGTACGCACCACGATTGTCTTCGCCCCTTGCCGAAGAGAGCACCGTGAGTTGTACATTATACGCGTGTTCGCCTCCTCGTGGGAGCATCTCTCCAGCCTCGATTTTAGCATCTAAAATCGTCTCATGATCACGTTGCTGAATGGTGAGTTCCTTTCATGTAAGACATTCAGTCGCAATGCCTCGTACTGTGCCTGTTCATATGGTCCTGCTTCGAGATTGTAGCCACCATGGACTATGGTACCCATTCCTAGATGTTTAGTACAATCAGGCTGCTGTTCTCAAGCTTGAGAGATGTTCGTATTGGCGAATGACATCGACGAGTGCAAATACATCGGAATTTAACTTTCGCTGAGTAGCCAAGGTTTTGTAATGATGCATCTCGCTAGTTGCATCTTGTGCTGCGGGTGACACGTGCAATTCAAATTCTTGCGAGAATCATTCCAATAGTGGTTCCGCGGCGAGCCATCTTTGGAGAGCTGCTGCTTTTGCTGTTTTCAGTGAGACCGATGACCTCGTCTTTCCCCATTCACACTTGCAAGTGGTTGTTCGTGCTTCTAATTGACGGGCATTGCGGAGAACAAATGTGCCGTTTTGGGCACTACGCAAATGCCTTGTATAAGCATTGGCAACGCTCCACGGAACAGTGTCTTTATGTTCTCCGGGTGCACGCTGACTGTAATTCAGTTGATCTACTCTGAAGAACGTGAAAGCAAGTGCTTCCCTGCAGGTGACGTAGATACCAAAATTCTTCTCGCGAAGCGCACTGACAAAGATGAGAAATTTTTTGCATTCGCAATATGAAGTCGTGGAAAGCGAATGTTGGGAAATTCGGGTCATCGTCGCCCTCCAGGCAATTCTCTCCCGCTTCACTCATTTGAATTCGCAAAAAGCGAATTTGGGGAAATGCGGTGTAATTGTCACCCTCCATGCATCTCTCTACCCTGCGCCACCGGCGCTCTTTAATTGCTGCACTAAACGCTGTTTACTGTAGCACGATAAAAGCAGCTACGGTGACTTGGTGAGCATGTTGCGTTATAATTATGTGCGCAACTCGCAGGACGGATTCATCCGTACTCCATCAGCTACACCACCGTCAGGAGATCAGTCCACTTAGAACATTCTAGGATGTTCCCCATGTAAGACCACAAGAAACTTTAGAACCTATTTTTCTGCATTTGTGTTTCAATAAATACGTGAAATTGTGACATCTATATATTCCATTCAATTTAAGAAAATATTGCAAATGTGTTGTCTTTTGAGGGACCAATAATATTTTGCGTGCTTTTCGGTGTGCCTAGATGTGACGTCATTGGTGAACCAAGAGAGCTAGAGGCCACAACTTTCCATTCCTTAATTTATACTAGTGGCATGTTTACAAGGAATACGTTTGGGTCGAAGCGAGCATCAGAATGAGTTGTTGCGCGGTAGTTCGATGAAATACAAACACTTATCACAGTAGAAGAACAATAAGCTACATTTAGTCCCAGCAACGAACGATTAGGTTGGACAAAACTGTTAACAAAGCTTTCTCACCTGAAATGGGTTCGTTCGTGATATATCTCACCATAAAAAAATTCTCCACTCGAATCCACCCATGACAAAACGTCATTTTCGGCTCAAACCCAAGGTGGCCGACATTACGCAGGGTGCAATATTCAAATGGACCTAATTACGGAACTAAGCAACACAGAAACACATTTCAGGTGTCATTTCCAACTAACTGTAGGATGGCCATACGTTTGGTGATACATTTGAAATCGATAGAGGTCAATGTCAAGACAAAAAGCTGGATTCACACCAAATTGGCATGATTTTGCAACGAAATGAAGTTAAAAAAAACACACGTTACAATGTCATTACAACAAAGTTTACTATGCGTAATCATCTAAACCATATTTTACAGGTAATTATACTTCAATGTCACGTTTCAATGTCAATCCATCCTAGTATATATATATATATGCGTATTATCTATTTACAATCCTGTATAATAATGATCAACATCCCGGTTATCATCATCATCATCCAGGCTCTCCACTTGTGGGAAATACATGAAGGTGATGATCACATGCTGGTGTGCACCGCAGTCCATTCTTGGGGCAGGTGCACGTTTTGTTGTCGCAGTGACCACTGCAATTGCATCGAAGTATCTTGAGGAAGTCGCTCTGGTGCCAATGGCTGAGTCACTCTGATAGACACGAGACCAGCGCAAGATGCTATCCAACCCCCAAACCTCAGGGGAGACATCATTGTCACGCCATCCCTGCATCTGATGATAAGCCGATGGCAATGGAAGGCGGTTCTATTATTAGTCGGCGGAAGCTAGTCTATTCCATCAACAATAAACTGCAAGCCCTTGTCGAGCATGGCTGAAACGATGCATGCAGGGACAAGCTTCAGGAGATGGTGTATGAGCTCCGGTTTGTCCCTAGTCCGCATGCACATGTGATTGTCGAAGAAATGAACGTTTGGCTGAACGTGTCAGAATATTAGCTGACGTTTCAATCCAAGATGGGGCAACGAATAGAAGCTACAGTTACAATACAGAAAGGTACGACGATCCTATATAAAAATAGCTAACGTTTTGAATGATCAAATCATATTGTTATCTAAACTAGGAAGGCCTTATGACGTTTATACAAAATAAGTAATACAGACTTAATGGGTGCTATCTCTGTATTTGCATTTTCTTAACATTAAACAATAGCTACTTTGCGCAGAAAATCACACATATTTCAGAAGATTCGATGCCTCCCTACGTTCTCGCAGGTCGCCTACTCCGATAACATTTGTGCACACCTGCTCATGAAATCGTGATTATTGATTCTGGAATAGTTGTGCTTCTGATTTCCTGAATATTTACGTAAGATGGCGAGCATGTTGATTCAATTGGCATAATTACGATTACAATATATAGAATGCGTTTTTGGACGCGATACAAAGATGTATTTTGAATACTTTACAACAGTTAATTTCAATAATTCAGTTTGGCTATAAAATGTCAATATTTTGCCATATCGTTGCTCTCGGAAAACTGTTTTGAGTTATGTAAAATGCTCTAATTTGTGTTGCTACAAAGATGCGTATGGAGTACTTTATCACGATTGATTTTGATATAATTATTATAACCTGCAGTAGATCTAACATTATAATTAGCTTTGCTTTGGTCGTCGCTATTCTTTCCCTCGCCCAGGCCAGCAGACTCTTTTATGATGCAGATGTAACATCATAGTCAATATCGTAGTCAATACTATTGATAGTATTTTGTAATGTTCTTCCCAATATTTATCTTGATTCCAGCGTTCAATCATGCACCTTCTTTAAACCGACCGAAGTTTGTCACATCAAGCTACGCAATACGGTCTTTATTACTCCTGTCCTCACAGTTGTCAGCCATTGCATTGGAAAATGCTAAAAACTATCTTGTCTCAACCAGTTGACAGTGCACACAAGTGCACGGTCCTCGGTCTAGGAGGATTCCATATGGAGAATTGTTTCCTCGGTAGCGTTGCGCGCCTGCTAGCTGGCCCTAGCGTGGCAAAACCTCCTCCAGGTCGTACTAGCAACACTGTCAGCTGCATGATGCCTGGGAAGACTGTACATGCTGGTAAATGAGGCATTGACCACTATTCGTGTGGTCAATCTGCCTATTCCACCTAAAGAGAGAGAAGTGGTTGTGTGAGCGGAAATAGGTGAAAGTGTCTCAAAGCTGAGCAGGCTGGCAACTGAGAATTTGAATTGACCTTCTTTGACGGGTCAATGACGGACCAGAGGTAACAACAGAATGACAGACTCTGCATTTGGCGTGGGTAATTTCCAAGCAAGCTTATGTAAACAGACAAAGTCGCAGCGGTGTCAACCGTGAAACCTGTTATCTGAACAATATTATTTCAATAGCTAGAAAAGCTGGACATGACACTGATGAATTGGATCTTGTCAGTGAGTAGCTCTATAACCATAACTGTACAGACGACTGTGTAGCATTGCAACAACAGGCACACTAATTGTGTTGGAAACAAAATTACTAAAACGGATATTCAAAATATATTATCTTTCTTTGACATATACAGACCATTTCGAAAAAAATTGTTGTCATTCACAATATATCGTGTCGCTGAATTATAATTGTGATTTGTGAACTTTTGGCATTGAAACTGTCCATATAATCAAGACGACTAATTATATGGCCTATAAAATAGTCACAGCTGTAGCTTTGTTGATAAATATTCCTAAATGACGTACATCGTAAAACAATAATTATGGCTCAAATTCTTACACCCTCCATCTTTGACAACGTGACTTTTATTAGCGGCTAGTATTGATCAGCTAACTACTTGGATCAAGATTAATTATCAAAATCAAAGGAGAATTTGTTAAGGCAGATTATTTTCTTATTTAATTTAGTTTAATTTGGTTACCGTATTGGATTTATACAAATGACTACTAATCCATTCAACTTATAATGTTCTCCACATTTAAGGTACCAATGAAACATATCAAAAGTATGCAGTAATGAAAATTGGGGAATTGACTTAAAACAACGAATCATCATTATTTCCCATTTACCCCATGTTAAACACAGTTGGTCTTTAAAACCATGGCATTTCGCAGTCGGGACCATTCGGCCAATCTAGACATTCAGTGGAATAAACGTTCATGTTCTGATCTTTAAGGCTTCACGGCTGGAATGTTGCAGTTTTTTTTACACAAAAAATGCGTAAAATTATTTATATATCTAAAAAAATGCCAGTGCTTGACATATGCAGAGCAAATCCAGAGATTGCACGCGAAGACGGCCTGCGTAATGTCACTTTCACATTTATTCTACAAGCGTCTACACTTCGATATAATAACTTATGTTCAGTTAGCACTTTCCTCACGATATCGTACTAATGAACAACAGCCATTTACGCGTATCTATACATACTTGAAAACAAACGTAAGCGATAATAAAGAGTGTGTTTTCTCCACATGGGTACGAGTTTTCTTGGGAACATAGGTCATCCGATAGTGATGATGATACGATCTGGTTTGAAGGAGCTCCATAAAATTCAGCAGTTCTTAGCCAAAATTGGATTGCCTAGCCAGCTTGAACGGGTCGCCAATTGTCTCCAGTGACACTTTCATTTTTTACGCGTACCAGATGCATGCGGAACGAACTGTAAATTCCAAATGTTGTATGAATTTGAAAAGTCGTGTACATGATATAATATCACCCAACGTTTCAAAACCACGTGGCGTGAATCTGGCATAATGTGTTTATCAAGGATGCATCTGGTTTGACTAAATCATATTACATTTGATTCCGCAGAAAATGCGCCGTAAGAGCGCAAACACACTCACACACCCTTTGCCCGGGACGATCGTAGAGGTGGGCATTAACAGCGACCTTTTCCAGGTGGGACGGTTGCGGGCTGCTTCATATCTCCCCTGGCTAGAGACCCATCTACTCTCTGATGTTGCCCATGTACATCTGTTGTGGTCGTCTTCGTTTTCTGTCGCCTATGACTGTGCCGTGTAATATTTCTTTGGCACGTGTGCTCAGCCTGGTTGTGTAACCGAAGCATTGGACTGTCTGGCGTTTCACTGTGGCCAAAAGCGGTTCTTGAGGTCCTGCGGCTTTGATTATTATTGAATTGCTGACATACGGCTGTACCTGTTATATGGTCTCTGTAACAAACTTTCTGACACATTTCAAATGCGCATATTCTTCTTTTGAACTCGGTTTTCAGGGTCCACCTTTTGCATTCGTAAAATGCCAGCACTAAAACAACTTGACTTTTGTATGTTTTGGTATTTCGCACCCTTTCTATTTCAAGTCTCGTTTTGAACAATCTTCCCGTCTCCCCAATATAATGGTGTATCAAATATCGTGCAAGAACTGTGGTGCTGAGTAAGCGTATATTGGGAAGACGGGAAGATTGTTCAAAATGAGACTTGGGGAACATAGAAAGGATGTTGACAACACAAAAAGACATGTGCACGAGGGACGAGAAAAAGATCAATGTCGACCATCAACAAATCCGACTACGGAACAACAACAAAATCGCATCATAAACCGGAGCGAAAATAATAGACAAAGAATCCAAAAGAAAAACACGCCGTTTAAAAGAAGCCATACGGTTTAGATTGGAAAGGCCAGAACACCACTCAGTCGAGACGAGTGGAATTACGAACATGTACGATGGCATCATACGTCACATGTACTGAAGAAGTTGGTATGCTACGCCGACGATACTCTACAACATCTAAGTAAAATCACGTATTGCATATGTAACGCAATCGTTTGCATAAAATTGAACGATCCTGAAGAAAGTTCAGCAATCAACAATATATCACAGAACACACCGGGAATAAGGTGTCAACCTCCAGGATATCGGACATATTATAATCTTCCCCTTGAAGACGGCATTCTGAAAACGGTGAACATAGCTAGTTTGTATTAACTAAGTTAGGCCTACAACACCAAAGAGTGCAGGCAGCGCTACTCACTGTCATTCAATAGGCGACGCAGCAAAACATAAAATAAACATGAACAATTTGTTTTTGCAAGTGCTAGGAAACAACTTTTCACACACTTCAAAGAAGGATTCCCATACAAAAAGCTGGTCATAGATGATGAATGTGGCGTGTCCGCCGGCAGCAAGCTCTGCAAGAGTCTGCGGTGGTCAGTTTCGGACGCTGATTGCAAGACTAAATACGAATAATATAATAATAAACTTTATTTACACACCATCAAATCCGGGACTAATGAACGGGTGTTTACAAATCGGCAATCATCTAGTTAGTAAGCATAACAATAACGCATTTAAGATAAATGAATAAGAAAAATAAATAAAGTGAGCGAATGTGACGAGCATGGCATGACGGTGAACGTCAAAACATAATTCTTGATCAACGACATAAGTCCATCTTTCGTCTATTTTTGTTCATACGACTATGCATCATTGAAGTAATATTCGGCGAATCTGTTACTCAGGCTACGCCCGTTCTTACTGCTAGCATGTCGCGTGTTCGAGAACTGTGTAGTTTCTTACATTTTCATTGGCTAAATCATATACTTGTTCCCTTTTTCAATTTCGAAAGCGTGATCGAACAGCTTATTTGTTGACATGTACAAGGACTATCATGTATTGTATAAGGCTGCACATTTTGTTTTCGTCCAGAAATGTTTATTTATTAAATATACTGAACAAAATCGAAAATCTCCATTGATATGATAGACTCGACTCTATAGCCGATGACACATAGACGCGCAAAGGCATCCGTTTAATAGATGCATTGTATGCGTGCGTTAAACGGATGCGTAAAGGCATGGCACGTTGACTCGTACGTGGTGCGTAATAGATGCGTAATTCCACCGATAACGGACGACAGCAAAGTCCTTTTCGTGGATTCTTTGAGCGAGGAGGACGTTATACTTCTTCTTGGCTAAAATATCCCACGAAAAAGAAAACAACGGAGATACTGGGAGCACGAAATTGTTGAAGGACTAAGAGAGCAAGGCGCTTTCCTTAAGTAGACTGGGGCAGTGCGGTCCATTGGGGTAATGCGGCCCCTCGTCACGTATGCAAAATTAAAATTATTATGAATGTCCCAATATTTTGAACAAAATGATGCTGGCAGATATCCTATAACCACCTAGAAAGTTCAGCAAAATGAGACAGGTATAATTAGTTCAATGTATTGTTGTATTTTATGCATTTTGATCTAAAATTTTGCCAATAGTCAAACTGGTGCAACTCATTATTATTTATCTTGCATGTCAAACAATATCACGTATGGAAAGTAGGTAGCGTTTTGCATACATCGTGTTAAGACACACATTTTGCATGTCCAGTATGACGGCCCCCTACCGGCTTCCTATACTTATATATGATAAAAATGCTTTATAACACGTGCTGTACAATATGCAAAACATTAAGTTTTCATGCTAATGTTACAAAATAAAAATGCTAGCAAGGATGTCATAATTATGACGAAATCATAAGAAGTCAAATACGTGTGATGGAATATTAAGAAATATAATAGGTTACAAACACAAGTTGCAAAATATTTAGTAGATATGATCTACTATAAATTGTATTTATGTTAATTATAATTTAAATCTTGCAGCTAGTGTACCTTAATATATAACAGTTTGTATACATGCATTATATTTTCAAACAGTGTTTTGTTCGTCCATAGAGGTGTAAAACCAAAGTGAAGATCACGGACTGTGTTGTCCTAGGAAGGGAACGTTTTCCTTCTAAAGGCCGCGCTGTCCCAGGCTTCCCTACCTTGTTGTCAACGATCTATATGACTATAATGAGAAGTTTGTGCAATATTTCCATCTTAATAGTGAGCAGTTTGCTCAAGTACTATATGTGGTATATAGGCCTACCATGGCGCTAATCATGTAGATATATACCTATCGTTAAGCTTATTTAAATTATTACCATTGTTCCCGTCTCTTATTGTTGTAGCTGTTGTCCTCCACACATTGCAGCATTTTTGCGACTTGTGGTAGGAAATGTGGCGCTGGTTGTAGGGGCACGGCCACATCGGAACCTCGACTTAACCGTGCACTCGCTTGAGACTTGCATTGAAAAAATTGAGATACGCAGTGTTTTCCGATACCAAGATAGCAAGACCGTACTGACCCAACGTTGGCCCAACAGTACTAGGGTACCGTTGGCATAACATGGGCCTTGGGTGAACGTTATTGAGCCAATTATGATTATAACTGCTGGTCACCGACAATGTGCACACCATTTCGAAATATGTGAATGTTGAAATCGAGAGTATATGTTTAAATAATAATATACTCCCCGGAAGTGGTGAAGAGGTGTCAATTTGTACGTTTTACCATTAAGCCTTACGGATTTTTGTGAATTGTACGTGCGTACGAAGCAATCCTTACGGATATTTGTGATTTTGACCCAAAAAATTCTAACGCGATCTCCATGAAATATTTTAAAATGCCGCCGATGTTTATCGAGGGCTACCCGTCTTTACCGAGATTTAGAGAATGCATCCCAGTGTGCTCTGCGCGTACAGAAAACGCTCTCCTGAGCACGCGCGAAGCACGAGATTTATCCCAGCCTGGCATTCTGAACATGCGCAGAACATGTTCGGTAGTTTTGGAAGACGGATTCAAACTGGAATCACACCAAGCTCTTCATTCGGACGAGATGGATACGAAAGGGATAATTGAGCCGTCCGTGAGGAAGCAAAAACAGTATGCGGGCTGTTACCAGGATGACTGGAAACGGATTTCTAATGGGATAATCACGCCATCGAAGTTGGGCGATCACCATGCTTGGTGGGTCGTTTGTTCACGCGACGTGAATATGTCAGCACCAGGCGTTTACGATGTTCGAATGCACATTAGGTCAAAGCTGCACGAGAAGAACGCGAAGTCGGCTTTTCAACACGCTCCGATGACCGCCTTTTTCAAGACGAAAACCGAGACGCCGGAATTTACGACTTTGTCGCGGAGCATAATTTGCCAACGGCCATCGCTGACCACTTCTGCAGTATGCCCCCCGCATGTTCCCCGACAGCGCCATAGCGAAAACGTTCAAGTGCAGGAGAACGAAAACGACGATGATCGTCAAGCGATGTCTGGTCGTGGAGGCGACCGGCCCAGTCATCGCACGTTGCCAGAGCGGCCCGTTCTCCGTCATGGTTGACGAGAGCACCGACCTCAACACTATCAAGCGCCTTGCCGTTCTCGTGCGGTATTTCGACACGAAGACTCCCAGGGCGCACACGCGTTTACTGGTCATGCTCGTTTGCAACGGAGCACTGCGCACGATATATTCGATGCATTGGACAGCGTCCTGAGGTGATTATCAATAAAATACTTAGTCAATAAAAGGCTATATTTGAATTATTATTTTATTATTATTATTATTATGACTACACATAATTGTTATCGTCATTATGAAATTTACTGCGTAGTAAATGTTGAACATATTTATAAATCATGCTACTAAATTACATTTTATTCAATGGCATAATAAAGTTGTAGGTTATTCTTTAGTAGTTTGGTACATTCCTTAAATTTGAACCCTGTTGTTTGTAGGAAACTGGAAATCGACTGGGCAAACTGCGTGGAGTTTGCAAGCAAAAACTGCAACGCCATGATCGGGAGCAGGAATCCGGTGTTGTTGCGGGTACGCGAACGTCAACCATATGTGTTCAGTCTGTCCTGGGATGAAGCAGCTGTCACTGTCCGTTGATGACTTGCTCATTGACATCTGGTTCCACTGTGACCGCACGTATGCCATCTCGTCTACTATAATGCATTTGATGCCTTTCGCCTAATACTGGTACAACTGTAGACATTTCTTTTAAAATCAAACCTGTAATCAGTTTTGGACTGCCAACCTGGCCGAGCTGACACATTGCGAGATTACTGCATGAAATGGTTTATTCAAACTGTGCCATCTGTGAATGTATATCATGTCAAATGGAGTATGTATTTTCAGTGCCAAGAAGCGAAAGCTCTTCCGTCAGTTTCAAGAGTTCGCCAATGTGGATGAGCTGGAGGTATTGAAGCACTGTCAGACTCACTGGATCTCCCTGCTCTGGGTGATCGAGAGGGTGCTGGGCCAGAACCCAGCTCTGGCAGCCTACTTCACCAGCCACGAAGACCGCGAGAACCTGGCCGTGTGAAGAGAGTGGTGGATCGCCTGACCAATCCGACCATTAAGCTGACCTTACTCTTCCTGGGCTTCATTCTGCCGGTCCTCATGGACTTCAACAAGTTGTTCCAGGAATTTAGTTACTGTGTCAAGTTTTAACCACAAATTTGACAGTAATTATGGTAACTGTAATTACTTTCGTTGCAATGATTAGAAGTGGGAGTGCAGTCATCTCCACTGATTTTCAAATATTTCAGCATATTCAAGCTATTTCACAACAACATAAGCATTGTTGTGGTCGATGTTTCGGATATATTCTGAGAATAAGTTATTGTGTTTTACAAAGCAAGTATTAGTTTATTGTGTTGCAGGCGGACGAGACCAGGGTGGGAGAGCTCCTCCCAGAGACAGGCCGCCTGCTACGAAAGTTGATAGTGAAGTTTGATCCGCTGCGCTTCATCCGCGGACAGCAAGACCCGAGGACGGTGGAGTTTACCTTGCTGGACAACCAGCACTCCGACGACAACATCGCCATCGGCATGCCAGCGAGGACATTCCTATCTACCGAGGACTTGGAGCCTGCTCAGACTGGCAAGTTTTTCGGTTCGTAAAATGCTTGAATATAATTGCAGTAATATTTGAGGATAACATGCCTAATATCAATAAAACTGCATTGATCTAGCTTCTTCAAAACCCCAAGCAATGGTATGTCCAATCAATAATAATCCACCAGTACAATGTAGGCCTAACTAATTTTTTTTAGCAGGACAAAGGTGGATTAATCCCTATGCAATCAATTTTTCCCGTGATATTTTGTCCATGGTGGACCGGCTGGATTTCTGGCATGTACTTGGCTATTAAAGGCACATTTTTATCACAATAATTGTTTTCAGAAAAGTGCGAGCCTTCTACTCTTCAGTGATTATCAAGATGGTGGCGAAGTTTCCCTTCGACAGTGAAGTGCTGAAGGATCTGGTGGTGGTGAATCTCGCTAAAGGAGCAGACCTCACATACGCATCACGTAAGTTTTAATGCTGAATAACATGCTTGTACTTTGCATTGTTTTATCATAATGTTTTTATGGTTGCGCTGTACATCCGTTTTCTCTGTGACAGTCACTTGACAACTCAGCTTACAGAATGGTTGTGTCTTTCAGTTCTTCATCTCGCTGCGCAGTTTGCCCCAGACGTCGACGAGGAGACGCTGAAAGACGAGAAAACCTCCAGCTGATGGAAGATGACGCGATCAGCCTCGAGGTGGATGGCCAACCTCGCCGTCTCGACGCCGTCTGGGGCGACGTGATCGCCCTGAACACGCCACCGGGCGCGCTTCGGTTTGCCTACTTGGGAAGTGTCATGGCAGCGGTGCTCAGCTTGCCTCACAGCAACGCCGACTGTGAGAGGTCGTTCTCGATGGTGCGCAAGGTGCTCACGGAATGCCGGAAATCTCAGAGCGCTGACACCATAACAGCGTTCTTGCAGTGCAGGGTCAACTTCGACGCAAATTGTTGCGATTTTGAAGTGACGCCAGCAATGCTGCGCGAAGCGAAGCATGCTACCGTCGCTTACAATAAGAAGCATGTGAAATATATGATCTGTGTCAGACCGAGTTGTATTTCGTTGTTATTGTCTATGGATGTGTTATGGCAGTGCGTATATACCAACATTGTGTTCATGTTTGCGTTGACAATTTGTAAGGATTTTCTGCAGATCTTATGGATTTTTCTCATGATCTTACAGACAGGAGTTGTCCCAGGTTGACACCTGTTATATAACTTCCGACATAACTGAAATCCTGAGATGTTACCTAGTGAATTATGCATTATTATTATTGAATGACTTCGCCTTCCCACACATTTCCCAAGTTAGTGGCCACTAGTATGCTTAGAATAACTTCTTCATTATTTGTTGTCTCCTACCCTGTGCCTAATCTTTGATTGCAGGGCTTGTTTGTTGAGCTTAAAAGCTCCTCAAGTGACATCAAATGAGTACTGGTGCTCTCTCCCAGTGGGTTATCCCAGGAGGGTGCTTTTCACCCCTGGAGTGGAATAGTGGATGGGATAATTACCTTAACAAATTGGGCAGTGTATTGTTTCAGGCTTCTGCCTGGCAGCTGCTGGCCTATGGCTGCTGGCCGTCTTATTAAGTCTATACCAGAACTGAGGTTTGTGTAGCAGTAAATACTATTCCACAAAGACCATCTTTTGCCTATTTTGTATTGTATTTGTTGAATATTTATAAGCACTATTTTGACTACCACATAATTAATTAATTTAGGAATCTGTGGTGACTGCAGTTCAATTTTCCTCCATTCCAGTAATATATAATATATCCAGATATCACGTTTTAGCTGTAGGCCCTATCTCGGCAGCACTCATTGGGGTCAAAACAATCTATCAGAATTATAATAAAAATATTTCAATGAGGTGATTAATTATTTTACTGAACATGTAAAAAATTAAGGCTAATATGTAATGTATATTATTAGGTTTGGTAAAAGTAAGAAAACACTGCAGTGTTATGCTATACAAACCTAATCCTGCATTATTATAATAATTACAGAAACTACACCCAGAATCGCAATGGGACCTGCACGAGGATCGCGGACCTTGGCGAGGACTAAAGCAACCGCACCTCAGAGAGAGGAATGCTCTGATGGAGAACTGGAACAATTCTAGCAAGAATTGAGGCTAATATGTGTGTGTGTGTGTGTGTGTGTGAGTGTGTGTGAGTGTGTGTGTGCGTGTTTGTGCATGTACGTGCGTGCGCGTGTGCGAGTGTGTGAAGTGTAGTGATGTGATGTGATGTGATTGTGTCAAGTTATGAGTAGTTTCATAATAATAAAAAATATTACTGACAACCAAGACCAATGTCATCATAATATTATGTATGTTGCAGTATATAACCAATGTATAATGTCTAAACACCAGATCAAAAGTGTACACGTACTAGCGCAAATCCCACCCACGTTGTATTATAAACCCACGTTGGCCGGAATGTGTTGGGCCAACGTGGGGCCGATGAGCAAAATGACGTTGGCCCAACTTTGGTTGCCAACGTTGGGCCAACGCAAAATGCCCCCGTTGGCCCAACGAGGGTCTGCTATCTAGGTAGGCTTCGAAAAAATCAGTGTTTCAGTTTTTATTATAAATGAGTAGGTTTAAGACATCACGCATTACTGTATACTTATATAGTACATATTGAAATGCATATGACATAATATGGCTGTTTCAGTTCTAATTTAAACAAGTTTATACTTTTTCGTTTTCAAACGGTTACTTTCAGAACTCCTAAATTCATGTCATGCTTCGTCACCCTTACAAGGAGGTCCCCATTCGCTAAACGTGACGTACTTTATGGACTGCCACTTTAGTATTTATATAATAATAAATAAATATTATGCACTCTGCCAAGGTCGACGGATTACAGTCCGGCAATGGCGCTGTGAATCCAGCGTCCTTATTCGAGCCTTCCCTCTTCCTAACATATAAATGAACTCCCAACCATCTATCGGTTTGTCGCCTGCAGAGATGTCCCAGCTAAGTTCCAAGAAGACCTCCGAAAATGGAAGCATGGGAGGAAGAATGGCATATGGCGTTACATCCCGACAAATGCAGCCACCTGCCCCTGACCCGTCGCAGGAAGCCTCGAGCGAGTGTCCTCCGTAAAGAACCCCGGGAACAACCTGCAGACTGACCTGTCTTGTGGGGTTCATGTTGACAACATCGTCGCCAAAAGCCAATAGTACCCTGGAGAAAGAACATGAAGGTGGGCTCTAACAAGACCCAAGAGCTGGCGTACAAGACCATGGTTCGGCCTATTGGTGAGTACGCCAGCACCATCTGGGATCCATACACCGACAAGCTGAACTCCAGTATTGATAAGATCCAGCGAATAGCTCTCAGGTTCGTCCTAAACAGACACAGAAACACATCAGACAATTAGCCGCCAGCGACATGCTCCAACAGCTCCAGTGGCCAACGATAGCTATATAGAGGCACTGCCAGACTCGCCATATGCTCTTCAGAATCCATAACGGATAAGCATGTGTGAGGTGCGTCGATGTCAAACCCTTGCCTCCCAGCAATAGAAGAAGCCACCACAGCCAACAGTACCAGCGCATCATCTAGCGCACTGACTACATGAACAATATACCTTCTTTCCCCGTACCATCCGTGACTGGCACGCTCTGCTCTCAGAAACCGCCCAGTCCCCAACACTCGGCACCTTCATTCTGAGGAAGTCAAGACACGTATAATTAAAGATTTGCGGGCCTGGGGCAACAGAAGGCGTACATGTGCGGCCGCGATGGGCAGTCCCGCATGCAGCCGCACGTGCTCTTAATTAGGCTTCCTTAATGACTTTATACTTTGTTTCTACTTTCTCTATATCCAACATTGTGCAGATCCTTTCCCCAATGTGTCAGTAATGGTTGACCCGTACGACAAATGGTTAATGGAAGAAGAACGAGAAGAAGAAGAAGTCGTTCAAGGAATCATCCACTCAAATGCGAAGATTAGTTATAATAGTGGCGCCACATGGCGGATAACTTGCAATGAAAATGGACGTGTTGCGAAACTGTGGCGCCGATAGCGGCGTAAATTGAAATAACTGCGGAAGTTTTTCTTCTTCCTTGTAGGAAGTCAGCTATGGCTTATAAAACGTTGTTAAACTCTGAAATAAGAATAACATGTATCATTACATGCATTCTATGGACATATCTCCCAGGTAGGTGGGTAAACATTGGCACTTTTATAGTTATCTTCCATAGACCATAGTTATAGTAGGCCTTTGGCTATGCACCATTATAGGCATAGCCTAGAATCTAGACTCGAGGCTAGACCAGGGCTAGGGCCTATACATAGGGCTAGGCATTGACAAAATTAATGATCCGTCGGCGACGCTATAGAAACCAGTGCCCACATCCATAATCCTGCTATGCCTATGGCTTTCAATGATTTCCGTTAGAACGAAATATGCACGCTATTATTGCGTCGTAGTTTTTAATTGAATTGAATGTTTTATTTGCCATATAAGTAATTCAACAGAAACATACATGTGATAACAATAAAAAAAATCATGCCAGTAATAACTATAGTAGATCGAGTACTTGAGGCATCTGGACCCCCTAAATGCTACATATTAATTTTATATGTCTTGATCAATGATGTCTACAATACACAGTTGTTAATCAAATGAAACAGTGCACACTGGTAAGGGAATGCACTCTGGTCCCAGAAGATCAATGAATGCCAAAAGTGCATTTGTGGCGTATTCGTTGCCCCCATCTAGGGCTAGAAGAGTTACATAGTGATGTAGTCATAATCTCGTAGGTGGATAACTAATAAATCAATGTCGTTTCCTTAAGAATCCATATTTCAATAGTTTACTATAAAATAATAATGTTACATTTTATAACAATACCAGAACAGTCCAATTAACAATGTTATTTGATTAATTGGTAAAAAAGCAAAAAAATATAAACTAAATCAATAAAAAAGTGACATGATATATAAGATAAATTAATACCAACAACCAAAAAGTATGAAATTAAGAATTATCAATGACGAACAAACAAGAATAACAATTTCTTATTTCACACACCTCTGAATATGTGCTGATATGACTTTTTAAGGTTATGCCTTTTAATGATAGGTATGTGAAGCACATTGTAGAATTGACATATTATGTTGTGCAACTTGTAAGAGAAACTCTGTTTTTTACTTCAGCTCTTATGTCAGCTGAGTGAACGCTATTGTTCTGCCTGGGACCATGACAATGTACTTCATTATATCTTGAGACAGATGTAAAGAGATAATTTGGGCATTGTTTTTTATTATTATGTTATACAGCCAAACACCTTGAATAACAAACAAATCTTCTAATTTGAGTATTCCATTATATCAAGGTGTTGCACATCTGTTTTAATGTGCTAGACTGAAGGAGCGGTTTGATTTTAGTTGTTATGATTAATATTTGTAAAAAAAATATTTTTAATTTGTATTTTTGTATTTCCAGTTTAGGTTTTTGTCAGTCTATAAATTTGAAATGCTCAACATTTTCCACTTTATCACCATCGTGACTATGTAGCGCAATGTCTACTTGTTTGTGCAGTTGAATCTGGCTTAAATAACAGGCATTTAGTTTTGTCAATATTAAGCGGTAGTTTGTTGGCCTTAGTCTATTGAGAAATCTTTACCAGCTCCATATTAATATAATTTGTCATTGATGTCTTTGTTTTTGAAGAGTAGATTTAATTGTATCATCAGCAAACAGGACACAGTTTGCCTTGTTTGATGATATTGGCATATCATTTATATAAATCAAAAATAGTAATGGGCCTAAAATGGATCCTTGTGGGGCTCCACATGTTATATTTTGATAATCAGGTAATTTATCTTTATTAATAACAAACTGTTTTCTGTGTTCAAGATAGCTTTTAAAAAGCTTGTGTGTGACCCCTCTTATTCCACAATACCTTAATTTGTCAAATAGGACAGTGTGATCCAAAGTGTAAAAAGCTTTACTTAGATCAATGAATACAGCTAGTGCAGGGTATTTGTTGTTTAAATAATGCATTTACCATGCTGTTGATTAGTTCCAGAGTTGCATGTTCTGTCGAAATTTTTTTACAACATCCATATTGTGATGGAAATAGTATTTTGTAATGAAGCTCTAAAGGCGATTATAGATCAGTGTTGCGACGACTTTGGAAAAGGCTAATAATCATGAGATGGGCCTGTAGTTTCTAAACAAACGGGCATAGCGACAACCCCCGATTTGTACAGAGTTTTGACTTTTGGCAATGTCTATGGTATTGGGGAATGTACCAGACCGTATATTAGAATTTAAAATTTCGGTCAACAATTGGGTTGCGGGATTTTGTGTGTGGTTATATTTCTTTAGTTTTCTTGACTGTGTTCTTCAGGTAGATTGTTACATTTGTCAACAGACATAGTGTATGCATCATCTGGGCAGTCAGTTTTGCAGGTATTTACTAAGCTACCCCAATTTGTTGAGAACAGAGCATGTTTCAAACTGTCTATATAATAATTGCTGATCAGTAAGTGTGGCTGAGTTTGTAGTTACTCTGGGATAGTAGGAATAAAGCCATTTGCTATGAACATGTCAAGGTAATCAGCACTGTGACTGTTGTTTTCAACAGTTTGTAGATTTATGTTTGTATCCCCACAAATGATGGTGTTTTAATTATAACTTAGGAATTGTTTAATTGTTGTATCAAGATCCTATGTAAATACGTTCCTTCTACTTAGGTTCGGGTGACCTATACACTCATATACTGATCCTATTATAGTGTTCTTGCATGTGGTATAATGATTGCTGTTCTAGTTCTCTATAAATAGACAATCATAGTAACTTACATTATTTGTAAAGGCAAAGTCAGACCTTATTTTATAATCAATACCCTCTTATATATATATATATATACATATATATATATATATATGTATATATATATATATATATAAGAGGGTATATATATATATATATACATTATTGTTAATGGTTTGTTCATAAAGTAATGCCTCTAGTTCAGATTTGTTTTTCAATAAGCTGCGAATATTTATGTTGAGAATGGAGACAGATTTTCCTTTATTTGGAACCATCATTTGTAATAGTTTAATTACATAACAAAAGTAATATAATTAGAAATGACAGAAATAACAAATAAACTACATAAAGATATGTCCATATCCTGTTTTTTTTTATATATTTACATTTTCTTAAACAAGTTAGATAAAAAAATGATTGCTAAATAAATACATTTTGTGTGCATTAACACACCTAGTATGCTGCTGTTGTACAAATATGTTGTATCGGTGGTTAAAGTCAAAATATATTAGAAGGGACACGTTATGGCAAAGACATTCAGATCAGATTGGAAAAAATACATCAAATTTATCTGCTGCAGTGGTAGTGACTGCCAAATATTGAGGGTGTATGTAGCAAACAAAGAAAGGGATTCGTTTGATTTTGTATGGCTATTCTTGAAAATTGAAAACTGGGTACAAGAAAATACAAGTTAATGTAGAATGACATATATTTCACGTCCAGTAATACTTGACCTTGACTTTCAAAGTAAATTATATATGTACATACATGTAGATAAATATATGCATACATACATACACACATACTATTACATGCATGCATACATACATAAATACATACACATTCATATATACAAAAAATCAGCTGTGTTTTTTAAAGATATATTTTGTCCTTGAAATTCAAGGTCATGGATATGCATATATGCACATATACATGCATGTACATTCATAATTACACACGTGCATTCATACATACATACATAAAATTTGCTATAGAAAAAGTTATATTTCACGTTCAGCAATATATGATCTTGAAATTCAAGGTCAAGGACACATAATCTGATGTGGTGCCCCTCCAATAGGATTCGACATGAAATGTTATATATATGGTCCAAGTTTGATGCTTTTATCTGGCAAATAACAATCTTTTCCCTTAGACACCCTACTATAGCTTATAGTACTTAGCGCTTGTAATATTGTGAGCAAGGCAGGACAAATGCTTATCACACATAGACAGGTACAGAAAGAGATTGACAATCTTTGAGATTGCCCGGCACAAATAGTTTCTCTCCAACCTCACTGCAGGAATACCTTTCTGCCTAACAGAAAACCAGCCCTGCCCTGCTTTTTTGATAATATTGTAATTTACGGTTCAGTGTTCACTGGTTAAACATTTTGGTTTTACTTTTTGTTGTCTTATAACCTCATATGCAGTGTTATCTGTGAGGTTTCTTAAATAACACTTTGGTTTTGTAATAAAACACATACATTTACAACTGTATGTTGTACTGTTCTGCATAAAAGAATATATGATTTGTTATTGATGAAAACAGTATTTCTTTCAGTGTTGGCAGGAGTCACAGAAGTGGAGGTGCCAACAAATGTGTGGGCAGGAGAGAGAGCAGTGCTGAAATGTATCACAGATAAGTCAAGCAAAGCAGATGTCCCAAGTCTCTATTGGTATAAGAGTTCAACGGACACTGAAAACAATGTAGTATATGTGTATCTTCGTGGGTCTGCGTCTGAAACCAAAGCGTACCATTACTTAGAGGGCAGAGCGGTGGGTGAGTGGAATGAAAATGTACATCAACTCAACATCGCCACAACTCGGTTGACAGATGAAGACACTTACATTTGTGAAAGTGGAAGTCAAAGCTCAAACGTGTTGAACGTGAATCGTAAGTATTTTGTTCATAATTCTGACCACGTTAAGACAAACAGAAATTGTGCAAATTAATGTTGTTGGTGTTTTCTAAGATACTTAGGAAATGTTTATGTGGAAGTATTTCGACATGTTTTGGGTTTTTAGCTAAATACAATTCAAGGCTTGGTGAATAACGTCGAACTGTGCAAAGGAGTTGGATATGTCTATGATTATAGAAATAACCAGGTATGTATGGTATAGTGTGAACATTGAATAATGTAATAATGTATCATACATGTTAAAATGTCATTAACAAATTACGTTTTGACATGTTTGATTAAAAGTTAATGTTAATTTACTGCTGGATATACAAATTATTTTAATGAATTAATACACGAATGTGCACAAGTCCTTTGGGTGAATATATGATATTATGTATAGGTCAGGCCACAGAAAATGTTCCTATTGCAAATTCACCACCTTCGTGTTGTCTCACGGTCATTACTTTAACATGCATTACTATAATATACTTATAATTTTAGGCTGTAACAATGCATGGCATATATCGTCAGAATCACAGATGTGGTTGTAGTATTACAGTATGACAGCTTTTTCCAAAGATATGGGTGATCAATCTGGAGCGTCCACCTAAACGTCACGTGTCTTTTTGTGGTTTTTTCTGTTTGGCATAAAGCACTAGAAGGTTTTTGAACTTAGAGTCACCATTTGTCTTTTTGGTTTTGGTTTAAAGTATGGAATGAATAGGTGTCAAGAACCAAAATTTGAAAAAATTAAATTTAAAATAACAGCCTGATAACAAAATTACACATTTTGCATGGTGTCCATAACATGGTTTTTAAATAACCAGCATGATGACATACTATACTATTTGCAGTCACTTAATATACCATTTTAAACTGTCACATAATCTCATTCATCCTGTGATAAATAGCTAACTTTGCCGAAATACTGAAAGAGGGCTGGTTTACCCAAGCCGACATTCTTATTAACTACAATGTCAGCATGTAGCGGTTGTCCCATGCACAAGTATTATCAGCAATTTAGTTTCCTCAACCATGCCAACTTACAGCCTTAGTACGCCAATCATCTTTGATTTTCTGAAAATATGTGAAGCCTACCTTTAATCATATCTGCTAGAGCTTATATAAAGGTAAGTTCTTATATAATGCAGTCCTTAGGAGCTAGTCGTGATTGGAGATGACAGAATTCATGCAAATATTCTTGTACTGCATTGGAATTTTGGATATGAATTTCTCAAATAACATATTTATGTTGAGCTACTGCAGTAGCTCAGTGACCAGAGCTTCGAAATCTCGACCGAGCGAACCTGGGATTGAATCCTGTGCTGTGGTGTCGAACCTTAGGGCAAGCACGTTCACTCTAAGTTGCTCCATTTCACTAAGCTCTATGAATGAGTACTTGGATATAGACCTTGGTGGACATTTGTGTACAAATAGTCTTTGCACTTCAATTGCAACTTGGCTGGATGCTTCCCAGAGAAGTCGAGATGGTATTCTTTTGAACAAGTCTGCCAGGAAATAAAGTGTAAAGTGCTTTGAGCAGTCCTGAGGACTGGATGCTGTGCTACATAAATACTTACCTATATGTTTTTTCATCAAACATAAAAGCCTTGCAGTAGTGTTGTTCCGTTCCTTGAACTACTGCGTTCACTAGTGAAGAGCAAAGAAGGCAGCCAGGATGAGCCTAGTCAACCGTCACCTTGCACCACGAATACCTTTCACTTGGCCAAACAGGCAGGTAGCGTAAGAGCTCAATGAACACGTCACGAAACGACACGATATGTTTGCACGCGGCGTAAGCACCATGGTAGAAGCCAAGCCCAGACTTTAATCCGAGATCGCAATTGTACAATTGCATAGGGCCAGGCCATGTATGCTATGAGCCTGTCTAAATTGTGGTACATTAATACATGAATAATTATAACGAAGGAAATTAAATGTTCAGTGATACAGTCTGTATCTAACATACTGAATAGAAAACACAAATAGGACAATGTTATAGTAGAACATAACGTGATGACACATAAACAGAATAATGTTAATGTCAAACTTAAATGTTCAATGCGTAATGTTCATGTGACCACAACGCCGCCTGGCGATCGATCACTAAACACATTACACAGTCAGATAGCTCACAATGTTACAACTGTCATCTCATTCTCTAAGGTCATCGTTTACTGGGTGAAAGCAAACTTGCCAAAAATCCAGCTGACACACGGGACTCTCCGGCAAGTCAATATAGAAACAGCACCATCTTCAACATGGCTTAATGACACAACGTCTTGTTCAACATAATTGTATCAGTGCCATGGCATTGCTGCTAATGTGGCTATATAAACCACCCATGTGACGGGATATGAGGAGCTGTGAAATTCAGCTGGTCATGCGTTGAAGAAAGGTGTATACTCATCACGAATGCACAAGACATCTATGAATGGGGTATTTCCCAGACGGAGTCAGTCGGAGCCATATCTATTAGGCATGAACAATGCAGTGAGTGAAAGGTCAGCAAACAATACTGCGGATCTGTTAGATTTCAAGGTTCACTGAGGACTCACACTGTGATACTAGTTGGCTATTACATAGTACATCGTTAAGAAGTTGAGTTTCAATCCCTTCTGCTGATCGTTGGACAACTTTTATCATACACGTCCAAGGAATGCGATAAGGAAAATAAAAAACAGGAGTGACCATAGCTGAAACAGCAAAAGTAGAAGAAGATGACATGCTGACAACCGAGGAAACAACAACTCAACAATCTTAGAAATGAACATGACGAGAGTATTGCTGTATACTTTGTTTCAGTGAAATTGTATGTCAAGAATATAAGCGTAGGGAAGAGCACTGAGATCAACGATGGTTATAATATTTAGGCCACGTTACCACATATACTGTAGTAGACTAACCAACACATGATTTTATACTTTTAACAGCATTTTTTCTTAATAGCTGGAATTCATTCTAGATACATCACTCAAGGGATGAGAAAAAAGATGTGGGTGGATGCCACGTTGGTTTTTAATTTGAAGGTCATTTTGAAAGTCACAAACTCAGATATGGGTCAAAATATTTGTATAAATTATTTGACATCTACCACATCTTTGAATAATATCAAAGAGTATATGATTTGCATATATGTATTAACTATGTTATCAGGTGTTGAACTTTGAATTTAACAATAAAAGTATGGAATAATGTAAGTTAGTTGCACATCCAATAATTCTATGTAAGCATGTTTTCAGAATCCCATTGATATTATATGCATACTAACGTATTAATATATTTATGTTTTTGTTATTTGCATGACGTGAAAGTAAAATAACTTGCCCATCCTTGCAAGCCATGGCTGTGACTACGTACACTACCCCTGGCAGATCTTTTACCCATTGTATGAATCAGTCATAATTGACATCGCCGTTCCATCCGTGAAAACAGTGGAGACACCCGTCGAACTCGTGCCCTTATTTCCAGGAATCGTAATATAATTACCCATTCAACCATTCTCACGAGCCACTAAATGGTATTGTGTATTCAAATAATTACATCTACTGTCCAAACAGTCCATGGAGACCACCGAAAAGACCACTGGAATTTTTATGGCAAGCGATATTATTGACTAAGCTTATCGTCAGAGTTTGGCAAGGCGATCTGCCAGGAGGTACTGAGACTGATGTAATCAGCAGCACATCCTGACGCGCGAGGATGAACTTGCCCAAAATAGTTTTTATTTTTATATTGCATGTACATTTATTTTAATATGCTGCTCTACACTCCAAATGAATTTCCCTCCCAAGGGACAATATAGTATTGTGATTGTGATAGCTAAGATGTTCAAGAAGAGAGGTGACATTCACAGAATAGAACTCTGCAACACATAAAAAAGGCATTTGACACAGTAAATCATTGTATACTAATAGAAAAACTGAAACTCTATGGTGTTCGTGGTGTAGCAAAAAATTGGTTGAAAATTATTTACATGGCAGAACACTGTTCTAGCCTCTTAGGCACTTCTTGTTGTATACAACAGGGGTCAGTATTAGGGCCTAAACCTAAACCTTTTATCTTCTATATAAATGACATATGCAATGTGTCTCAATTACTGAAATTTGTGTTGTTTGCTGATGACACTAACATACTATACTCTGATGAAAACATACTCAATCTTACAAGGGTTGAAAATCGTGAACTGGATAAACTGTACATGGTTCACTGTAAATAAACTGTCACTAAATGTACCATAAACAAACTACATAATCTTTGGTAACTGTAAATGAAATTGTGACCTAGATATTAGAATTCACAATAATCAAATTGCTAGGGTTAGTAAGACAACATTCCTTTAAGTTTTGATTGATGAAAATTTGAAAATTTGATTGGAAAAACCGTATAAATAGTATCAAGATTAACCTCTCCAGAATAATTGGAGTAATGTACAGGGCAAGTCAAGTCCTAGAAACCAAAAGCCTATTTACACTATATTATTCACTGTTTTTATTAATACTTAGTTATTGCTGTAACATTTGGGGAACCACATATAGTACCACTGTATATTGTATTAGTAGACTACAAAAAAGGATGGTTAGATTAATGTGTGGTGTCAACAGATTGTGTCACACTAATATGTTATTTCACCGATATCAAATATTGAAATTCTCAGACTTGGTAGATTTGTTTAAGATCTTTAACAATATGCCAATACCTGTCAATGTTCTAAGCCTGTTTATACAAAATAGCATATTATATCAACATTGCAAAAGTGCACAATTTTTGTTCATTTGTTAATCATTTAAAAATAACTCAGTATGATTAGCTAATATGAAACTATTGTATGATTTTCTGGTATAACAGTTTCCATACACAGTGTTATTCTGAAATAATGATATTGTGAAACTTTCATTGTTCGTATTATACTTACTAATAACGTATTACTCAGTAGTATAGCTTAAATCACTTCTGTTACATTTGACTGCTATAAATACTAACAACTGTATATATGTTATCACAATGATTCGACTAGGATGCAAAGTAATAGGGGTATACAAATACATAATATAATTCTTCAGTATACCCTTTTTTCTAATACTAAACTGTTTTTGTTACTGTAATCTGTATTATCTGTGTTAGAAAATAAACATATTGATTGATTGATTGATTGGACATTTTAGGATTCTTCCAGGAATAGGTGTCTATGCGTGATGAGAAATATATATATATTGCTCATTTGCTTGTAATAAAATATTTGCCTGGTTGATAGCATGTGCAATATGAAGTTCTGGGGAATCTCTGATGGGGTATGATATCTCTAGAGCAAAGTATTAGATCCTGTCAGGATCGATGTGTATGCTACATAGGTGACGCAAACTGTCCAGTCAGTGCAAGTTCCCTACCATGACCAATTCCCATGTCAAGGTTTGGTTGGTTCTGGAATGTTTTTAAGCATGACTTCTTCGCATGACCACTAAATGCTGATGCCATATCACAACATCTTAGTGCATGGAAGCTGAGCAGGTTATCCTTAGCAGGTTGTGTCTCTGAGATTCTGCTTCTGCCAGTTCCAAGCATGTGAGAAGTGCAGCCATCGAGAATCTGATCAGTTCTGCCTGTGGTGTCGAGTTCATCTCACTTCCAAACGTGGCCAGAGACAGCGGGCTTGTGGATAGCTGATGCTTCAGGATATTCACCGTTTCCATGAATATTGGACACATATCTTGGTGCAATCTGGTTGCTAAAAATAAAAGGTACTAACGGTATGTCATTACACTGTCTTTAAGTCATTCCAGTTACTGCTGTAGACTCCTGTGTGGAATCGGCGACGATATTGCTGACATATGCACTGCCTGCTTGGCACTGATCACACGCACGCTTGAGAGGAAAGCAACTCTGTTCATGGGAAGCAAGAAACAGTGGGTCAAAGACCCCAATTCTGAGTCCATGACCGGTTACTCACTTACATCGATCGACTAATCAGTACTCCAATGCTAGACCACCGCACCCCACCTGTAAGTCAGTATTTCCATATTTTCCTTCAGTTCCTCTGAACATATCCATTAGTGTAAACGTTGTGGCAAGCGTGTTTAGGGCATTAGCACCTTGACTCATCTGGGTTGAAATACCATCAGAACGAGTGAATGTGGCCTCTTCCTCATCATCTTCCACATTGAAGAGATATTCTCTTGACTATTGTGAGAATCGTGATCGTTCTGACCATGTGACACAAAAAGTGTAGTGGCTTGGTCGTCCGTTTTAATGCTGATGATGTCATTTTACATTTTCTGTAAGCTATCCATCCATTCACTTGGCTAATCAACTGGAACTTGGTTTAAGCTCCTGCATATTTTTCACAACAAAGTTGACCATTGCATGAACCCTTGGCGCTGTCTTCTCATGCATGTTCATGTCTGCAAGATGGACCTGTCCCCATCTGTCATAGTTGATGTAGCAGCGACTGCATCTAGTTGTCATACCTCTCATCTTTTAGAACATATGACATTGCCGAGTTCTACTCTGTGATTGTTATCTCTCTTCTTAAACAACTTGTCATATTTTGGACAAGCTTTCACATCACATGATCATGTTGATCTAACATAATTATATATATATATATACACATACTATAAGAACATTAGCGTGTACCGGGGTATATTGCATTTGTCAGTTTTAAGAAACCTGCTCATATAGAAAGATTGGTGTGCACACAACTATGATATACCGGTACATGATAAACACATTTCTAGAAATCACATATTTATGTTGGATTATTCGATACATGTGTGTGGAAATTCAATGTTCAACATCAGCTTACACCTGTAGGCAATACATCTGCAAATCGTAAAATCTTTGACCCAATTTGAGGTTGTGACCTTCAAGATGATCTTAAAATTCAAAATAGATGGTGCTATCCACCCACACATATTTTTCATTTCCTATCAACGATCGCCATAGCATGAACTCGTCCATGTGGTTTTCAACATTTTCATTCCTCAGAACATCGGACAATTGTCCAAATACGTTGAAGAGTTCCATGGTTGTCACCTCTCTCCTTGAACAATGTATCAACAGTTTGGCAAGTTCTTTGACTTCCACATCATTTTCACCAATGAATATATGTACAAATATATTGATATGCATACTGTATATTTAGAATTTGGAAAATATGCTAACATGGAAAAATTTATATTTTACGTACACTTTATACATACTTTGAGAAAATCACATTTGTGTTTCATTTTTCCATACATTCCTGTGTAAGTTCAATGTTTAACACCTTATTTCACATATATTTCTTATCTAAATTGAAAAAGTTTTGGTTTTATCTAAAGATATACTCAAGATTTCAATTAATCAAAAAAGAAAAACCGACATTTTGAACTTAGTTGATTGTGTGACCTTCAAAATGACTTTTAAATTCTAAATTGAGGGTGGCATCTGCCCTAGTCTTTTTCGTGATCCTATGAGTGAGTTATTCAGGATCGTTTCTCACATGTACCAATTTTTGTGTTCTACCTTAACCGTGCATCCTCCATCTCGGTCAAAACCAGCTGCACGGCATCATCATTTCATGGTACATCCCCCACTTCACTGGTCTCATGACTACTCACGTTATGGTTCCAAGTTGAGGCCATATGCACATACGAAACAGATCTTGCTTGTTTGGACGCCAACGACGTTCCATCATATATGTCTGGACAGGACAGCAATACACATCATAATAGTCAAGGTTCATACCTCTACTGCTGCTGACACAGCCACCACTAACGACATAATCACCACTGAAAAGCAATATTACTGATGATCCTGCCACTGTTCAGTCCAGCCATAATATAATATCATAAATATGCAGAAAATGTGATGTATTTAGACGATGTCAAACATAATAACAAGTGATATGTAGAGAGATAAAGGACACATGAGAGAGAAATGCCTTGTAAAAAACACCAGCATAGAGAAAACACCATAAAGAATGGGAAATGTTATGCCAAATAACATCACCAGCATCTGTTGGCAGTGTGTACGACAGCCAATGACAAAAACAAATTCTGGATGATTATGATATATTTGAATAATAAATGTTGTTATCCTGGATGTGCCAGCTATGTTAAATTTATTATGTTTGAGGCAAAATGATACGGATAACATATTGTTATCATTAAATGGTCAGTCATAAGTTAATTGCACGATTACTTCATGCACTTTTGCAAGAAGTGGACCAGCACGAAAGGTGACACAGGCGAATCGCTTTTGCAACTGTGCCAATACTTATTTCAAAAATGTTATTGTTGTGGTCTCATTGCTAGTACTCCCATGGCATCACTTACCTTTAAAGTAAAATATATATTTAACCAGCTATTCTATGTACAGCTGTATGCTGGTGGGACTGTTAAGAACATGTTATGTTGACTGGGTTATGTTTTAGTTAGAAACACAATTGTAAATCAAAATATGTTTGACCATGTGTTCCCTGTCAAACTAGATGTGAAGTATTCTCACTAAAGTGATGGTGTTGACATAAATATGTTATTAGCTATTCGACAGGAACCCAATTATAACAAATATAAGTGATACCCGCAAAACATATTTTCTAAGTCCATGTTTACCATATAACTAATGATCCCACAAAAACAAATGTTATACCTTTGCAAAGCCATCTTTTTTTATTTAGTCAGAAACAACAACAATATTTGTATGCACAACGTAAGGTTTAGGCATCCTTCTGTTTGCGACGTAATTGTCTATTTGATGATGTACATCACCTGGAGTGGCTTAAAAATCCCACTCTGGCGTGGCAGTCTCTGCCGCACTTGTTGCAGACATAGACAGTTGGCTGAGAAGAGAATGCAGGATTGGTAGATCTCTGATTTCAGTGGTCCCGCTTCTCAGCCAGTTGTGTTGTTCTTGTGTCTTCTCTTCTCAGCCAGTTGTGTTGTTCTTGTGTCTTCTCTTCTCAGCCAGTTGTGTTGTTCTTGTGTCTTCTCTTCTCAGCCAGTTGTGTTGTTCTTGTGTCTTCTCTTCTCAGCCAGTTGTGTTGTTCTTGTGTCTTCTCTTCTCAGCCAGTTGTGTTGTTCTTGTGTCTTCTCTTCTCAGCCAGTTGTGTTGTTCTTGTGTCTTCTCTTCTCATGCGTGTTTTGATGGTCGACTTCCAATCAATGCTATCATCTGCGGCTGTCTCCCAGCTGTTTGCATTGATTCCCGCCATCTTCATATCCCGTTTACAGACGTCTTTGTACCGCAGATATGGACGGCCAATAGGTCGCATCCCATTGACAAGTTCACTGTAGAATACATCTTTGGGTGTACGACCGTCAGACATTCGGTGAATATGGCCGAGCCATCGCAGATGTCATTGGCTTAACAGCGTGTGTATGCTGAAACACACGCTCCAGGACCTCTGTATTCCTAACCATGTCCTACCAGGAGATGCCGAGAATGTGTCGTCTGAGGCAGTGAAGGTGAAAGCTATTCAGACTCTTTTCTTATCTTGTGTCACTCCTCTGCACTGCTCAGAATGTGCTGAGAACACTTGCCTGGTATACACGTAGTTTAGTATTCTCCGTCAAGTTGTTATTGTTCCAAACTCTCCTATTCAGTTTGGACATGACTGCTGCAGCTTTTGCTATATGCTTGTTAATTTCAGCATCTATTGACAATTTATTCATGATTGTGGAGCCTATGTAGGTGAAGTTATCGACAACATCAAGTCATTGTTAGTCTCTGTCCGTGTTCGTTCATTCTTCCTATTCCATAGTGTCCGAGACAGACAGGCCACACCTCATGTTGGCATCCACTCTTGCATTGAAGTCTCCCAATAGGTAATTGTCCTGTCTTGGGAATTCTGTTTATGACAGCATCAAGCTCCTCATAAAACTGATCTTTGGACTCCGAGGTAGAAAAAAGTGTTGGAGTGTAGACACTGATAAGGTTGAATGGTCCTGTCTGTGTCGAGAGGCGCATAGTGATGACCCGTTCTCAGCCATATGTTGGGGGGTTCAATCATCGAGAGCAGCGAGTTCCTTACTGCCAAACCTATGCCATGTTCATATTTTTCTGAAGATCTGTTCCCCTGCAAGAAGAATGTGTACCGTTGTTTTTTCAGCGATTCACTATTGGCAAGTTGTGTCTCTTCAGCCTGTCTAGCTCAAAGTTGATGATGGCTTTCATCCTTGAGTCTTTGATCTGTTGAAGATCATTCGATGAGCCATATACATGGTTCTGACATTCCAGCTTGCTAAGCCATAAAGCGAAGAACTGGCATCTTCTTGGGTTTCTTTTATTAGTCTGTTAGTCGTTTATCAATCTGTTTGTTGAGCAGATGCTCTTGAGCTCCACACACCCATAGAAGCAGGCAGACCATGGCCGGTCAGCACGTTACTGTCATGGGGGGCTGCCCAGCTTGAGGCTGGCGGTGGCTGACCAGTGGGAAACGATGGTCCCTACCACCGTCGGAGGTAAGCCATAGTACCTATTCCCTACGCCAATTGGGTTGTGTTTATAACACATGACTGCTCCCTCCCGTGTTGTGCTGCCGCTGTCCCTGATCAGCCACACCGGAGTGTCCTCTCCAGTGTGGTGCAAGCCTGGGCAATGTGTATGAAGATCCTGGGTTGCCCAGGAGTCAGGGTCCCCCTCTCTGCCTCAGTGATGTGATCCAAAGGAATACAAAGCAAGACATCTGGCACAAGCTCAGCTGCAGGAGCTGTCTGGAAGAGGGCAGGATTGACATAAAGCCGTCTACGGGACTCCACTCTGGATTTTCTGTTAGGGTTTACTCCCTTAGATCACTGGTGTACCAAGGCTAAAGAGCATGATCTGCCCTGTACTATTTTACCGTAGATGGGGATTGGAATAGTGCAATGTCAGGACATATCCACATGCCGGTGGGCCTGCATATCACATTTCTGGGGCTCCAATCTGCTCCGAAATCCCTAGCACATTCACCTGGGGCCGCAGGGTGTCCAGTATCCGCAATGTACCACAAGGAGGTTGTGCTAGAGTCCTGTCTAAGGAGAGGCTATGTACGAGCAGGGGTGACTTAGCCACTCGGCTCACTTTTCACTCCAAGGAGATTATAAAGCAAGAACTGCACATTACACGTTACACTACAACACTAGACGCATCACTTAGACCTGTGCATACACACCACAGTGCAACAGCAACATAAGCAAACTCATACCACTTGACACGGTGTGATATATGTAAGAACTTACCTTTATGTATGTCACGGAAGAAGTACAAATATATATGATCAGTTTAAACAACCAGAACACTATTACACCGTTCTTTGAGAGCAGATAAATTTACATTTCACATGACTGTTTATCTATTTTGTGTATCAGAAAGCCATCACAAATGCATAATGACTAATCTTATGGAGACACTAGATGTTGTAAGATGGATGGTCTATTGCATGCAATGCAGAAGTTATGAAACAACATTAAATTCCGCTGTTGCAACTTCAGATACGGCCTTTTGTAATGTTGAGTCTACAAGATCCCCATTGACCACATGAGTCCCCGAGTGAAATAAAATTGTCAAAATCTGTGAAAAAGTCCCTAATCGGGCCCCTAGCATGTCTAGCACAACATTTCATTCTCATGCATCACAACATTGACAGATATGTGCTCATATGGACATATAAATAAACAGAGACCCGTCTTTTCTTATGATACAGAAATGGCAGTCTTGTTAAACCTATTGTTAAATTTAGAGTTATATCAGTTATTCACCTGCACCTGTTTGTTTCAGTGAGACCGCAAGGTGTGGCTATAACTGGCCTTGACCAGCCGGTCACAGAGAACACTGAGGTGGAGGTCACATGTAACGTGACACAGGTGAAACCTGAGGCAGACATCTACTGGAGAAAGGGATCTGGTGACCCAATGCAGAAAGACCACGCAACGAAACAGCTAAACTCGGACCAAAAAACCTTTCATCTTCAGTCCACCTACAAATTGTCCTTCAGTCGCAGTGACGACAACACTGAGCTGTATTGTCTTGTCACTCGACCTGGGGACCCCTCTGATGTCTGGGGCTCAAGCAGCAAGGATGTCAATGTCATGTGTGAGTAAACCATGTCTTAGACTAACATTTGGTATTTTGTATGCATCTTGCAACTGTTCTCAGATTGATTACATATTGACAACTAAGCTAACTGAGATGTTATAGTAGTCTTTTTAGCTACCATAATTTTATTATAAACAGAATATGTAAGCAAACCAAAAAGTTTGTAAACTTATACTATTATTATTGGATGATACTCTTTAAGGCTATCCAGCTTAAGTATTCCCATCAGGCCGTATTCACGCATTCTGGCCATGAGAATGTGTCGTATTGATCCAGACGTTCTGCCCACAAGACATTAACTAAGTATAACGTAAAGAAACTAAATTGAAATATCAATATATGTCGGCCCGTTTATATAGACAATGTTGGGTTACAGGAAACACTACTTTTTTGGCCTAAACCTTAACGTATGCAAGTGCTTTCATTAATCACAAGTCATTCACAGTGACACTATGCTGTGGGTGGAACGTTTAATGAGTTTATGTAGTCCATGTAACATGGTGATATTTCTTACAATTATTATTGTTTGCATTTACATTTTCATTTAATAGATGAGACCCAGTAGTCAAGAAGTTCGTCTCGTTGACCTTTTGAAAAATTATCTTTTGGGCAACCTGTTCTCTGATCGCTTCTACGCTGTAGTATACATGTAACGCTTTCCAGGGTACTTGAATATTGAACTAACCAATTTACTCAGTGTTGCTCGGAGGGAAAAAGCAGTCATATGTATTTGACTCTCTGAGATCCCCACCATACCAGATGAATTTCGAACAAATCTATGAATCATCCCATTATCATCCTGCTGGATAAAACAAAATATCAGCCCCATACATGTAAAACTGATGTAAATAAGTGCCATTTTAAAATTGTAAACCCCCAAGATCCCCATCCACCCGATGAATTTAGAAAAATCTTAATCTTCGAACCACCTCATGGCTCATTGGACAAACAGACAGAAAACCATATTGTTTTACAATACATTTATAAACGGAGCCTATCCAAATTCCTGCAGTCTATCTGCATTAACAAATTTTAACTGGTCACTGGTCTAGTTTTTAAGACATTGGCCTCTATATAAACAGAATACTGAAAATGCTGAAGTGACCTGTGACAGGCAGCGCCAGTGCATGGTTATGTTTTCAAGCTTTTCAAAATGTCAATAACATAAAATCTAGTCCAATTTTCTGTATACATGCAGGGACAGATTTTTAGATGGCATTGTTATCTTTTTGATGATATAAAAAAATATTAAAATCCGCCGTGGAACTCCATGAACAAACTTTGGAAATATTGAGCCCCCAAGATCCCTACCCCATGTACGAATTTCAAAAACTTAAAAATCTACAAACCACATCAATGGGCCTGCTAGATCACATGCCAAATATGAGCCCAACACCACATACAAAACTAGCAGAGATATGGGTCCACAAACAGACAGACAGACAGACAGACAGACAGACAGACAGACAGACAGACACACAGACAGACAGACAGACAGACAGACAGACAGACAGACAGACAGACAGACAGAGAACCATATTGTTTTACAAGATAGAAGCAGTTTATGAAATAACATGTACATCATAATAAATAATAAACGCCCAAATAAACTGCCCTATGTCTTATTACTTTTATCATTAAGACACATTTATTTGACTGTTGCAGCCTAAGACAGTTTTATGACATTGTGTATTTCGCTGTTGTAGACAAGCCCACCACCCGAGTGACTAAGAAGAGTTCAGGGAATCCTATTCAATTATTGTCAGTGACATTGACATGTAACATCGTAACAGGCCGACCTAAGGAGACCATCACAAATGTGACATGGAAGAAAGGAGGACAAGAGGTCAAGTCTTCTGATCGAATCGACCTCAGTGGCCGAGACTTGACCATTAGTTCTCTTGACCATTCTAAGGATGACGGAAGCTACACTTGTGCTGCAGAGAATGCTGCTGGAATGGGAGGATTTGGTGACGCACATCAGCTCAATGTTCACTGTAAGTAATTATATAAATGGAGTCTGACTGACATTTATGTTTATAGACTAAATTGCTGTCTGAGGTTTAGGATTTTCCTAAACAATTATATGCATGAAGCAACAAACAGTTATGTATTACATGAGTTGAGTTGTAGCCACATTCAAGACAACAGCATTTTGCAAAATTTATGATGATTACATGTTGATCTTACAGAAAGGCACATAAATAGTCAGTGCCAATTTTGTTGAAACATCAGTTTTCCCGCAATGATCGCGTTATAGTTCCGTTGCCACGAAGATATGCATATGGCACTGCATGTGTGTGTAACATTTTTTTAAATCATAAATGATTTTGGTAAATTACACCTATAATCACAGCGGCTCCATATCTGATCCCACCCCATGTCTATCAACCCCCCCCCCCCCATTCCAGGTACAGAAGGATAACTTGGTAATTCGTAAACGGCTCAACATAGGAGATGTTTAGGTCGACTGGTTTCATGAATTATTGATACCGAACGTTTGATTTAACATGTTTCTTCAATAGTTCCAAGTCGCATAGATATACATAATGTCGCAACAAATCTCTATGAATAGTAATTACAAGTAGTTAAGGTAAGTTCTTATATAGCGCAGTATCCAGTCCTCAGGACTACTCAAAGCACTTTACACTACTCCCTGGCAGACCTGTTCAACATAACACCACTTCTTCAGCCATGCTGCAATTAATGCACGAAGACTATTTGTACACAAATATCCAGCACTGTCTATAGACAGGTACTCATTCATAGAGCTGAGTGAACTGAAGCAACATAGAGTAAACGAAATTGCCCAATGTTTGACTGCGCCACACATAATTCGAACTCGGGTTCTTTCAGTCAAGAGTGCGAAGCTTTTACCGGTGTGTTACTGTGGAAGGGTAATATGTAGTGATTCCACATCCAACCTGCCCATGTCCATAGACATGTACTTGGCTAAAGTAGAAAACGTGATGAGATAGGCCATGTTAAAGCAGTCGCTAGAACAAAGTGCTGCTTCACATAAACCCAGAAAACCATTAATTTATCAACATCATTATTCTCAATGCCATTACCATGATGAAGTAATGGTTTTAAGCATACCCAAAGTTAGTATATGTTATGTCTAAAAAGGTGAACTGTTATTAACTAGATACATAAATCTGTACCGTACATAACTCAGTTTACACCAGACAGGTACTGGTAACATTTTAGTTTTCTTTCTGCTTGGTTCTTAAGCACTGTTGATGCTTTAAAATTAGGATGACCCAAACGCAATATGTTGAGGTAATAATAACCACTTTGATACACACAAAATATACCCTGTAGTTTAAGCCAATTTTATAAGGATTTTAGTGTTTTCTATAAGCAATTATTAGTAAGGTAAGGGATATTTTCACTCACTCATTTAGATTATTATGTGGAAATATGTCTTCACTGAGTCGCTGATAAAAACCAGTCGAACGTCGAAGAAGAACAATAAATTGGTCATCAGCTTGTTGTGGCACTTCCAGACACCATCTGCAACCTACAATCTACAAACACAATTGCAACTCTAAGCAAAATATGTTTATGCTATCTTACATAAATTGCATCAATGTAACTTTTAAGATAATGCATTTAAAAGAAAGATTGATGCATTGTCAAGCTTTGGAGAAATAGACAGGATACTATTTTAGTACCTATTATATTTTTGTTCAAATCAAATCGTGACATTTATAATGCACCATTCCAACAATCGTTGCTCTTGCCTCCTTACAAAATGTTCTGGAAAACAGGTACGTCTAAGGTTAGATTTAAGCACAGCATACGACACTGTTGTTGATGTGAGATGCTGCGGCAGCAACTCTTACAGTGTTGGGGCTGCCACTCAAAAAGACTGGTCATCCTAGTGATGCCTTGCACATGGAACACATAGTTGATTGTGTTCACTGGAGCGGAGCGATCAAGTTGGCAGTGCAGCTTGATCAGTAGCGGTGTGATGTGGCAGAATTTCATGGCGTCATCGACAAGACGGGCTGCCTAGTCAGTTGAGCATTGCATTGCCTACGTCTAGTCACGATACAATATACAAGATGCTTTATTGAATTTCTCAAAAGAGAGAACTTTGTCTTGTGGTCTGTTGATACATAAAAGTACATGTACATAAAACATAAAAAGGCAGTCACAGTAAAATAAATATAACTCGTATTCCCACACATTCACCCCCCCCCCCCACACTCATACACTGATAATGGTGGTGGTGACAAGTCGATACACAATTTTACATTTCATAACCTGAGACAGTTATAAAATAGTTACCAATTTAAGAACATACCATGTTATCACAGTCAGTATCTATCACAGTCATGGGATAAATACAGCACAATATTCTAGAACTATAAACCCACTACAATCATAAAATGTTAGAAATAACATTTAGCATTTATTGATAATCTTCATTGACATAGGAACAAAACTGCTCAATGTCTTTGCCGTCTTTGCAGTGAAAGCTCTAAGTCTCCTGTCTGATGGCAATGTATCATAGTAGTGTGACAGGATGTGACACAAGTCACTCATGATTTGCAAACCCTTTCTCGTAGCTCTCATCTCACATAGCTGATTCAGTCCAGACTGTCTCACTCCCACAACCTTACTTCCCTATTAACAATACTGTTCAACCTGCCTCTAGTCTTCACACTCAAAGTGCCAAACCAGCAGACAAAAGAGGACGTCAAAACAGATTAAGTAAAACTGCGATAAAACAACTCCAAAGTCTCAAGATTCAACCAAAGTGTCTCTGTCTGAACATGCAGAACATTCTCTGATGACATTTCTTTACAATGCAGTTAGTGTTGGATTCAAACATGAGTTTATTCAAAACAGTGCCTACATATTTATACTCATTCACTCTCTCCACAGTCACTCCCTCAATAACAAGATCACTCACATACCCCTTCCTTCTAAAGTCTACTACCATATCACTGGTCTTGTCCACATTCAAGTCTAGGTAGTTGTCCTGATATCATCTTGTCACTTCAGTGACCTGCTGCTTAAAATGACATTCTGAATTTGAGAAATCTACTGAAGCAGAATCACCAGAGTACTTATACAGACTGCACATGGAGCTACTGCTCTTAAAATCATTAGTGTATATAATAAAGAACACAGGTAACAAAACTGTCCCTTTGGGGGGCAGCGGTGGATGTTTTGATACCAGACAACCTGATATTTGTTGACAAGGAAGTCAACCAACCACACAATCAATTTAGGGCTAGCATTCAGGTTAATCAGCTATTCTGCCAGCAAATGAGACTGTATAGTGATGAATGCCGACGAATAATCTATACAGGATTCTAACAAAAGATGCAGCAGCTTTGTTTAGATGGGTGTATGTATCATGAAGAAGTGATAGAATGACATCTTCTACCCCTAAGTTCTTCGTATGTATACACAAACTGTAGAGGGTTTGCCTTCTGTTTGTTTGAGTAATTGGTCCATTATTCTCTCAAAACGTTTCATGATAATGGGGGTAAGAGCAATTGCACAAAAGTCGTTAAGTTCCACAGGGTTGGGTTTTTAGACACTGGACAAATTATCGACGTTTTCCACTGAACAGCCACTGGGGTGATTTCTTCTACTTCTGCATCATTAACGTATGTGTACATGTTTTGCCTAACACTCTCTAAAACCTGACTCAATTCCGCAATAAAATAAAATCTATCAAAACGATAATAAAAATCATTAAACTTTTCAGCACGGTCAGTTTGTTCATCAAGACTAAAAACAGAATCCTTGGCTTGGGTTGAGTTTGCCCAGCAAAAGTCAATAGACCCCTCCAGGCATCCCACATGTTACCCCCTTAAACTGGAGTTCAATTTTGTTCTTGTATTCTGTCTTTGCATTATGTATGTGTCTTTTGAGTTCAGTCTAAATTCTTGTTCCCTCCTGACTGTCTTGCATCGAGTACATCTCTCTTTGGGTTAATCGTCTTTTCCAGTTCCTTTGTAATGCATGGTTTGCTACTTTGGAATGATTTTATAGGTTTCTTGGGTATGGTCATGTCCTCACAGAATCCGAAGTCACAGTCACAACGAATGTATGACTTGCTCTGTCGCTTCCAGATACTATCGCTGTCAGATACTATCTAATGCTTGAGATTTTTCGTAGATGGAAAATTGCAGATCTGCACACAGCAGTCACGTGTGTCTCCATCCTCAAACTTCACACCGTGATTGCGTTTATCATGAGTGATCAAGCAATCGCCAAAGCATACTGTGTGAGGTTCGATTTTCTTCAGCTATTGGGCAGAACCGAACACGATCACTTCTGTTTTTGAGTCATTCAGCTTTAAGAAGTTTGCGGTCATCCACGTTCTGATCTCCGCTACACATTTTTCGACGCGCACGACAGCAGCATCGGTGTCCTTTAGGCGGGGTTTCACTGGGACGTAGTTTTGAGTGTCATCCGCATATATATAACACATAAAATTGTTCTTACGTATGATCTTGGCAACTGGAGCTGCAAAGATGGAGAACAGCTGAGAACCGAGCACGGAACCCTGCGGGACCCATATATGCAAAAGGACGAGCAGATGATGTAGCACCGTGAATGTGGACGAACTGGACTCTTTTCACTCAATGTATGTTGGACCACTCCGACATGTCAGAGTCTGCTCAACATCACTTCGTGGTCGGCAGTAACAAATTCAGCCGATAAATCAAGAAGAACCATGATGGCAACATTATGATTGTCCATTGCGTGCAGGATGTCATTCTGCACACAGATAAGGGCCATCTCAACACTGTGATTGGGCTTGTATGCGGACTGATAGGGCTAGCAAAGATTGTGTACAGACATGTGAGCCGACATGTTCTATTGTCTTGGATGAGTAGGGTAGATTAAACACAGGTCTGTAGTTATTCAACACGTCTTTTTCCAGGCTCGGTTTCTTGAGTACTGGCGTGCTGTGCACTCCCTTCAAGTTAGAAGGCACTACGCCTGTTCTCAGAAACAGGTTAACAATTGACGTAATCACAGGTACAATGTCATGCGTACAGTCTCTAAGAAGCCATGTCGGAATAAGATCGAGTTCACAAGATTTTACCGGCGATTACATTCATTTGCAAAAGTTTAAGACCAGTCACGATTTTTTGAAGAAATTTGACAAAACTATGATTTTTTGGCCTTCACATAACATTATATCAGTTTATTTCGCCAAATAAACGTAGTACAACATAATATGAAACTTTATGTCGTCCAAAAGTGTCAGTGTCTCTACTTTTAAGTATTTAGTGTGGCCTCCTTTGCTGTCAATGACCGCCTCGATGCGATATGGCATGCTAGCAACCAGAGATTCGCAGTACTCCTGGGTGATTTCGGTGACCCAAACGTCCTTGATAGCTTATTTCAAGTTTTGGGCGCTTGGTGGTTGTTTGTCTGCCACCTTATCCTTCATTATAGTCCACAGGTTCTCAATGGGATTTAGATCTGGGGTGTTCCCAGGCCATTCCAGCACGGAGATTTTATTCTTCTTGAGGAAGTCAGTGGCTACCTTGGATCGGTGACAAGGAGCGCCATCTTGCATGGAAATCGTACATTTGTGGATGTCCATATGCAGTTTCAGCTTCTCCTTCAGCAACTCCACGAACCTAGGTCCATTCATAGTGGTGTTAGGTGGAATAAAATACAGACCAGAAGGGCCAAAACATGACATGGCACCTCAAATCATCTGACTTGGCGGGTGTTTCATTGTGGCTGCTATATACTTCTCATCAAATCGCTTACCTACTGGCCGTCTAACGTGCCTCTTGCGAGGTATAAACTGTTGCATGGTCGATTCATCTGAGAACAACACTTTCTTCCACTGCGCGAGAGTCCAGTGGCGATGTCGTCTGGCAAAGTCCAGTCTCTTTTTTTCATCACAGGTGTCAGGCGTGGCTTCCGGGCCAGGTCGCTGGACTTGAGCCCAAATTCCTTGCTGAGACGTCTCAAAACAGTACTGAGTCTTATTTCTGTACCTTTTAAGCGTAAAGCAGCCCGAATTTTCTTGCATGAGCTCATTAGCGAGCACATCACGATGCGTCTCATTGCGTGGTCATCCCTGAGCGTAGTTTTCCGTGGATGACCACTCCTTTTACTGTCACAAAAAGTGCCATCAGTATTGAATGTGACGATGGCGTTGTGCACGGCTGTCTTGGAATGACATACTTTAACACTAATGTCTCTTTCCGTATATCCTTCTCCATGTAGAGTCACTATTTGTGCCCTTAGAACCTCTGTCAAAGACGATTTTTTGCCATTTCAGGGATGAAGACAAAACTGAAAAACACCTAATCGATACTGACAGCAGCAAACAAATTACCTGGAAGTACTGATTAGGCGTATTGCTTCAAGGCCCAAATAGGATGATGCAATCCAGACATTATCTGATGCAATCTGATGCCATACATTAAAATGCTTAAAAATCGTGCCTGGTCTTAAACTTTTGCAAATGACTGTACTTTCACAGCGTTGCAAATACAGCCTCAGTGGATGCCTCAAATGCAGTCAGCAGACACATCTGCGATGCATCCCCAATGGAAGTGTCTGCATAGTTAACATTTTCACTCAGTTTGGACCACATTTTCGATATCTTTTCTGAGAAAAAATCTGAGAACTGCGTTGCCTGTGTATCGAACGAGTCACATGGCAGCAGTGAGGTGTTGTTTTCAGTGTGTAGGAGCTTGGCCACAATTTTAAACAGTTGTTTCTGGTCGCAAGATGCATCAGCGTTTTGACTTATGTGATATTCACGTTTTGAACGGTGCACCAATTAAGTGACTAGCTGGCGCTGGTGGCAGTAAGCAAGCCTGTCACACTCCAGTCCAGATGTTCTCCGTCTTTTAACACACTTCTGTAATCGTATGCCATCATTATACCACGGCTTGTGTGGTCGTACAGTATTATTTTTACATGTATTTTTGGTATACATATGGACTTTTGTCTGAAATATACATTATTATTATTATTACTGTAGATCTAAAATGTTTTGGTCACAAAGTGATATCATAATAGTTCTGGCAGTTAGATTTGGAAAATTCCAAAGATTTTTGCTACATTATGTACACTTTAGTTTAGGTCGTTTTTTACAATCACAAAAATATATTGCTAGATGAAAAACTAAATTTGTTTTCAGTGAGCAAAACGTCCTAAAATCTGGTTGCATAAACCCAATATGTAAGCTAATTTCTAAGTACAATATCACACTTTTTGTGCGAGACATGTGTGCCTGTTGTGCTCTATATATTGGTATCTTCATTGTCTTCATATACAAAGTAATAACCTGGTCATATCAGTCCATATATGAATGCTTGTAGGCTGTCATTAAATTGTGATGCCCAGTGTTACTTATCGCTCTTTTCATGAACTTGTGGATTGTAGGTGTTCTATAACAAGTGTATAACTGTTGTAGATAAGCCAACAGTATCCATTGTGTCACCAGCCCCATCGGTAGAAGGACACCCAGTGACCATTACATGTCAGTCACTAGGGTCAAAACCAGATGTAAACAAAGTCACATGGAAGAAAGGTCAAGAGGTCATCACTGGCTCCAGGTACACAGGAAGGACTGTCCAGACTCCTTCACTGACCATTCGGAAGACCACAAGGACAGATGCAGGACAGTATACGTGTCAACTGTACAATGACGTTGGACATGACACCAAAACAGTGACACTTCAAGTCTGGTGTAAGTATTTTGTATGACATATTAAAGATAATAATGCGAAGGTTCCACACAATTATATAGGAAAACAAACTGTTGTATTAAGAGTTTGTAATACATAAGACATTATTTTATTGGTTAATCCTTGATGAATGCTATTTTAGTAGCAAATTACGCCATGCTTCTCAATATTTTGTAAGGCATTACCCCACACACAGTTAGTTTACTGAGGCTTAAATCTGGCGTATTTCAGGTTAGACAGAGTTTTGTTTATATTGTTTCATAAGTACTTATATATTCACCAAATACAAACTGACTTTTTGCCACTATGTTATCACACAGTTGACTTGTATATGTACACGTGACGTTGGGCAATATGATATCTGATTCACACGTTTTCTGTGGTCTTTAACTTCCTAAAACCTATTAAATGTGCTGAGCCACAGGCGCAGATCACTGTAAATATTGCTGTTGTCAAAAATCACATCATGCAGTCTCACATAAATTTCTAAATTGCATGCTAGGTTTCCATTTTTGGTAATTTCCCTTTTAATGATTAAATTAATTAAACCTTTATTCATGTAATGTTAGTATACAAATGTTTATCTATAATTAGTGATAGATAAGAAATGTTTTCAAACTTTACATATGATGTTTAAAGGTGAGTGTAACTATTTTTGTTTACAATTGATTAGTTAATTTGTTTTACTCTAAAGGAGACTTTGAAATATACAGAGCTCAAAAAAGCCAGTTCGTAATTTCTGGATGTCCCCATACTTTTGGCCCAATTCTAGCCAGTTTTTTGTTGCTTTTGTAGTCTTGTTACGTTCATTGGTTGGAATTAGCATTGTGGAGTTCATGGTCAATAATGTGTGCTTTTCTTCTACGATTGTACTGAGTTATGTCAATCTACATCTGACATTCTTGTGCGCATTCTCATGGGCTGCAGAGCCATCTCTTTTGCACACCTAATGGTAAGCTGAAGCATTCCCACTATTGATTTTGCAATGTTAGCAGCTAGCACCTACTCAAAGTGCTTTTATGTACTCAAAATATTCTTCACTAAAAGCAATAATTGATCAAAACATATATAATTTGTCTTGTTAAATAATTTTAATGGTGCATTTCTTTTATCGAACATTGTCTCATGTACAGTATTTTGGAATAACGGTTCCATTGGAAAAGTGATCGCCTATGTCTTACTAAATATGTAGTTAGTTTATTGCACCCGTCTTCTTCCTGCTACAGTATTGTAGGACGTGACATTGTTTGTGAACATACCATACGCAAATAGGTAGCGGTTTGTGAGTCATCCATTACATTCCACAGAAGCCTGGTGATAATTTAAGCAAACATACGTATTACCGAGGCAGGACTGTCAACGAACGAACGAACGAAGAAGTTTATTTACCCCATGCATATAACAAGTACAATTTGTTTTTCATACTTGATTGTAGAAATACAATAAACCATATTATATATACAAACACAAATATATATATATATAGTACGCATGATACGTAAGTACGTAATTCGGAAATTTGCGGAACACAAATAATTAATATATTTGATAACATAATGTATATATCAGATGGGGTCGGTGACTCCTATTAAGACAAAATATCGCTGTCAGACGGATATAATTTAGAATAATTAATTTATTGAATTCAACTAAATATTTGCCTGGTGATAATGGAAATATAATGCGACTGCAAGAGGATAGGAATTTAAAATTATTTTTCAGTTTAAAATATCCATTACTTAAATTAATTCTTACAGCATGAAGTATCTTATCTTAACATACTGTTTCTTTGGTCCAAAATAAAAATTGTTATATAGACTAGAATTGATATAACTGATTACAAAGTTGAAAAACGTGGTAGCAAATGATAGTTTCACGGGATAATGGTATTGGTTGTTTTCTCTGTTATAGATCTACCCAGTACCCGAGTGATTCAGAAGGGTTCAGGGTATCCCATTCAAGGACAGTCTGTGACACTGACCTGTGACATCACAGACGGCAGACCTAGAGATGACATCAAGAAGGTGACGTGGAAGAAAGGAGGACAAGAAGTGACATCTTCTGGTGGCCAAGACTTGACCATTAGTTCACTTGACCATTCTAAGGACGATGGAAGCTACATTTGTGCTGCGGAGAATGCTGCTGGACTGGGGCGATTTGGCGTCGCACATCAGCTCGATGTTTTGTGTGAGTACAATGTGAACTTAAGCATATATTATTTTTTGCATTTGAAATACAACTGGGCCAGCTAGGTCACGGAAAATGTTCCCATTCCAATGTTTGATGAAAAAAATTAAAAAAATTCTAACACATTCATTTCTACGTTCCTGACAGAGGAACTATTGGCGCATAAAAATATGGCAATTCTGTGCATAACCAATAAACATCTGATACAGCTTTTGTAAAAGAGCAAATGTTTCCCAATTTTTCTGCATATGACGGACATCATGTGCCAAATTATATTTCATTTGTGAGTCATACCATAAAATGTATTCCACATTATATTATGATAATTATATCAACTGAAATATTACTTAACTAGGCTCTTTTGCAAAAAAAGCATTAAAGGTGTGTAGAGTATATTGACCGAACAGTGGCTTGCGTCGCAAGTGCAATTTGCCTCAAATTAAAATTTTAGCATTGCATTATTAATGTTTTTGTACATTCTGCTGACAAATCCACTCGCCACCCTGTATATCGCAACATCATTGATGTTTATATTTAAGTCTTGTACATTAAGGTTGTCCAAAGCTATATGGGTGTATCTCGAGCTGGGTATATTTATAGCAACAGCGAAATGGACCATATAACCGTGATGGACATCATTTACATTGTATTTTTCGCCAAAAAACTAAAATGTTATCGCTACAATTCAATAATTTTTCGCAGACGCTCCACCAGTTATACATATTATTATATCATATAGTGTTACAGCATTCATTGTTGACAATACGCGTATGGACACATCGAAACAAAAAAGTTTTGTATATTGATTCGTAACATTTTTAATGGGCAAGCACAATATAAATAATTGAAACAGCACTAAGTACACACGTCCACAGTGCAATTACCTTGTTGGGTAACAAGTAAGTATTTCACTCGTGTCGCTATTGTATTGTTTCCAACCAGTTTGTCCTTAAAAAAACGCTAAACTAAACTTCACCTATTTCGTGACAGACACCATGCAGAAGACACAAATGGAAACAACATGTGATAGTGGGAACACGGCGTGATGTCCAGAAAGCAGGCAGCTTCATTGGTACAAAGAATATGAACGAATTACGTGACGGACATAATTTGATAAGCCATTTGCACGTTATGGCTAGTTGATCCTAATCAAGCGCAGTCTGTGTCACGTGCGCTTAGATGTGTCTTTTTTGAGAGACGTCACTGTTGGTATGTGGTGATCAGACAGCTGGTTATATAATATATATTGCAGGATTCAGCTTTTGCAATGTTCAAATGGCAATAATTAAGAAAAAAAGGAAAGACCTGTGTACGTTCAGCGTCATATTTGTTTAGATAAGATTAATACCTTTATGGTGACATCAACAAAAATTCAATTTTTGCTATTTCACGTACAGTGGTTATGCATGCAATTGTCAGCTGATTATACGTATTTGTCTGTGAATTTTAGGAACAGTCTGCTTGTTTTGCACTAGTTACTAAAATACTTTTTTTAATAGATCAACTGACTAGGTTAACCATAAAGTAGGATTAATCTATGCACTGTCCTCATTATTCACAAACGTTATAGGTTGGACTAGTACTTACTTACATTACAGTCATTTGCAAAAAGTTTAAGACCAAGCACGATTTTTAAGTATTTTTACGGTATGGCATCATATTGCATCAGATAATGTCTGGATTGCATCATCCTATTTGGGCCTTGAAGCAATACGCCTAGTCAGTACTTCCAGGTCATTTGTCTGCTGCTGTCAGTATCGATTAGGTGTTTTTTAGTTTTGTCTTCATCCATGAAATGGGCAAAAAGTCGACTTTGACAGAGGTTCTAAGGGAACAAATAGTGACTCTACATGGAGAAGGATATACGGAAAGAGACATTAGTGCTAAATTACGTTATTCCAAGACAGCCGTGCACAACGCCATCGTCAAATTCAATACTGATGGCACTTTTCGTGACAGTAAAAGGAGTGGTCGTCCACGGAAAACTGCGCTCAGGGATGACTACACAATGAGACGCATCGTGATGGGCTCGCCAATGAGCTCATGCAAGAAAATTCGGGCTGCTTTACGCTTAAAAGGTACATAAATAAGTTTCAGTACTGTTCCGAGACGTCTCAGCAAGGAATTTGGGCTCAAGTCCCGCAAGCCGGCCCGGAAGCCACGCCTGACACCTGTGATGAAAAAAAAGAGACTGGACTTTGCCAGACGACATCGCCACTGGACTCTCGCGCAGTGGAAAAAAGTGTTGTTCTCAGATGAATCGACCATGCAGCAGTTTATACCTCGCAAGAGGCACGTTAGGCGGCCAGTAGGTAAGCGATTTGATGAGAACTATACAGCAGCCACAATGAAACACCCGCCAAGTCAGATGATTTGGGGTGCCATGTCATGTTTTGGCCCTTCTGGTCTGTATTTTATTCCACATAACACCACTATGAATGGACCTGGGTACGTGGAGTTGTTGAAGGAGAAGCTGAAACTGCATATGGACATCCACAAATGTACGATTTTCATGCAAGATGACGCTCCTTGTCACCGATCCAAGGTAGCCACTGATTTCCTCAAGAAGAACCAAATCTCCGTGCTGGAATGGCCTGGGAACAGCCCAGATCTAAATCCCATTGAGAACCTGTGGACTCTAATGAAGGATAAGGTGGCAGACAAACAACCATCAAGCGCTCAAAACTTGAAACAAGCTATCAAGGACGTTTGGGTCACCAAAATCACCCAGGAGTACTGCGAATCTCTGGTTTCTAGCATGCCACGTCGCATTCAGGCGGTCATTGACAGCAAAGGAGGCCACACTAAATACTGAAAAGTAGAGACACCGACACGTTTGGACGACGTAAATTTCATATATATTATTGCCGAAATAAACTGATATAATGTTATGTGAAGGCCAACAATTTCTTTAAAAAATCGTGCCTGGTCTTAACCTTTTGCAAATGACTGTATTATGTTGATTTATCGTGGTGTCATGATGACCTCTTTCCAATGGATATTAATGTTAGGTTTTCTATGGCATGTTGTAGATTGAGCCCAATTGAACAAGGTGTCATTCTCAATGCCTTCTTGAATAGTAGCATTAACTAACTTCTCCTAGGGCTTCCCAAGTTATACTTTCTCGCAACTTTTCCCAGGAAATTAGTGAAATAACACACTCAGTATAATGAACATGCATTTATTCAAACAAATAGTAGTATTGTTTATTACAGTTCCACCAGAAACACCAACACATTTCGACATACTCAACAACTCCACGTCAGTCGCCCTAACCCTCCAATGGCAAACTGGATCCAGTGACAGTCACCCTCCGCAGGTATTCAGCATACAGTACATGGCAGTTACCCAGCCGAACTTGGTTTATGGGAGGATAGTCTCTGCTGATGGGAGCAAACAGCAGCAAGTGACCATTGTTGGACTGGAGCCTGAGACGTTGTACAAGTTCACGTTGTTTGCACGTAGTGACACCACGGATGTCATCAGAAGTGGTGTAGCTACAACATCTCGAGGGACAAGAGGTAGGACATCAGTAATGATCGATAGAAGACACCTGACATTACGGTAGCTTATAGACAAAGTGGAATACATAATATCCTCATTATGTTTTACCACTGTCATCAATATGATGGATTTTAAAACACATAATATTGTTACTTATTTTGTAATATGCAAGAGCATAGGATTTATCGAATATATATTCTTGGGTTCATAATGACTTGGACATTACAAAACCATAACAAAATACTTTTTAGGGATTTCCAGTAATATCACATGTATATATGTTATTTGTTTTAGTGAGAATCGAAATGTAACTGCAAGTTGATATATATCTATATGCAACTAGTACACAATTGCATACTTAGGGTGATCTTAATTATATGTAATTACAGCATCACCAGAAATCGATATAGGAGCAATTGACGTTCAGGCGGTTCACATGACTGTCACATGGACGAATAATAGCGCGAGTTCCCGACACAAAATATCCACGTCTGCAGTCGTGTCGGTCGTTATTCACTACCAGCGGAACGGTGGAGAGGAGGGCCGTTACCCACCAGAGGGCAGTGTTGATGCCACACAACAAACGGCAGTCATCTCTGGACAGTTTGATACCGAGGCAATTTATCAGGTTTGGCTGGACGTGTATGAAGGTCAGCTGACGTTTCCATCCAAGATAGGGCAACGAATAGTAGCTACAGCTACATTAAAGAAAGGTACGACGATCCTATATCAAATTAGCTTACATTTAGAATTAAAAAAATTATATTGTCATTTAAACAGAGCAGTATGGCATTTATACAAATAAGTAAAATATACCTGATTTGTTCACATTTTCTATTAACAAAAATTCCAAATGGACCTTTCACCCACCCACAAACATCCAACTTTTTTTTATTATTGTTAGATTTTTTATTATTTACAAAGCCCCTGAATGAGTGCTTTGTTCATAGTTGCATTTTGCCAACATTTATAATTCTCAGAAAGAATAGCTACATTGCGCAGAAAATAACACATATTTTGGAAGATTAGTTTCCCCTACGTTCTCGCCGGTCATTTACTCTGATGACGTTTGCGCTTACCTGCTCATGATGTCATTATTATGGATTATGGAATAGTTGTGCTTCTGATTTCCTGAATATTTTTATAGTCTGGAAGTTGTATGTTGTCCAAGGAAAACTTTTGTTGCCATCTTATATGTTAATGCGTCTTTAAGGGATGGAGTAGCTAAAATAATGACCGGGGTATATACAGACAGGTTCTCAATTCTCTCTATTGAAAAGAATGGTTATAATTGCAACTGTTTGATTATATCAAAATCTAACTGCACGTTTACAGGCACAAATGAAAATGTATATAAAGGGCAGAATTTGTTCACATTTTCAATTTTTGTATTCCAAATGGACCCTTCACCCACCCGCACACATCCAATTTTGTCCACCTTTTCCATGGTCTTCCTCTTTTTCTTTGTCCAATTAACGAATTGAATAATTCCAATTCATTTTTGTCCTGCTACTGAAATGTTATTGTAAAATACCAATGTCCTCAGTGATAACTGTGAATGAATTTGTGTAAATATGTAAAAGTAAGTCTGTGTGTACAATCAGGATGGATTCTTTAAAATAACAAAATGCATGCATTACTTGTGTTCAACATGATTTTTTTTAAAGACAAAATCACTGCATTCAACTTGTGTTCAAACTGAGTTGTTGAAAATTACAAAGTCTCTGCTTTTAACTTGTTTTCAACGTGGATGAATTTCTGAAAATTACAAAGTCCCTGCTTTTAACATGAGTTCAACTGCAATGAATTCTTGAAAATGACTCAATTTCTGCTTTCAATTGCCTTCAACTGCTGTTGAAGTCTAAGTTCCCGCTTTCAACTTACTTTCAGCTGCTGTTGAAGTCTAAGTCCTCGTTTTCAACTTTCTTTCAACTGTTGAGCGCAGGTTGAAAAGCAGTTGCAACCAACTTTCAACAGTTGAAATTCAACTATTCATACAGAATCATTTGAATTTCAACAGAAACTCAGTTGAATTTCAACGGAGTTTCAATTAAACTTTTTTATTTTGGAAACCACGTATTGGTGATTTGCGCCTCTATCACATATGTGTTCTTACATTTGGTGATTTAAAATGTTTTGTTGTCATTGTCTGAAGCAGACTGAGCATTACACACATAAAAAGGGCAGAATTTGTTCACATTTTCAATTTTTTTATTCCAAATGGAGACTTTGTTCATAGTTGCGTTTTGCCAACATTTATAATTTTCTGAAACAATAGTTACATTCCACAGAAAATAACACAAACTTTGGAACATTCGTCGCCTCCCTACTTTCTCGCCGGTCATTTATTCCGATGACGTTTGCGCATACCTGCTCATGATGTCATTATTATCGATTCTGGAATAGTTGTGTTTCTGATTTCCTGAATATGTTTCCAGTCAGGAAGCTGTATGTTGTCCAAGGAAAACTGTAGTTGCCATCTTGTATGTTAATAGTTTGACGAATGATACACTTTAGAGACATTGCCCTGTTTGCCGTGTAATGTCTTGTAGATTTACTCCTGTAACAAATTATATAAAATAAGTTTCCTTTGTTGTGTTGTACACTTTGTATGTTTCTCATACAAGTGTAGTGCATATATGTATATTGTTCACGTTGTAGGATGCAGTTGCAGCACAGTTACGATTATTGCAGCTGTTTTGGGCAGTCTGCTCGTTGTTTGTATATTTGGTCTGGTGTTTGGCATCATCTGGCGAACAAGACAGCAATCACGATTCAATGGTACACCGTCTTCGACATTCATAAGTTGATTTTCTATAAGTAACTACCATTATTAGTTATGATGCCTGATCAATTATGCAAGAAGCACATACAACTCTATTTGTTTGGTACACTTAATTATCTGATTTCGTATTTAACAAAATAACTCACGGAGACTGTTCAGAATTGTTTAGAATTGGAGAAAACATATGTGTGTGTGTGTGTGTGTGTGTGTGTGTGTGTGTGTGTGTGTGTGTGTGTGTGTGTGTGTGTGTGTGTGTGTGTGTGTGTGTGTGTATGTATGTATGTATGTATAAGAAGCAACAGTAGTATTAAAATGTACACCAGCATAGAAGAGGGTTGCTGAATGGGCATTGGAAATATCCGCCCTAATTGTCGCAATGTTTATTTTCTGAGTTCAGAGACGAAACGTTACTTAACTCTCGTTGCTGCTGTTTCAGAGGATGCTGACCACGTCAGGTATGCTATCTGATAAAAGTCAGTTCTTCATTTTCATATGTTCGGTTAATCATTGACACAGCTTAACCTTTGTTATAAATGATGTGTTAATTGTGAAAACAATAATACAAGTAATAGTAATACAAGTAATACAACATTTAAGCGTGCCTATTCAATATAAATTATATATAATAATATATATAATATAATATTATAATATAGTCATACGTATATGTGATGGAATAAAACCTTTCACGAGAGTACACAGTAAAACCTCTCTACATAGACAGGACTGCTTAATATATTACAGGATTTTTTTTATGGACATGGCATACGCAGAGACATGTATCACATGAATGTTATATAAGAAGACTATTGCTACTCATAGATATATGTTAACGAAACTGTTAATCGTAGTCTTTCAGTTCTCTTTGTAGAGACGCTAGAAAACGGCAGCCTCCTATGGAGATGTCCGACAACACCCAGTCACCAGCGGAAGTTGTTGGCGACACCAAACAATATGAATATCCGAGTGATCATGCAACGGAAGACGCTTCAGCACTCCGAGGTAGATGCATAGTAATTAATAAATCATTACCAGTTTTGTGTAGTTCAAATGTAAACGTCGTTAATCAAATGGTTCACAAGTTGTGTCAGATTAAAGTGCAACTGAAACACAACCTTTTAATGCTATATATTTCACTAATTGTAGTGTATTCATTTCTGTCGTATTTAAACATCGATTAATACAGAGACTCACACAAACACGTGCTTTCCAAATTTAACTCTGTATTTCTACTCTCCGCTTCCACCCAGGGATCAGGCCTTAATTACAAGAGGAGGGGAGCGGCCATCAACAGTAGACACCACATCCCTCCCTTATTCAAACAGAAACATGTTTATTCAACTTTCATATCTAATGTCCATGGTCAACAGTTCGTCTGTAATTATTATGCTTACGTGATATGGATATATGATATACTCTGGCTCAGTGCCATTGTCTGTTTCATCATTTCGTGGAGTTATGTCTGGCGGAACATACTTCTTCACATGCGAACAGACTACCTTGTCTATGCGCAACTGTGTACGGCACGTGTTCGTATGCCGGGGTCAGTTTGTTCTCTTTCTTCTGTTGTCAATTTTTTTGGTCACCCGGCTTAACGGTACTTTTCCGTGCACCTCATCGGTCATCCGAATAGTCTTTCCATTTTATCTTCAATTTAGTGTCACGATCGCGTACACCCTCATCTGTTGGATGATACTGTTGGATTCGAAGGAAGGTAGTTTGTGCGAATCTTTCGCCGGAACAGCAATTCGGCCGGACTCACACATGTAGTTTTGTGATTCGTGCTTCTGTAAGCGAGAAGATGTGTGTTGAGTTCTCTTCTCCAATCACGTCCTTCGACTTGTGCCTCTCTAATTGCCTTCAGTAGAGTTCTGTTGGCGAGCTCTACTTCTACATTAGCCTCTGGCCTTAGCGGAGTCACGGAATTATTGATTCCACTAGTCTGAAGAAATTTTTCAAACTGCTGCCAGTAGGTTTGGCCCATTGTCAGTCGTCACGGACATAGGTAATCCGTGCGTCGCGAATACCGTTTCAAGACTCCTAGTAAGCTTCTGTGTCGTAGTGGACTTCAATATCGCTACGTTCGGGTACCTGCTGTAGTAATCAGTCACAGCAAATATGTGTTCTCCGTTTTGGAACGGTCCCATCAGATCAAGCGCCACGTCTTGCCAAGGACCATCTGGTAGTCTTGTACGGTGCATAGGTTCTGGTTTCGACTGTGGTGTCACAGCTTGACACCCATGACATGATCTTATGGCTCGTTCCATGGTCACATCGATTCCTGGCCACAATACTTTTTAGCGTAATCTACTCTTGGTTTTTACTACTCCTTGATGTCCCTCGTGCGCCAACTCTTGGACACGTTTCCTCAGTGATTTAGGTATCACTATTCTTGTTTGACTCAAATTTTTCACCCACTTGCATTCCTGAGGGCACGGTCTTGGATCACCACTTCTCAGGAATTGTCTCACTGGTTATTTTAGTTCTGAATCAGCTGCTGACTCACGTTCAATTTCTCGGGCTGTCAAAGCTTGAGGTACCGCGTTAATTGCAACGTCGTAGATGTACTCACCTGCAACCTTTGACACTTTGCATGGTTCATGTTTCACTTCGGTAGGTAATTTGTTCACTTGTGTCAGTTTAGACAACGCATCCGCGATGTTTATGGGTCCAGGTACGTATTTCACCGTGAAGTGTACGGTTGCAAGCGCAGAACCCATCTTTCAGTTCGCGCTGACAGACGCGATCGCACAGAATAGATTGTATCCAACGGCTTATGGTCTGTGATCAGTTCAAAAGGAATACGGTAAAGATGTGGAATCGTTCGCACGCCCACACCAAAGCTAGTGCTTCTTTCTCCGCTTGAGAATATCGACGTTCATCGTATGTGATTGTTCTGCTTGCATAGTACACAGAACGAAATTCGCCAATTTTTTCCTGTATTAACACAGCACCGAATCCCACCGGTGTTGCATCTGCAATGACTTAAGTCTTCGCATCCTTGCTCCTGTCGAAGTATGCAATATTCGCTGCATTCGTTTTCACACTTTCAAACGCTTCATGTTGTTCGCGTTTCCACTCGAATGACACATTGTGTTTTGTTAATCATCGTAATGGTTCAGCCATTGTTGCCAAGTCTGGAATGAACTTCGAACATTATGTGACCAGCCCCATGAAGCTACAGACTTCTGATGCATTTTCCGGTCGCTTTGCCATCGTGATTGCTCCCACTCTGGAATCGTCTGGTGCAATACCATGTCTCGACAGCACATGTCCCATGAACGTTAACTTGGACATGTAGAACTTTGACTTTTTGTTTGTTCAGTGTGAGACCTCTCTCGCTTAGACGTTTGAGCACCGCTTCGAGTCTTCGTCGGTATTCGGATTCGTCCCTACCATGGATGATCAGATCATCAGAGATATTGTTGACTCCTTCACACCATTGCAACACATCCTGTATGATATGGTATGTTGATGCATCTCTGGTGCTGAAGATATCCCAAACATTAACCGTTTATATCACCATAGTTCCATGTGACTTGTGAAAGTCGTGATTTCACGAGATTTCTCGTTTAGATATATCTGGTGGTATCCTATTTTTAAGTCGATCTTATTGAATACCGTGCTATTGTTTATATCTTCGAGGATTTCGTCCACTGTTGGAATTGGATGTCGCTCTCGTTTTACTGCCGAATTTGTCTGTCTCATATCGAGGCACAGTCTGATCTCTCCTGATGATTTTGGAACAACAACTATGGGAGACACCCAACGGGTTGGTCCATTTCCTCCAGCTCTCGGAGTTTGCATTCATCTTCTTCCTCAACGCAAACGGGATTCTACGAGTTGGCTGTACAATCGGTTGTACATTCTCTTTTATGTGCAGATTCAACTGATAGTCTTTCAGTTTCCCGACTCTATCAAACAGCTTTGGATATCTTCGGAATATTTCCTCCGAATTTGTTTCGGTGTGACCATCTACTTGACTCACAGTCTGGATCTTCATTAGATCTAGTTCCGTTGCTGTCTGGTAGCTCAGAATGGTACCTGAATCGCCACGTACAACTAACACTGGTGCAGCTCTGTATTTGTGACCCACTTCAATTTCGGCGATACATTTCTTGCACCTGTATCGATCATGCAATGAACTGCTCTCCCATTAATCTTTACAACAGTTTCCGGTTGTTTTATGTACTTCTTCTTCTGTCTATTCACGCTGAATATGTACTCGTCGTCACTCTCGGTGTTTTGTGCAACTTTGTT